>BTPG01000001.1:16771729-16774229 GCA_036245525.1 Semisulcospira habei
ACACTACTACTCCAGCCGTGGAAGAGAAGAAGTGCAGTCAAGTGGTGCAATCAACGTTTTCAACCATTTTCATTTTTTACACCCGTCGAACAGCTATTTTTCAAGTTGGTCAACTATGAAGCTGGAGGCAAAGCTCTGCAAGAGGGCATAGATCCTCATGAGCCCCCGCAAGAGGGGCTCATGATGATCTATGTCGCTTGCTGTTTCTCATGCGTTACAAAAAAAAGGACACCCCCCACCCCCCAACCCCCCACCCCCAACCCCCACCCCCGGATCCGCTCCTGAAGGTGAACAAAGTAAGCTGAATAAACACACAAACGCAATCATGTTCACACACACACATATCGGCACACACACACGAGAGAGAGAGAGAGAGAGAGAGAGAGAGAGAGAGAGAGAGAGAGAGAGAGAGAGAGAGAGAGAGAGAGAGAGAGAGAGAGAGAGAGAGAGAGAGAGAGAGAGAGAGAGAGAGAGAGAGAGAGAGAGAGAGAGAGAGAGAGAGAGAGAGAGAGAGAGAGACAGACAGACAGACAGACAGACAGACAGAGACAGACAGACAGAGACAGACAGACAGACAGACAGAGAGAGAGAGAGAGAGAGAGAGAGAGAGAGAGAGAGAGAGAGAGAGAGAGAGAGAGAGAGATTTTTTTTACCTGTAATGGTTTACAATCTTTTACTCGCCCATCATGTTGAACATCATGGACGAGAAATTTTATGAAAGATTACACGTAAAAGCAAGAGCAACTGAAACGGCATCGATATCGGCAAAACCACAACACAGTTTTACAGTGGAAAAAAAAAAAAAACACCAAAAAAAAAACAACAAAAAAAAAAAAAACCCACACATACACACAAAAACAAGGGGAAAAAACACCAAACAACTACAACAACTTTCAAAGCAGAGAAGTCTAACTGTCCAAGTCTTCAGGTATCTCCAATCTGACACTCCTTATGTCAGAAACACGTGGCAAATGACAAAAATGACTACAAGTTTCCTGGCGCCTACTTCATGGAGAAAACAACATGAACTTGTTTTCTTTAATCAAGTGGATATTGCTTTTTGAAGAGCCCTTCCACCCCCCCCCCCCCCCCCCCCCCCCGAAACCACTCATGACACTGTTTTCATTGGAAGACAACTTTAAAATGCTAACTGCTTCATTCACAAACGTTGATTGGCAAGTGCTTAAAGCCGACATCCAATTTTCAACAAATGTTTCACATTAGAATAAGCGGTGAATGAGATGTTGTTGTTGTTGTTGTTGTTAGAAAGGAAATTGGCACGTGTTGCATCGACAAAAATCGGTTCAGCAGTAAAATCTTAATACATAAAATCATTGTAATCCCTTAACTGCCGGGGCCAGCAAGACGAACGCTACCCAGCTGCAAGAGACATAAACCTTCATTAGCCCCCGCATTCGCGGTGGGCTCATGAGGGTTTATGTCGCTTGATAGTCATATGTATCTTGTTAGTCATATGTCTCTCGTTAGTCAGTATGCTTTTGTCCCATTTACGACATTCTTGTTCTTCACGCGAATGTCGGCCTCTGTGCAGTCGTCAGCGCATTCGCGGGGGCTTATGAGGATTTATGTCTCTTGTTAGTCATATGTCTCGTGAGTTATATGTCTCTCGTTAGTCATATGCTTTTGTCCCATTTACGACATTCTTGTTCTTCACGGGAATGTCGAATGTCGGCCTCTGTGCAGTCGTCAGCGCAGACGCGAGATTTGAGATCTCTGGCAGCGAAGGTTCTGATAACCTTTACACATTTTCTGCAGTGGCCTAGCTCTATTCTCCTATTTTTTTTCCCTGGTCGCCCGTCCTCAAGGCAACCCGTAGACTAAAGCTAAAGCCTTCGACTTTCACCTCTGGCATTGAACTCCCTGATCGGACCCTCGAGGCGGTAAGAACCACTGGCAAAGCATAGCTCGTAATATAACTAATTTTAACACATGAAGCGCTTAAGTTGCAAAAGGTGTTATTCCAGAATAAGAATCAGGCCAAATATAGATGCTGTCAGTACAAGAAGCCAGAAAACTTTCGCGAAAGTCTTTGACCGAGCAAGTCCAACGCCGTCCGAACTTTAAGTAGACGCCAGCAACCTCTCCGAAAACAGAAATCAGCATAGACAGAAATAATACATATGGCGCCAAAATATCAAGGTGACGCACCTGCCGACACTAAGAATAAATTCAACATTATCACAAAACAAACTTATTCCTCAGTCGGTAGCAGAACACCCCATCACCTTCTCTCACTGAGGAATCTGGTACGAATATTGTCAGCAAGTGGCATAGATCCTCATGCAAAATCCAACGCTAAAACAAGAAACGTAGGCCTATTTGTCCATCGTTGTCAAAACACCACACGTGAGGTCAAACAGGTGCTAGGGGATGCCAGCAAAAGGCATAGATCCTCATGAGCCTCCCGCGGATGCGGGGGGCTCATAAGGATCTATGCCTCTTGCAGATGTGTATTATCAGGCGCGCATTTTTCGCTGTA
>BTPG01000001.1:16779229-16826022 GCA_036245525.1 Semisulcospira habei
GAACTCAATTCAGTGTAGCCACTCCAGCTGCCGGACAACACTGACCGGGACTAACTGACCATGATAGCATTGCGAATAGTGGCAGATGACCAGACACTAACCTTCAGCAAGCACGAACACACCTTTCTCTCAGACCGTGAACACTGAAAATGACAGCATGAAAGAGGCAATACCTCACGGCTGTTATATTTTGCAACTTTTGGAGATTAGATTTTGTAGGTTAGATGCAGACGTCCGTCTTACGACTGAGTCTGCAAGCAAAAGGTCCTCGGGCCGACATCGGCCGAAGTTGGCACGAGCACGGCTGTGCGCGTGCCAGCTGAGGCCGATGTCGGCCCTAGGACCTTTGCTAAAAAAATTCGTGACTGTGCAACTGACATTTCTGCAGCGTCAAGGAGATCTGTTGAAATAACTTTTGTGACTTGAAATGACAAAGGTGATGATCGTGGCTTATTGCATTTAAAAAAAAAAAAAACTAGCGGAAGGGGCAAACATAAAATTGACCTTTTAAAAAAAAACACCGTTGTACAAGAATGATGAGCGTAATTTCGACCGACGCACTATGATGAACTTTCAAAGAAAGAAAATAAGTTAAAAAAAAAAAAAGTCATACACTAAAGAAACGGACAACATCAACTTCAGCGACAACAACAAGAACACAAACAGCAGCAGCAGCAGCAACAGCAACATCATCAACGAACAACAACATCAAACACATCAGCAACAACAACAACAACAACGACGACGAAGATGCTTCAAATGCGAATGTACTCGGAATGTTGCAGATCATGGTGCAGTTTTACTGCGCCGCCATTGAGAGCATTCTTACCTTCTCAATGACGGTGTGGTATGGCAGCACAACCGACGAAGCCCGCAAGAAACTAAAGGGTGATCAAAACAGCATCTCATATTGTTGGAAGCGATCTCCTCGCTGGATCTCTGTACACGCACGCACATGAGAGGTCGATTCCGGTTCCGCGTCGGATTAGTTCTCCTCTAGTAAGTGTCACGTAATCGGCAGACGTCGGGGTTCTTTCCGGTACTCGGCTTCCTCCCCTCCACTTGGTATCAGTTCAGCCACTAATAAATTTCAATACAAACGATTTCCAATACGTGTAGCCGCTGACTGCCTAGCACACGTGATGTCTGTGTTTACGTACAGTGTGTGATGAATGCTGTGATTCACGTGAGCTTGCTTGTGGGTCAGTCGCGCTACATCTGCGCATGGTTATATAAATAGAGAATGCGCCATATAATGCATGCTTATTAGCATTATTAAGAGAGCGAGCTCCATCATACATGACGAGCACCATCCTGCACATATCCTGTTCGAGCCCTTGCCATCTGGCTTGGCTTTAGATCGGCCATCAAGGCCAAAACCATTCGTTTTCAGAAGAGCTTTTATCCCTTGGCTGTTCAGGCCCTGTCTAATGTGGCTGTGGTATGATTTAATTCGGCAGATTGACTTAAAGTCCCTCATTAGAATTACCTACAGCCTATCTTAGTTGTTTATAGTTCTTTATATGTTCTATCAAACCTCTTCTCAAACAGGATATATACAGTTTTAAGAATGAATATGAATGCAGCTAATCTGTTTTTGCTGCGGCCTCACTTGGCGGTCTTTGTTGTCATATATGTTTATTATGCTATAGGTTTATTTCACTTCACTTACTTAGATGTGTGTACACTTAGTAGAATGACTGCTATACATATGTGTTTTTTGTTATTTTAGAGTCTGCTTGTTTTTGATGTATGTATGTTTTATGTGTTGATGGTCATATGGACGCTCGTCAGCTATGCCGCTAAAAATTCCTAATGTTTATGCATATGGCAATAAAGTTTATCTTATCTTATCTTATGTAGTGAGTAGAGATAGTAAGAAAAAAAAGAGCAGTAGACACATACAGGCACAGGTGGGATCAGGAAGGAGGGAAACAAGTAAGAAACAACAACAACAACAACAACAACATATGATACAGAAGTTTAAAAAGAAGAATAAGAAAAACTGTCCGGAAAGATCTGTGACTGGTCAAAGCAAAAACACCAAAAAAACAAACTAATGATAAAATGAAAAGAAGAATGAACTGACGACGTCGTGCTGTAAAAGAGAAAGAATATATATATATATATATATATATATATATATATATATATATATATATATATATATATATATATATATATATATAAATACTCACTAGCAACAATAACTATCAGGCGACGCGTGCTGTAAAGAGAAAGAATATATATATATATATATATATATATATATATATATATATATATATATATATATATATATATATATATATATATATATATAAAATACTCAACTAGCAACAAATAACCTATTCAAGGCGTCTTGCATCAATAGCTGCGGAAGTGTCGTATAGCGTTGCCGCCGGCAACGCTATACAACACTTCCGCAGCTATTGATGAGGGGCGCCTTGAGTGGGTTCAACAAAAATTCTTTCTCAAGAAGCAAAGGGTTATGGGGCCGCGCACGGTTGTCGACTCGATGACTTTTTGCGCCACTACGGTACTGCCGGCCGTAGTCGTAACCTACCTGTATATACGGAAACTGAAGATTTCCGTCAAACATCTAGGTATTCCAGATATATTATATATATATATATATATATATATATATACATATATATACTATATATATATTTATATATATATATATATATCTATATATATTATATATATATATATATATATATATATATATATATATATATATATATATATATATATATATATATATATATATATATATATATATATATATATATATATATATATATATATATATATTGCGAGGACTCTGTAAATCACCTTTTACCAGTTGCGTCTCACATGCCGTCACAGACCGGTATGATCATCACAGAGTATCAGTGAAACCAAAAAGCCGGAGCCGGTGTGTATGATCAGTTGGGAGTGACGTTAGACAAGGTCAGTACACAGCTGGAAGAGTCAGCACTACCACATAAGTTTTTGACTCTGCATCAGTCGACTCGAACTCGGTACTGGATCAAGTCGCGAGTTGGCTATGACACTGTGACTCAGTGATTTCTCACGAATAATCATTTTGCTGCGTCTCTTCAGTACTGACTTCCGGTAACCACGTGGCCCTGTCAAAACAGACGACAGTAAATCCATTTTTGTTGTTGTTGTGAAAAGCAAGATTCTTATTGTTTTACAATACACTGAAATCTCGCTTTTAACTGACACACACGATGGTCTTTTGCCCTTCACAGCGGGACGCCCCTCGCAGCTGGCTGAGTCACTCACAAGTCTGATTACTCTGCTGAACACTGTGTAATGGGTACTGCCCGTGTCACAAAGGCGACGCAGGCGATGGATCGGCCGTGACAGCTCCGAGGGTAGTGAGCCTGATCAGCTTGGCGCCTGTCAAGGCGCCAAACTGATCAGGCACTACCCTTGAGCTGTCACGGCCGATCCATCTCTTGAACCACTGAGAATCGAGTCAGGTCCGCAGTGCGGAAGTCGACTCCGAAACAGCCTCGGAATCAGCAGGTAACCTGATTCACAAATTATACGAACCAGGCACCTGGGTCAGTGATCAGTCACTGACTACACTCGCGGTCATGGTCGAGCCGCGCACCAAAGAAGATGACATCGAAGATAAAAAAAATCAATTCACAAACACAAACAAAACCCGCACCGGCAGCACACTATTGAATCAAGTTTCTCACATCATCGTGAAGCAGGCCGGCCGCTGTGCCAAGATCTCCCGCCGCGGCCTTCACTGAAAACATCGCCACTGACCACTGCACCCGAGGTTCATCCCGGGTCATCAGTTTGCGCGCGATTGGACTGGGCCCCGGAACTTATCCCATGAAACTGGGCGCATGCAACCTCAAGACCACCTCTCTGTGAGAAACAGATACGCAGGCAGACTGACGGACTTACAAGTCAGTCCCCGGCAACAGGCGTAAAACAAAACTATGAGTCACTGCAATGCGAGGACCAATATTCCCTCTTGTCGACTCAGTGCCGTAATGTAATTAAAGGTCTGCGGCTGCTTAGTTTATATTTACTGCACCACATGTTTTTTTCTGGCCAGGATACGAGTAAGACAGGTACTATCTTTGACCTAGCAAGAGGCATAGATTCTCATGAGCCCCTGCAACCTGCAGGGGCTCACGAGAATCTACGCCTCTTGCAGATTGTAAGGAGGGCGGCGGTAAAAACACTGCCCAGACACCGCACGCACACACATCTAAACGTCTGGACGTCCAAAATCAATCGAACGCAACAAGCACAATCGACTGCACCAGCAGGTGGCTATGCTGCTAATAGTCTGCATTACGCTTTTTGGCGGGCCGGGCGCGGGACAAGCAGTGGTTAAGGAGTTATCGAGTGACCCCTGGGCCGCCATGTGGTGATTCATTATTGTTAGTGGGAGGCAGATAATACTGTCCGCTCCCTGGGTAAGACTGTGAAGCTGCACGTAAATGATGGAACGGATGACGATGGATGAAGTACTAGAGTATGTAGGCCTGCTACCAGAAGTTCTTGCGCTACAAACAGACAAGCAAGCACTGAAGCAAGCAAGCGAGCGAGCGAGAGATTGAGCAAACGAACAAGCAAGCAAGCAAACAAACAAGCAACAAACAAACAAACAAACAAACAATCAAAGCGAGCAATGCACGAACCGACGGAAGGACAGCCAGTTTCTTCATTGTGTCGACCGTCCGTTTGTTTGTTCGTTCGTTCGCTAGTTCGTTTAACGAACTAGCGAACGAACGAACAAACAAACGGACGGTCGACACAATTAAAAAACCGTGACGAACGAACAGATGGATTAAAAAGCAAACAAACGTACAAATAACTCACCTGTGCATAATCGTCATGTGATGCAATATCGTACACACCACCTGCATGCAACCAGCATCATTTTTCTTCTGGTCACAGCCAAAGCAGTGATTTGTCCGTTGGATACAAAGAACGTATTCATCAGCGACACGTGGATCAAAATGGTTGTTGTGATGCGTCTAGTGTGGTAGTGTAGCGTCTGTGCTTGTCGCTCTCGCTTTCAGCTTCCACCGCTGTGGCTAGCAGTTCTGCGAAAAGGGGAGCAGAGTATGTCAGCCTCTCCCTGCCAGTACACAGCTTCTCCAACAACAAGCCTCATGTAGTGCCTCCTCGCGGCGACTCACGGACTCGGGCTGAACTACAGAGGACTAGGAGGAGATCTGTCCCCCGGACATGCGGCATGCAGACCCGCCGGTGTGTGCACACGCCCTGATGTCAATAAACCAGATCCCCAGCTATGGGAAAATATCCCCACTGCCTTGGGAGAGGCAAAGGCTAGAGTAAACCCTATACAAATCCGGGCAGGGATGCTCGATAGCCTTGGTTGGCAGATCTCCTTCGAGAAGGAAAACTCCGAGGAAAAACCTGAGTAGATTGGACTCATAAGCCTTGGTCGGCAACCCATCTAGGAGAAGGACACTCCAAAAACCAAACCATACTGTGCTCCCAGGAAAGGCCTTTTTACCAGGGGTTAAGGGTGAGGTAACCCCGACACTGAGAAACCCCGAATGCTGAAGACGGAGGTACTGGGTTGCACAGCGCACTCTAATAAACCACAGTAGCAAGCATATACAGCCATATGACACTTGGAGATGGATTCAACAGAAATGGTGCTCGCCCTGTGGAGTCTCACCAGGCAGGTGCAGTACCGGACTCTGCGCCTCTTCGGAACCCACGACCTTCCCGACTGTCTCGAGGAGCCAGGAGACGGGGAAGTAGAGCGATTAGCCAGCAAAAAAAAAAAAAAAAAAAAAAAAAAAAAAAAACAACAACAAACAAGACCAGAGACAAAGAAAAACCCAATGTGAACATCATGCACTGGAATGCAGAAGGGGTTACCAACAAGAAAACAGAACTATAGCACTTTCTGCATGAAAACAGCATAAACATCTGCTGTATACAAGAGACACACCTGCAAGAAGGGGAATCCTTTAAGGTCAGAGGATTTCAGATCTTCCGAAGTGATCACCAAGTGAGGAAGAAAGGGGGAGTTATGACCTTAGTTAGAAACAACCTGAATGCCAGCGAAACCAGGAGATTCATGGAAGAGGCGGAATACATCTAGGTCAAGGTAACCACCAGTGACAGCACCTTTGACCTGGTCAACTACTACTGCCCTAATGATAAGCTGCTGTCCCTCGATACTATCCAGGTCCCGGACAGTGGATTCCTCATCACTGGTGACTTCGACAGCCAGTTCCAGACACACTTGACAAGAGATTAGAAGACATCGAGGAGTGGCAAGATGAAAACCACCTGATACTTGCCAATGACCCTGAGGACCAACCTACCTTCTACTCTCGCCGCTGGCACACCACCACTACACCGGATCTGGCGCTTTGCACTGAAGATGTCCATAAGCGCCTCAACAGAACAGTGGGACCACAGTTAGGAGGAAGTGACCACCGCCCTGCCCTCTCCCTAAAAGGGAGCACAGCAGCTAGTTCGCCACACCAGTCAAGATGGAACTACCGAAAGGCAGACTGGCACTTGTTCAGTATCCGAACAAATGAGCTAACACAAGACCTCGCTGTGTCTGGAAGGAACACCACACGAAGAAGTTGGAGAGAGAAGACTGCAAGACTGAACATGGAAAGGGACACCACCAAGTTGTGGAGGCTGACCAAGGCATTGAACGATGAGGGCACCAGGGTACAGAAGATCACCCTGGAAGAAGAAGGGAAAGCACTGGCTGGTATGAAAGCTGCAAACATGTTCGCACAGATCTATGCGAAAGAAAGTAACATCACTCCCCCACAAATGCTTGAGAAAGAAATCAGACAGGAAGAAAGAGTTAGTTAGTTAGTTATTTGGGTTTAACGCCGAGCAGGCGACTAAGGCCATCTCACGGCGGGATGGGTAAAAATCTGGTCAGCCAGACTAAAAGCAAGGTCTTAAGACAAGATGTAAATATAGATTAAAAATCTCAGGCTAAAATGTCGCACATGTCTTTAAAAGAAACGTCTACAGACTCTCAAAAAGGGCAAAGAAAAAATTCACATAGTCAATGAATGCTCAGATCTTGTTAAAAATATTGCATTCTCTCAAAAAATTGAAGATTTTGTCCGGAGGAACATACCGGAACAAAACCTTCAAGGAGTCTGCTGTGAAGTGTTTATATCTGGTGTCAATGAGGTCAGCACAATACAGCAAAAAGTGTCGAACAGAAAACTGCTCATCACAGGCAAAACACCATGGACGCTCATCCTGTTTAAGTAAGTAAGAGTGCGTAACATACGTGTGCCCGATGTGGAGCCGAGCAAGGACAGTCTCCTCACGGCGGCTGCCGCAGCGGAAAGGTAGACTGTCAGACAACTTAGGAAGAGCTTCATGAAGCTTGTTCCCTTCCTCTTTGTCCCACTCGGACTGCCACTCGCGGGCTATGTACGCACTAATACCAGGTTTAAAATCACTATAGACAGTCTGTGTGTCAGGGACAGGGTCACTGCGGGCACTGTTGGCAGCAGAATCTGCGATTCTGTTGCCTTCGATGCCCACATGGCCTGGGACCCAAATAAAAATGATGTCATAATATTCCTTCATCAAGTCCGCGTAGAGCTCTCTAATCTGCACCAGCAGTGGATGGTCTGTTCCCGCGCCCTGAAGGGCCTGCAGGGCAGAAAGAGAGTCAGACAGAATCAGGAAGTTCCTTTCCCGAGACTGATAGGCATGCTTGAGTGCTAGCAGAATGGCCTGCAGTTCGGCACTAAATACAGAGGAATGGTCAGGGAGACGGAGCTTAAATGGGCGTCTAGGATGGCGAGAGGACACTGCAGCCGCAGCCACTCTTCCATCCTCAGATTTGGACCCATCCGTATAAAGACGACAATAGCCAGGAAAAATTGAAAGGAGTTCATTGAGGCTCTGTTGGTATATGGCTGGTGGAGTACAATCCTTCTTGTGGGCAGTCAAGTCCAGCAAGATGTCAGGAACTGGTAGTAGCCAGGGTGGAGTGACGTGTTGCAGAGATTCCGAAACTTTGTCCAGGTCCACTCCGGCCGCCTGCAGATGAGGTCGGACACGGAAGGAAAGTGGACGGACAGCTCCCGGATGGGCATCGTAAATCTCTGCAAACGACGGGGTAAAAACACAATCATAGGCAGGATTTTCTGGATGGGCCTTCAGCTTCAGAACGTAGCTGAGCATGAGGCGGATGCGGCGGAGCCTGAGAGAAGGCTCCCCTGCCTCTGCATACAGACTAGGAACTGGAGATGTCCTGAAGGCTCCCAGACATATGCGCAGACCTTGATGGTGAATTGTGTTCAGACGCTGTAGAACAGACTTGGAAGCCGAGCCATATACCACAGAGCCGTAATCCAGTTTGGACCGAACAATGGCCCGGTACAGTCGAAGTAAGACGATACGGTCTGCACCCCAGTCAGTACGACCAACGACACGAAGAATGTCGAGGGCCTTCCGACAAGAGGTTCTAAGGTAGTTAACATGGTTGCGGAAGGTCAATCTTTTGTCAAAGATGACCCCCAGAAACTTTGCCTCTTCGGCCACCTGAATTGGCACTCCAGCAATGCTCAGGGTAGGTTTTGGAAAAAATTTCATCTGGTTAGTAAAATGCACACAGACTGTCTTGGAGGGCGAGAACCTGAATCCGTTGAGAGACACCCACCCCTGGATGCGATCAACGCACAGCTGCAAGCGCCTCTCAAGGGACGCAAGTCCTCGACCTCGTGCACACAAAGCAAAGTCGTCCACAAACAAAGAGCATTCAGAATCATCCTTGACGGCCTTTACAATGTTATTTATTTTAATGCTAAATAAAACAGGAGATAGAATGCTGCCCTGCGGGACACCCATCTCCTGTTCAAAGGAGTCGGAGAGGGTGGAGCCCACACGGACATGGAACGACCTGTTAGACAAAAAATTGTGAATAAAAACAGGCAGGTGCCCTTTAAAACCCATGTCCGACAAATCAGACATTATACCATACTTCCAGGTAGTGTCATATGCCTTTTCAAGATCAAAGAAAATTGCATAGACATGCTGCTTGTTGACAAAAGCATCTCGGATAAAAGACTCAAAGCGGACTAGATGGTCAGTTGTACTACGGAAGCGCCGGAAACCGCACTGGAGGTCTGTGATGAGACCACGTGACTCAAGATGCCACACCAGTCGGGCGTTGACCAAGCGTTCCATAGTCTTACATAAACATGATGTCAAAGCTATTGGCCGGTAGTTGCCCGGGTCGGAAGGATCCTTACCCGGCTTGGGGATTGGCACAACCACACCCTGGCGCCAAGATGGCGGAAAACGACCGGTTATCCAGATATGGTTAAAGGCCTTGAGAAGTACAAGGAGTGAATCCTCAGGCAGATGAGTTAGGAGCTGATAATGGATGGTATCTAATCCAGCAGCAGAGTCAGTACATTTCAGCATGGCTTGCTGCAATTCTGAAAATGTAAAGGGGGCATTATAGTCTTCCGAGTTATCTGATATAAAATCACAAGCACAAGATTCTCGCTTCTCCTTCTCTCTCTGGAAGAAAGGTGAATAATTCTCTGTTGAAGAATTATAGGCAATGGTGGAGGCAAGCAAATTGGCCACAGCCTTTTTATCTGTGACCAAACTGGCACCATCTCTAAGATGGCCGACAGAAGCCGAGCCACCCCTGCCCCTAATTCTTCGAACAGCCCTCCAGACTTTTTGGGACGGAGTCCTAGAAGATAAAGATAGGAAGAAAGAGAGAGAACAAGAGATGCAAACATCCATGATGCAATGAAGAAGGACATCACCCTTTCAGAACTGAAAATGGCCATCACTCAGCTGAAGAAGAAAAAATCTCCAGGTCCAGACAGTATCTCAAACGAGATGTTACAACACCTTGGCAACACTGCCTTAATGAAGCTACTGGACATCTTTAACCACAGCTGGAGATGATAACAGGTACCCCAGTGCTGGAAGGAAGCCAGGATGATCCCAATTTTGAAGAAAGGGAAGAATAAGTCCAAAGCCATGAGTTATAGCCCCATCTGCCTGACAAGTTGCGTGTGCAAGACAATGGAGCGCATCATCAAC
Organism: Semisulcospira habei; assembly: GCA_036245525.1. Classification (NCBI taxonomy): domain Eukaryota; kingdom Metazoa; phylum Mollusca; class Gastropoda; family Semisulcospiridae; genus Semisulcospira; species Semisulcospira habei. The sequence continues at coordinate 16,789,325 of BTPG01000001.1, forward strand.
AAGCGCCTGCAGTGGTACCTGGACTCCGAGAGCATTATCGTGCCTGAGCAAGCCGGCTTCAGAAGCTACAAGAGCACAGAAGACCAGACAACACACATTGCACAGGTAATAGAAGATGCCTTTCAAGATCAGAAGGTGACATTAGCTGCCCTCATTGACCTACATAAGGCTTTCGACAAGGCGTGGAAGGATGGTCTCCTTGTAAAACCCATTCGCAGTGGCATCCAAGGGTACATGTACCGGTGGACCAAGTCATACCTGCACAATCGCAGAGCCCGCGTGACAGTGGATAGGTACTGTGGCCAAAAAGTGCTGCTGCGTCAGGGGGTGCCACAGGGGAGAGTCCTGTCACCGACCCTGTTCATACTCTTCATCAACGACCTTGTGCCAGAGCTACCTAAGGGAGTCCATGCAGCCCTGTACGCAGATGACCTGGTACTCTGGTGCACAGAAGAGTATGCAACAACCGCTACATACAGGATGCAGCTAGTCCTGGACAGGCTGACAGACTGGACCAACAACTGGTGTGTGACCATCAACACAGAAAAATCATCAGCCACACTCTTCTCTCTCTCCAGCAAAGCAAAGGCTGGCAACCTAACATTGGGCAACACCCCGCTGCGGTATGACGAGACATACCTGTGAGTCATCCTTGACAAGAGGCTGACGTAGAAGCCGCACACATGGAACGCAGAAGCGAAAGCTAGAAGAAACCTGAACATCATGAGGAAGCTTGCTGGAACACAATGGGGAGCCAATGAAAAGATCCTCCAAAATGTATATCAAGGCACAGTGAGACCACACCTTGAGTACGGATCCAATGCATGGTTGACGGCAGCCCAGTCACACCAGCAGACCATTGACAGAGTTCAAAACCAGGCACTGCGTATCTTCACCGGCGCAATGAGATCCACACCAATTGAAAAGATGGAAGAGACAACAGGCATCACACCCCTGCGCATGAGAAGAGATTGCAAAGCCTTGATACATTCCACAAAGGTCAAGTCTTCCAAAGACTGCCATCTTATGAACGCCAGCCAGGATGAAACAACCAACCTCAGTGAGACTGAAAAAATCAAGCTTTGTGAAGGAGACGAGAGCGCTGCAAAGACTGAAAACACCAGGCAAAGCTCCCTGCGCAGGTAGATGCTCTGAATCCTGCTAGCGACTTTCCGCCCTGGGAAAGCAAGCCAGAAAACATCACCTTCTCTTCCACGGTACCTTACATCACCACCAAAGATGAGCACAGCACTGTGAGCAAGAAAGCCCTGACACTGGCCATGCTCGAAGAAAAGTATCCCCAAGAAGCATGGATACGGGCATACACCGACGGATCAGCCACAGATGCAGTTCAAAATGGATGGGCTAGGGTGTACATCCTGTAACCAAACGGAAAATGGCAGGCAGAGGCAGTACCAACATGCCTTCACTGCACACATTACAGAGCTGAGGTGGAAACCCTGGTCCACGCCGCAAACACCCTTAGTGGCACTGCAGACCCTGATGCCCAGATTGTCTTCCTGACTGATGCCATGTCTGTCCTTGAGGCAGCAAAAGCATAACAGCAAGCAAACTGCCACGTCTACAAGAGGCACTGCAAAACATCAAGTGCACCAGACTGGTGCAGCAGTAGATCGCTTCACACTGTGGCATCTACGGCAATGAAGAAGCTGACAGAATGGCAAAATTGGGTGCGGAGGAAGAACAAGATGAAAATGGAGTCAGCTTCACAGAGATGAAGACCATCATTAAGTCTATGTACAGACCACCACAACGGCCCCAAGACAGTTACCATCAGGCGTCAAGCTATTCTGGCGTCATCCTTGAACTATCATTCTGTCGACCTAGTGGCACCAAGTTCAAGCCGACTGACTTCACATTTGAACAATCACAGTCGATCTAGTGGCGTTAAGCTATTTTGGCCCAACTCTCGAACTGTCATGGTCGTTCAGCAAATGGCACCAAGCTATTCTGGCACCACCCTTGGACTACCACGGTCGATTAAGTGGTACTATTAAACTGTATTCTGGCTGACTCTTCGGCCTTGGACTTTTTATGGCGCTACGCTTAGCGAAGCCTCTAACTCTTTGGTGATATCCTGGCGCTACACTTGCACTTTCATAGTTGATATATGTGCACCAAACTATTTTGCATCAATAACGAACTATAGCTGTGGTCGATCTAGTGGCGCAAAGCTACTCTGGCTGCTCTACCCTTGAACAATCATGGTCGATTCGCATCTCGTTGTAATATGTCAGGGCTGAACTGTCATGGTGGCACAACCCGTCCTGTGCCCGTTGACATCGACTGTTCAGTTTTCCTGCACTCTTCATTAATTCCACACCAAAACCCCTCCATGTTTCAAGAATATGGATTCAAAGTAGTGTCAGCAAGAGGCATAGATCCTCATGAGCCCCCGCAACCGATCTATACCTCTTATAGATGGGTGGTATCCACATTTTTTCCCCCGCACTGAACAGGTTAACACTGATTTGCGGCATTATTTCAACTCCTTTACTCTGATCTGCCGCAGTTCAAAGAGATATCATCAACAACAACAACAACATCACTAAGACATCAAAGCAAAGCCATTAGTAACGCGACAACAGTACACCCCTGTGGCGTCCGACTTTCCGGAAACGTGCGTATTACGTGATGAGGCGTGACGCATTACGTCAGCGCCATCTGTCTGCCCTGGATTCTTTAGGACTGACCAGTCAAGGGCGATTACCGGGCTGTAATCAGAGGAAGCAAGAGTGTGATGGTTGTTTGTCGGCCCTGATTAACGGCGTGAAGCCCATCAAGCGGATGTGCGCGGGCCCACAGCGGCTGACGTCGGCCCGAAGTTTGAAGGAAAGTTTGTAAAATGCTTTCTTCGATAAGGCCACAGTGTTATGCAAGACTGGTGAATCGAAGGTAATGGGATTGTTATATTATATTTTGCCACATTTTGATTGATATAGTGCCGATAACAGCCTGCAGATGTAATCACGAGACCCGAATCAAAATGTCCGAGTCGTAAGACGAGGACATTTTGATTGGGGTCAAGTAATCACATCTGTCAATTATCGGCACTATATCAAGCAAAATTTGGCTCAATTTATGCATGCAGTCAAAAACAAAACTTTACCTCGCGTTCTTCAGTTTGTGGCTGATTGCGGTGTTCGGACTATCGACTGAGCGCGCAGATTTCGTCTATGAAAAATTCAGTGCTTTCTACTCATATTTAGATTACAGATAAACACGAAAAATACAGGCAGGTTTGTTTATTTTGCCTTTTTCTCGGGTTGTCGCTTACGCTATCGCTAGCGGGGCGTCTTCTCAATTTCACTCGTTCAGAGATTTGTTTCGCTCATTTGCTGACGTCTGCTATCCGTGCATGCGTGTGTATAGGAAAGAAATTTCGAGCCTACGTTTACTAAGAAGTATTTAATCACCCTCTCTTGGCTTGAATTCGCGAACGAAGATTCTATAGGGCTTGCCCACGTCGTCTGCAAGCATTTTCGTGGCTGCGGAGGCCAATCCGGGACAGGCAGGTTCGACCGCAGTGGCTGCAGGGGAAGGTCTGGTCAGGGTTCTGAGTTACGACAACTCTGTTTTTTCTTCTGAGCCGCTTGTCCTTAAGGTTAGCTCTGCGAGAGTCCTCAAAGGAGACGGCTGCCTTGTGAATGGTGGAGCGCCAGGTGTCACGGTCCGCAGCAAGCAAAGACCACTGGCGGTGGTCGATTTGGCAGGCACTAAGTGACTTCTTGAGACCGTCTTTGTATCTCTTCTTTGGTGCCCCTCTGTCTCGGTGTCCAGTGGCGAGCTCGCCGAACAGAGTGATCTTGGGTAGGCGATGATCCTCCATCCTGGAGACGTGCCCCGCCCAGCGAAGCTGTGTCCGCAGCAGCAAAGCCTCGATGCTCACAGTTTCCGCCTGTTCAAGGATCTCGACGTTGGTGACATAGTCACTCCAGTGAATGCCCAGGATGGTACGCAGGCAGCGCTGGTGAAAGCGTTCGAGGAGTCGTAGTTGGCTGCGGTAGAGGGCCCACGACTCGAAACCGTACAGCAGGGTGGTGAGGACGACAGCTCTGTACACGCTGATCTTGGTGCCTTTTTTCAGCTGTTGATTGTGCCACACCCGCTTGAATAGTCGCCCGAAAGCACTGTTCGCTTTTGCCAGCCTGTTGTCCAGCTCCTTGTCCAGCTTGGCGTCTGACGTGATGATGCAGCCAAGGTAGGTAAACTGGTGTACAGACTTCAATTCGGACTCGCCGATGGTGATGTGGGGAGGGCGATGCTCTTCCTTGGGTGCTGGCTGATGAAGGACCTCTGTCGTTTTCAGACTGACCTAACGTCCAAAGAGCTGGGCGGCATCTGCAAAGCAGGACGTAATGCGCTGCAGGGCTCTCTCTGTGTGTGCAACGAGGGCAGCGTCATCTGAGCGAAGAGCAGCTCACGAATCAGTTGGTCTAGGGTTTTCGTGTGGGCCTGCAGTCGTCTGAGGTTGAACAGGCTGCCATCGAGACGATACCTGATGTACACTGCGTCGTCATCGTCGAGGTCCACTGTGGCCTGCTTTAACATCATGCTGAAGAAGATGGTGAAGAGGGTCGGTGCAAGCACGCAGCCTTGCTTCACGCCGTTGCGAATGGGGAATGGTTCTGAGAGGTCACTGTTTAGTCTGACCTGGCCTTGCTGGTCCTCGTGGAGCTGGACGATCATGTTGAGGAACTTTGAGGGACAACCTAGTCGCTCCAGGATCTGCCACATACCTTGCCTGCTCACAGTGTCAAACGCTTTTGTTAGGTCGACAAACGTTACGTACAGCCCTTTGTTCTGCTCGCGGCACTTCTCCTGAAGCTGTCTCAGCACAAAGACCATGTCGGTGGTACTCCTGTTGGCTCTGAAGCCACACTGGCCCTCTGGGAGGTGGTCTTCAGCGATGGCAGGTACCAGCCGATTCAGGAGCAACCTTGCGAGAATTTTCCCGGCAATGGACAGCAGGGTAATTCCACAATAATTAAAGCAGGCAGACTTCTCTCCTTTGTTCTTGTACAGGGTGATAATGACTGCATCACGGAGATCCTTTGGTAGTGTTCCTTTTTCCCAGCAGCAGAGAAAGAGGTCGTGGAGCTTGTTGTGCAGTGCTGGGCCTCCATGTTTCCAGATCTCTGGCGGGATTCCGTCAATGCCTGCTGCTTTGCCACTCTTGAGCTGGTGGATGGCTTTGAGGGTCTATTCGGCGGTGGGCGGTTCGTCCAATTCAACCTTTAGTGGAAGGTATGGAATTTGGAGGATGACTGTTTCTTGAACAGTGCGTTCAGCGCCGAAGAGGTCCTGAAAGTATTCCGACCAGCGGTTCAAGATGGAGGTATTATCTGTGAGGAGTGCCTGTCCATCAGCGCTTCGCAGGGGACTTTGTACCAGGTGCCTAGGGCCATACACTGCTTTCAGTGCTTCGTAGAAGCCCCTGTAGTCACCGTTGTCAGCGCAGAGCTGGGTCCTCTGTGCGAGTCTGGACCACCACTCGTTCTGGAGCTCTCTAAGCTTGAGCTGAAGACTGCTGCAGATGAGGCGGAAGGCAGACTTCTTCACAGCGGGGAAGTGGCGCAGTGGTTAAGGCGTCTGCCTCCAATGCCAAAGGTGCGAGGTTCGATACCGGGTTCCGGCGTTGGATTTTTCTCCTCTGGTGTCACAGTCTGGGCAGTGGGCAGATGTTCACATCTGCACGGGACATAGACGACCCCGGCCCCCACGAGTCCCCTGCTGCCTTGCAGGCATGGCCGCTTGGCTGCGGAAAGGCTAAGGGAGGAAACCCCTGACATCAAAGCCCCCGTGTCTCCGGGGAAGGCTTTTGAGCCAGAGACTAAGACAAGGACAGTCTGATATAAAACCTACGACCCGAGGACCTCGATGCCACCGTCCCAGCTTGCTAGGCCATGGCAAACGAACCAAGGGTTTAAAGGGTGGGGCCAGTACTGCGCACACTGCACGCCACCAAAAAGCTCCACCGCGCAGGCTTTAGGAAACGCCCACGGACTATGACACTGAACTTTCCAAGTCCTGTAGCGATGGGCAAGGGGCAAAACGGCAGGTAAAAGATGTCACTGGAAGCCGCAGTCTCAAACCTGCATGCAGGCGGTTCAGGATATTGGTCGCCTGATGTTGACCTGGGGATGACAACGTCACTCGGCACACCCTGAACGACCAAGCAGCCTTCTCTAGGGACAGCACTGCTTGCTCCACATGGAGAGGGGCCTAGAAAAGGTGGCCTAACCAAAGCTCATCCCCTCGTAACCCCAGTTGGCTAGCCGCGGTCAACGGGCATCTTCTCATGCGGTCAGAAAACAAGAAAAAACAATGGATCCACTCTCATGACGACCACGACCGGACTCAACGTAGCATGCTGGAACATCCGAACCATGCTCGACACAGCAGACAGCGGACGCCCTAAACGTCGCTCCGCCCTCATTGCCCGTGAATTGCGGAGGTTAAACATCGACATCGCCGCGCTCAGCGAAGTACGCCTTCCGGAGAAAGGCAGCCTCCAAGAACTTGGCGCTGGCTACGCCCTCTACTGGTCAGGCAGGCCTGCATCAGAAAGACGGCTCTCAGGCGTGGGCTTCATGGTGAAGACCCCCATTGCGACCAAGTTGGAAAACCTACCAACGGGTCACGCCGACCGCATCATGTCCATGCGCCTCCCACTGAGACACCAGCAATACGTCACCCTTCTCAGTGTGTACTCCACAACCCTCCTGGCAGAGCCTGCAGAAAAAGACAAGTTCCACTCTGACCTGCGCAGCCTCCTGCAGAGCACCCCTGCAGACGACAAAGTCATCATCCTTGGCGACTTCAACGCCAGAGTGGGCCAAGACTCTGAAGCCTGGAAAGGAGTCCTCGGCAAGCATGGCGTTGGGAACTGCAATGACAATGGTCGCCTACTGTTGGAGCTCTGTGCAGAGCAGCAACTTGTCATCACTAACACTACTTTCCAGCAAAAGGACAGTCGAAAGACCACCTGGATGCATCCTCGCTCCAAGCACTGGCACCTTATCGACTATGTCCTAGTGCGTCAGAGGGACCGCAGTGACGTCCTCCTCACCAGAGTGATGCCCAGCGCAGAGTGCCACACTGACCACCGCCTTGTTCGCTGCAAACTCAGGCTCCGACTCAAGCTGAAACCCAAGAAAGGGGGCCCCCCCAAGAAAAAGCTTGATGTTGCCAGCCTTCAGCGTGACGACAAGAAAGCTGCCCTTCAGGCCGATTTACAGCGCATGCTCAAAGACACAATTGATCCAGCAGACTCCTCCCCTGAAACACTCTGGGAACAACTGAAAACTGCTATTGTAAAATCCTCTGTGGAAGTCTTGGGCTTTGCTAGAAAGAGGAACAAAGACTGGTTTGACGAAAACGACGTAGAGATCCAGGAACTTCTAGCACAAAAAAGTGCCGCCCACCAGGCCCACCTAGCCCAGCCTTCCTGCCCTGTGATTTAATCACTATACTGCATATAAAGAACTGGTTAATGTATGAGTATATTTCGCGTTTCCGTTTTGACAAATGCAAGTATCATCAAGACTGATTGTTTATGGGTCTGCAAAGGATTTAGGGAAGGAAAGTATGTCAAGCAAATTCACGAATATGAATTTGCTTGTTATACAATATATTATCAATACATGTATCAAAGAGTGGAAAACTTTATGGAGTGGGTATACACTTAGATCCAATGTAGAGCAGTTAGATCTATGATTGTCTGAGGGTAACTGCTCTCTCTGCGTGCAATATAATTTTACGGATTCCTCCGATCACCTTGTGTGCAAAGTAGACCGAAAATGGATTCAATATGGATTTGTCCTGTTGAATTAATACGCCGTGTCAGGTTACATTCTGTTACGATTGTGGTTGTGGTGTTCCGTGAGAGCATGCATGTATTAATCGTAGGAAACGGTCCGATATTTTATTTGTGCTATCTTGGTTACGAATAACGTACCTTTTCAGTAAGATTCTCTATCGTTCACGCAGAGAGCGAAATTGGCTTTGTTATGATACGCTAAGATTAGTCCGGAAGTTTCTAGCAAAGTCGCACGGAGAAGAGCGGTCGATTTTTGTAATGCGTAGATTCGCTGAGAATAGATTAGAACATTCGAGCGAAGTCGCGCTCTGTCGAGTGACCTTACATGTGACGTGAAAGTGTAAGCAACATTTTGCAACATAAGTAGTAGAGCCGCTCTATTCTTAGTCATAGTTGTTTTCTGTGCAGCCAGTCAATGTGTATTATGAAAGGTCGTGAACGGCCTGCCATACTCTTGTGTGACGTCATTACACACTAGGATTTGGGGTTGAAATTAGCAGTCGAATTTTTGTAGACTATTGTAGTTTATTCTAGAAAGTTCTCTTTTATTAATATTTATGAGTTTCAGTTACGTGTTCCGTTCTGATTGGTTGCGTTGTGTGATTTCGTTAGATTTTTCTGAAAAGTTGTTCTACTATAAAAGACGGTGCTAGGAAGCACGTGTGTACATTGTCATACATTGTCAGTTGTAGGGACACACAGCTTATCGTAGGCACGTGGCCCCTATAGGGTGTACATTGTGAGAGACGCAGCGTAACGGTGGTGTACGTTGTATGAGAAACATTGTGTCGGCAGTATTGACATTTCGCAGAGGAGACATTGTATCAGTGGTGGTGCATTTGGGAATGCATTGTGTGGAGATCGCATCGCTCAAATAAAGTATTGTTGGAACTGTTACTCCAGTATTGTCTACAACCTTAAGCCACGTGTGGCGGGTTGCAGCTGAATGAAGTTTCTTTAAAAAGAACCTTACGTGCGTGCGTCTGGTGTGATATCATACTACGACTACGACTCAACACGTAACACATTCCCTTTGGAAAAATCAGCCGGAAAAGTCTCCACAAACAGGTTTCAGCGGGAATGCAGGCCCTAGCTAAACTTTCAAACGCTCGGCACACCACGCTCTAAGCCATTCTAAACTTTCCTCTCACTTAAACTTTCCCTGCATGTGTCCAGCTGCGCTTCAGACGCCCGGGAATCAATTTTCACACGTTCGACAACTCTTGCAACAGTAAACTTCACCAATAATTACCTCAGTCCCATATGCGCAGCGGCATGAGCCCCAACAATAGCAGAAGTGATAAAGTGTCGGCAAGGAAAAAGCGATAACCAAATTACCCTGTCCCTGTTGGGAAAATTCACTGAATCAATACCATCTTTAATAGGCATAGATTCTCACGCGTCCCTGCAGCCGCTGGGAATATGTGCCTCTTGCATTGGCGGATCTTGAAATGTCCTAAAGCTGACAACTGAGCTACTGCTCGGAAAGCTAGGGGAGAAGGCGGGAGGTCTCTCTGCAGATTTCTCAGACTCACATGATAAGAAAAACGGATGTCCAAGAACTTCTATCAAAGGAATTTGTGATTGAAAACAGACAATGCAAGGCGGAATTTGTGGGTGGAATGGGGAGGGGGATGGGGGGGGGGGGGGGGGGATGGTGGTTGGTGTTGGTGGGGGTGCGCAGTCGGTCCCCCTTGTAAGCCCCGTCTGGACCCGCGGGCAACCTGCGCAAAGAGATGGGTCCCCGCCGGGAGAGCAAAAGAACCTCGGGCCGATGTTGGCCGCAGTGGGCCCGCGCATAGCCATGCGCGGACCCACTGCGGCCAACGCCGGCCCGAGGACCGTTGCACACTGGGCATTTGCTTCCTCGGAGGTAGTGAGGTGAGGAGGGTGTTACAAAGCGTGCCGGCCTTTTGGGAACTGACAATCGTTGACTTTGACGACCTGTGGGGACACAATGAAGAACACTAGTTTGCGCGTTATCTCTTTCAGTTTCCTGGCCAACTACAGTAGCCACGGGATCGCCCGTCTGGAAGTCAACTGCTGGCCATGTGGTCGTGTAAAATGTGTTTTTGACTCGTTTAGTGCTTCCCTCCTACACGGTTAATGGTCGTCTGTCTTTAATTGCTAGATCAACAGAACTGTATATTAAAAGAAATTCCCAAGCGGTTTGCATGCCTATCTGCACATAGCGCTGGACAACAGTTAGATCCCCTGCCCCGCCTATCAGCACCATCGCCAGCCCCAGAGAATACGCAGGTATAGAATAAGACGATCATTGCACTTCATAAGATGCTCAGGTCTCTTATAACCCATGTCTTCTCCGAACTAGGAGTAGGCAGGGAAACATACATACACAAACACGAAGGTGCATTACTAATGTGGTCGGTAAATACCCTGTATCCCACATAGATGCATTGTCCATTGCACAACAATGTAACGATACAAATTTGTCCAGCGCTGAGTAATTCCCCTTGGTTTGTTGTACAATTCTGCCAGCGCTAGCCTCACCTATCTGGTTTGTGAGTATCTGCACATACACCATTCAGTAGGTTACGTTTCTACTTTAGTTCATGAAATGGGCAGACGAACTGCACAGTTCTGCTCATGTTACCCAAATGGGCCAGGCGACGGGGCTTGTTTCTCTAAAGCTTCTGGGGCCAGTTGCAAGAGTGAGCTTAGTCCTAAGCTCGCTCATGCAAGTGACCACTGTTCGTGATGGCTCATATGTTTTGCGCATATCTTAAGGGATGAATATGATGGTCTTGTTCAATACCTGCTTATTTTTCTGTCCGGCTGGCGATTGGGTGCCTGTTTGTCTGTCCAGCGCTGAGTAATTCCCCTTGGTATGTGTACTTGCGCAAAGTGGAGATATATCCCGAACAATAAGGGCTCTAAACTTTTCTTTGCCCGGCAAGTGAACATGCGAACACCAGCCAACTCAGGAAACTATTGAAAGAGCCTAATGCGTCTCCGCAGCTGTGGGGTCTCATGATGTTCTTCGCTTCTTGCTGGTCCAATTTAGATCCGTGTTCCTTGCATGGAATACGTTAAATGGAGTTGACTTTTCCATGACTTCATAGGCATAATTTGTGCCTTTTGCTGGTCAGTATATAAACACTTTATTACAATTTTTTAAAAATAATAATTGAAAAAAGGGGGTTTAAACTTGACCTTTCTGAGCGTGTTTCCTTATTTGTTAATTATTTCTGTTCATTTTACAACCTTTTTGGGTCTGTATTCGTTCACGAGGCACATTCAACGTCATGTTCAGCCTGATGTAAATTTAAACACGAATACTGCGGGGCACGTCTCAAATGATTAATGACTGGAGAAAGAAAAGCAAATTGTCTTTTAGAATTCATAAAATTTCCATAATGTGTAGATGTCTGCACTTTATCGTATTTTATTTAACGCCCATCCCCCACCCCCCACCCCCCAAATCTCCTCCTGCATACAAAATGTCTAATGTGTGGGATAGGTGAATGGGAAGTGCAAAAAAAACCAAAAAAAAAAAACAACATTCTGCACTCTTTTCACCTATGCCGGACCTGTGGACACCAGAGCCACAGGTTCGCAATTCTTCAAATTACAGGTTGTCTTCTAAAGACTACAGTACTGTTAAGGGTGACCATGATAGTTCAAGGGTGGTGCCAGGATAGCTTGGCGCCTCTTGGCGCTATTCTGGCACCACCCTTGAACTATCATGGTCGTTTTTGTTGTTGAGTGTGTCGGGGCTGAATGGGCTAATCTGGGCCGGCAAGACCTGTGTATCTCGGTCGTGCAGAAGTAAACCAGCGTAACCAAATTACGGCTTGTCAGCTGGAAGCCACACGGGCGCTCTGAACACATCACAACAAGATAGGAGATGGCTCGGATCTGCCATATAGTGCCAGCTTAGCTTAGACTGTCACTGAGTCTAAGTATCGAGTAATGCTTAGGTATACCGTAATCTGTTTAGCGCTACGGTGACCGTCGCAGTGCCATAAATTATTGACAGAGACGTTTCTAATCAGGTCCCCCCGCCGAAGCGCCTGACACGTTACTACATACATCTCCGTAACTCAGAGGCCTCGAGCTACTCACGGCTGGCTGGTCTGGTATACTAATAATAATACGTTTACTAGCCGTCTAGATAATCGTAAGTGCTGTAGCTACGCCTCTTTGAGGCAATGCCGTGATCAGATATATATAATGTCAAACAGACACTTTAACCCATTCAACCCATGACTACACACACTACAAAAAGATATGGATCGACCATCGTAGAGGGTGTCAGAATAGCCGCTTCACGAAATGCGAAACGGCACATTTGGAGCAATGGAACCCGTCTCTATTTCCGAAACATTCAGTCGCTGACACATTTCTACCCGCTGCCCAATCAGTGTCGTTCGCTCAGTCACGTGTTAATCTGACGTCATTCAAGCCAAAACCATAGAGCGTATACATAATTTGTATACGCGGCTCTATGGCCAAAACATTCGCCAAGATGGCGGGGAAAGCGATTTCGTGGAGTCAGGTCTATTCATTTGGCTAAAAACGCGTGATGTGACGCACGATTATGAAAGATTCGTTAAGCGGGAGGATCATTTTCGAAATGGAATCTGTAAAGAATCATCACAAAAGAACCACCAAAATATGATTTTAGGTCGGTTTGTGAACTCCACTTTCATCGGCTTTTGCGGAAACCTACACTGAGATGGCCGCTATCACTTCGAGACGGCGGCAGCCTCGATTCACTTGAACCATTTCTGTTTACGCATTCCGCAAAAGCTCTTAAGTTTATTCGATATGGTCGGGAATTTACTTGTATCGTGTAAGCGAAGCAAGAGGCATATCGTATATGTTTAATTTTTAAGCGTCATTAGTCAGAAATATGACCCGATATCACGAGTCCACCGATACAACCAGATCATTAATGTAATGAGTTATCTCCCCTGTACTTATGGAAATGAATTTTCACCGCGTTTCTGCGTGTGCAGAGGAGGCATTTCGATCATGCAATGCCGGAAATGTTTCGTTCCATGTGTATTTCGTTTCTCCATGTAGGGAAGCCTTTAGTGCCTCCCTTGAAAAATGTTCGATCATGGTAGTTTAAGGGAATAGTTTGGCGCCAAGACTGACACCACCCTTAAAATACCCTTGTCGAACTCTCTCCTGAATCTTAATAGTGTCACAGTAGTCTTCACTGACAGGACAATTTTCAGTTCTGCGAGCTGCGGTAAAAGGGCTTAAAGTGTTAATCGTCTGGTATCCACATCTTAACTAGTAAGTTACACATTTGAATGGCTTTGATTCAGTGTTAGAACGGAAATGATGTGGTAATGTCATGCTTATATGGTGGTACGAGACGGGCAATATATTTACCAAAGAATCTATGAAAAGAACTTAACTCATTCTACCCCAGACACACCACAGCAAGATAGGGATCGACCATGATAGTTGAAGGGTGGTGCCAGAATAGCTTGGCGCCTCTGGGCGCCAAGCTATTCTGGCATCACCCTTGAACTATCATGGTCGATCATGGTCAATGCAGTATTCAGAAGACAACGGCAAAATTTGGGGATTTCGGTCTTGGGGTACAATGAGTTAACCATTTAGTCATTTAGTTCTTACAGGAATCATCGCAACAAAAAGCGCTACCGACAGCCAGAGGGTTACTTTGGATCGTCTTCCGTTATGTACAAGAAACAACCAGACATCTAAAAAGTATTTAAAAAAATAAATAAATAAAAATGAAAAAAAAACCTAGGTCAGATTGTGTGCTGGTTTGTGATTCGGTCACTTTGGACGTTAAAACTTAGATCAGTAATGTCCAAAATAACAGTTAGGCAAATCACTTTTAAACATACTTCACCAAGCTACATCGTATCAATGTGCAATATAGGATATCCCTAAATGAGAAGTATAGGCTCTCAAAAACCGCGGGGTCTTTTGACACAAACAGCCTGGACAAACATGCGATATCGCATGTTTGCCCGGGCTTATAATCCGTCCCACTTTTGTCATCCAAACACTGACGTGCAGTTTTGACCCACTTCTGATTGCCGAACAAACGTCTGTTCAAATGTTACGAGATCTAGGGAAGCGCAAGGGGATCCACCCACACGGACGAACTAACGGAAGCGGAAACAAACACACAGACGTACTCATGCATAGAAAGCTGTACCTTGTGTAAGGAGAAGTAGATCCTAACGCCCCTCCGAAAACAACAGTGCCTCTTATTGTCCAATGTTTGTGTCCACGTTCCCTAGGTTGAGGGGGTCGGTCATTAGACGTTTAAGCTATGATGTCTGAATGGCTTGCAGGATACACAAAACAACGGCCTCCAGATGTCCACCAACTTTCATCTGCAAGAGGCATAGATTCTCATGTGTCCCTGATGTCGCAGGGACGCATGATAATCTATGCCTCTTGTATGCAGAGCTGTGGCCATTTACTTCCATGTCTGGTCCTCTGATGGAGGATCTCGTCGTGGTTTAACTCCGCACGGGAGGTGTCCGCCTGTCTCCCACAACAAACACTGCAGCACCAACACAATATGTCTGTGTGGCACGTGCTCTCCGGCCCGAGAATGAATGTGCACATGTTTGGTGCTCATCGGTGCACAATCGTGTTGGACTGCACGCGAGTCTGATAAAACCATAGAGGCTTTTTATTACTCAAGGGAGAAAAATAGAATATTGAGGACAATGTCACGCATGATCATTCAACTTGTTACACAGAGGATTCTTATGAATTGGTGCACTAGAAAGTCACCACAGTTGCGTGTCCAAGCTACATTTATCATTCTGAAACCAGCCAGGAGAAAAGCTTTTCTGCCCGCACTGCATTAACCATTTATCCAGCAGGGGCGGGGTGGGGGTAGGGGTGGGGTGGGGGGTCTAACGTTTTGTTTGGGACCTTCAACCTGACACAGAAGGTCTCCCCGACTGTAGACCTTCTAGTTCCAATGGCCGGAAAAACTGATCAAACAACGGGAAGCGTGTGTGTCAAGACTGACAACTGGCCAAAATATCAAACAACGGGAAAGGGGGGGGGGGGGTAGCGCGCGTGTGTGTGTATGTGTGTGTGTGTGTGTGTGTGTGTGTGTGTGTGTGTGTGTGTGTGTGTGTGTGTGTGTGTGTGTGTGAGTGGAAACTCGCCCCCAAAAATAAACAGAGAGGAGGAGCGGGGGGGGGGGGGGTGTTAAACACCCCAAAAGGGACTTAGTTATAGCATTTTACACAGTTTTGGGTCGAGGGGGAACCCGTGGAACCCCCCTCCCCCCGATCCGCCCCTGGCCAGGCAGCCAACCAGTGTCAGTCAGTCAGTCTGTCAGTAAGTCAGGCATTCACTCAGTGAGTCAGTCGATAAACTAATCAATCTCTGAATCCGAGTACGCACACACATCCGACAGCAAAGTCAGAGGTATGTCAGTGTGCGGATTAAGTTCAGTTCCTCTGAAAAATATTTTGCGAACATGCTGTTAGTTGATATACGAAAAAGACTGTAATGACTGTAATGTCCGGTCGTCGCTGAGATCAACCCATTGCATTAAGCTTATCGAAAGGTCGCAGGCTCCAGACACTCCTAGGTGCCTTGGAAATTTCTTCAGGTCTTGTTGGCACACGAAAATAAGCGTGCACTGACATACACCAAACCAATACACGCCAAAACAAGGCAAAGGTGTGAGGACTGCGGAAATCAGGGCCAACAAGATCGGCGTGTCTGGTTTGCACACTGCGCAAGTGAAGCTGTACAGAGAGGCGAGGTCTATGTATCGCAAGTCCAGATGAACATCATCAAAGAATAAACGGTGAGGCTTTGTGTTTGGTTCAAGCCGTCAACATAGTCATGAGTATATCCACAGATACTCCACGTATGATCCGCTGTTTATGGTACATCTTAACCCTTTCTCTGCCGAGAAAAAGTGAACGCGATCCAACTGCAAGAGGCATAGATCCTCATGAGCCCCCGCGACTGCGGGGGCTCATGAGGATCTATGCCTCTTGCTGAGACCACTTTGTGTCCATGTTCTTTGGACAGTTGTGGCTTTGGGTTGTTCAGTGAACACAGGTTGCAGAATGAACAAAATGTACGCACGTTGGCAGGGAAGGGGTGACAGCCATGCATTCCTGACAGTCATACAAGAAGATACGAATCGACAATGATAGTTCCGCAGGGTGGCACCGGAACAGCACGGCGCTTTGAGCCTGCTGGCGAAATTTAAATCTGAACATTTATCAGTCTGTGGTGGCAGCCGATACTCAGAAGATCAGTCGGCCATTAGCACTTCTCGACCTTGTTCTGTCTACGGGCTTGCGCCAGATTTCCGTTGATCTGGGTAGGAGTCTAACCTCCAGTCCTGGACATTCATAGGTTACAGTCTCATTGTAACCAACACCATCGTACCCTATTTTTACGTCAATGTCAGGCTCCGACCTTTTAATTTCCGTAAGCCTCTGATCGCACACTGGTTACCTCCTTCGATGTGCTACGCGTGGTCACGCGTAGCAGACCGAGGAAGGTAACTAGTGTGCGTCTGAGAGTGGATTCGAACTGAATCTTTCTCCGGTTAACATCTGGCCGGTGTCGCGTAGCGGTTTTTGTCGCGATGATTCCTGCTGCAGGAATCATCGCGACAAAAACCGCTACCGACAGGCACAGGGTTAAATACTAGTGTGAACTTTATGAAGCCTTCCTGCCAATACAGAAAACACGTGAACGTGGAGCCAGCCAGAGGACTTAATTATCATCGGAGTCCCCGAGACTGCAGGGGCACTTAATTCATTCAGCCCAACGGCCGTATTTCCCAAATTTTGGAGTCGTCATCTAATGACTATGCACCAGTTTCAGGAGATGGATCGACCATGATAATTCAAGGGCAGTGCCCAGATTAGCTTGGCGCCGATAGGCGCCAAGCTAATCTGGCACTACCCTTGATTTATCAGGGTCGACCCATCTCCTGCTGCAGTGCGTCAGGGCTGAATGGGATAAGCATCTAGGCATCTGCACACGTCGATGATGTTCGCATGCAAACTCGTAACTGACAAAACGATTTTGTGTTTTGTGAGGAAAAAATAACCAAACAAAAAACAAAGCAAAAAACAAAAACATTTCAGTCTGGATATGTGTACCGAAGTTTTCTTTACAGGCGTTGGTGAGCATTTCCTGTTGAGTTCCAGGTTCGAGATTTCGTCAGAGGGGAAGATCACATCAGTAATGTCAGGTACACTATCGTTAACCACCGAATCATAGGATTACGCTTGATCCACTAGTTGGCGGGGATTTTGACCCCTCCCCTGCCACTGGACTCAAACTGTGTTTTTGAAATCATTGTACATTCATCGTCAAAGATCCCCAACTGACGGAGGATCACGGATTCAAAGTGGCTCCAGCATGAGAGGCATAGATCTTCATGAGCCCCCCGGCAACTGCGGGGGCTCATGAAGATCTATACCTCTTGTAATTAGCGGTGTTCAATTTTCCTCGGCAGTGAAGTAGTTACTGTCGCTACTCAAAGGACGTTCCCATAATCAGAGGGAGAGACCACGCCTTTAAACGAGAATAAAAAGGAGTTAGTCTCGCCCAGGTCGGAGAGACTACTGCTACACTGTTTGGCTTAGAATGGTTAGCGCGATAAGAAAGAAAAGAAAAGAAGAGGCGACGAAAGGTAATGATTATGGTGATGGCCATGCTAAATATTAGTTCGAAGAAGCATTTTTTAAAAAAAAATTAAACAAAACTAAAAAATTCAGACATTTTAGTCAGAATGTGTTCCAAAGGCTTCATAAGGCCGCTATGTACATTTTCTGTTGAGCTACAGTTGCAGATTTCGTCAGAAAGTGGGAAAATAAATCAAATGAGCCAACCGCACGATCAAAACATGATTTCGCGCCAAAATGTCACTTACGAGGTTGCACGGGAACACCACAATTATCACGACGACGACGATAATATCTTTTTTCATCGCCTACAACATCGTTATGATGACCGATGATGATTATCGTAAAGACATTATTAACCCGTTCAGTACCAGCCGACGCAGAAAGTGCTTCTGCAACTTTCGTTAATATAACACGAAAAAAAAAATTTCACAGGAACATAGATTCAAACTGGCGTCAGCAAGGGGCATAGATCCTCATGAGCCCCCGCAACTGCGGGGGCTCATGAGGATCTATACCTCTTGCAGTTGGGTGGTGTTTAATTTTTCTCGGCACTGAACAGGTTCACGGAAAAGAGAAAGACAATAATATACATAGTGAGTCATGACGAGAACAAGGAACATGGGGACTCCAAAAGGTCTTTGGGCCGACGCCGCCCGCAGTTGGCCCGCGCACGGCCGTGTGCGGGCGAACTGCGGCCGTCGTCAGCCCGAGGACCTGTGGCTACTGGGGTCTACTACCACTTCCATCGTACTCTTGGTGCCTTTACAATTGAAATTACGTTTCGCAATTGTCGCTCGGTAATCAATGGAGAAAACGACGAAGGTCGTGTTAAGCAGCAGAGGTGTTCCGTCTATGAGAAGTCGGAGAAAAACAACAACAACAACAACAACAACAACAAAACCTGTGAGTCTCTTGACGAGAACAATGGCTTAAAAGCCCGGACATGCAAAATCACGCGTTTATCCCTTTTTTGTTGTTGGTCGAGACACGTGCAGTTTTGGCCTGTCTCTGATTTTCGAAAACGTCTATTGAGGGAAAAGAGAAGATTTTTGTTTAAAAACTCATTCAGCCCGACGCACGTATTTTCCAAAGTTTGGAGGCGTCATCTAACGACTATGCACCTGTTGTAGGAGATGGATCGACCATGATAATTCAAGGGTAGTGCCAGATTAGCTTGGCGCCCACTACGCTTGAATTATCATGGTCGACCCATCTCCTGCTGTAGTGCGTCAGGGCTGAATGGGTTAAACATCATTATTGTGAACTGGTCTGCGCATATGTATCCTGGCTTTTAAATCCACAGTTTGTTTGTTTGTTTGTTTTGTTTGTTTGTTTGTTTGGATTTTCTTTTTTTTTTTTGAGGGGGAGGGGGGTGGGGGGTGGGGGTGTGGGTGGGGGGGGGGGAGGGGGGAGAGGGGGGGGGCGGGAGGATGTCGATATAAGTATAATTTTGGCCTACTTCTAAATTCCGTTGAACGCCTATTCGAGCATGATCAAAACACAAAACAAGAAGATCATTACTGTATCATTATTGTGAGCTGGTCTGTGCTTCTGGGTACGACTCCAATCATAGACTAGCACACCTATATAACTCTGGACTTCCGAGTGCATTTGCAATTGCAATTAAAGCATTCAAGAACGTGCCGCATCCGGACACAGCGGCGCACAGCCGCGTATCCGGACGCGGCACGCCTTGAATGTGTCAAAACTTGCAAAAAGGGGGCGGGGGAGCGGCAAGAAAAAAAAAGAAAAAAAAAGGCTATGCGTACACTAGATCAAATAACCTAAAATAGCCAGTAGATTAAGTCACTGATTGTGTTGCTTCGTCCTCTCCGACAGCTGACAAGTTTTCTCAACTAACACTTCTAGCAGTGAACGACAATTATTAAGGCACGGATTGTTTTTTTCTGCCCTCCGCTTGCTTACCGACGCACGCGCGAACAAGCCTCAGACTACACCCTCGGTCTGAGACACTGTGACGACTCTTAGTGTGTTGGCCTGTGATTTTGGACCTTACGGCTTTCAGCCATAAGGTCCAAAATCAGAGACCAGCGCACGTTGTTGCTGGCAACAGAGAAAGTTCGCGTCGCTGTGGGGGAGGCTGGCTAAAAAAAAAAACCCAACTGTTGAAGCAATACAACCAAAAAGTTAAAGCGTTACACAAATTAACACGTGCACAGATCGGCCGGTGACACGTCGGTCAAAATGTGGATTTGCGGTGAAGTTGCCAAAGAATTCAAGAGAATAAAGTCACTTTCGTGCATTTGCAGTTGTATGGTGAAAAAGTACGCGCATTCTTGTGTTGGTCTGTCACGTTCACAATTATGTGCGCGCTTTCTAGATCAAACAACACAGGCAAATAGAGCTCCCTCCCCCCCTCTCTCTCTCTCCCTCCCTCCCTCTCCCTCTCCTCTCTCTCTCTCTCTCTCTCTCTCTCTCTCTCTCTCTCTCTCTCACTCTCAGTGTCGTAGATTTAGAGACCGCTAGTTTGTGAAATGACGATTTTACTCTATTACCGTTGATAAATAAAGTCTCAACATTATCATCATCATCTCTACCCTTATGTTAGATCATCTGTAAGTTTAGGACCACGATGCA
Organism: Semisulcospira habei; assembly: GCA_036245525.1. NCBI lineage: Eukaryota > Metazoa > Mollusca > Gastropoda > Semisulcospiridae > Semisulcospira > Semisulcospira habei. The sequence continues at coordinate 16,809,416 of BTPG01000001.1, forward strand.
GCCTGTGTAGTAACAATAAAAGAACATAAAATCTCTCTCTCTCTCTCTCTCTCTCTCTCTCTCTCTCTCTCTCTCTCTCTCTCTCTCTCTCTCTCTCTCTCTCTCTCTCTCTCTCTCTCTCTCTCTCTCTCTCTCTCTCTCTCTCTCTCTCTCTCTCTCTCTCTCTCTCTCTCTCTCTCTCCCCCCCCCAACCGGGTCTGCCCTGGGGGGCTTGGGTGGGGTTAACTACTTTTTAATTCCCAGGGTCACCCTGGTCAGCCCCACAGGGTGGGTTTTCCCCTCTATTCTGGGGCATGTGTTTCTGTCGAGCCTTGGTCCATTCACCTATTTTTTTTCCTTTTTTAAACTCTCCATACTGTCTGCGCTGCCTGTAGTTCTTGATATTGGATGTGTATTGTTAAATGGTCATAGCTTTATTTAGGCCCCATGTCATAGGTTTATTTGTTTATTTAACGTATTGGACCGGCTGGCGACATACATTCAATATTCTGTTTAGTTTTTTTTTTCACAAGCAGTGCAGGCACGTCCTGAGAAAGTCTTGTTGCTGTCGGGACGTTAAGCAATGTACAATCTCTCTCTCTCTCTCTCTCTCTCTCTCTCTCTCTCTCTCTCTCTCTCTCTCTCTCTCTCTCTCTCTCTCTCTCTCTCTCTCTCCCCCCCCCCCCAAAAAAAAAAAAAAAAAAAAAAAAAAAAAAATATCACACCGACTCGGACACGCACAAACTATTCTATAACGCTCACATACGTTCTCATATTGATTACGCGTCAACGGTGTGGGATGGCTGCAGTGAAGTCCACTTAAAGAGACTCAACTCGTTACACAGAAGGGCGGCAAAGTTAATCTTTCCCGACTCACGACTCACAACAGAAGAAAAACTCGCCAAAATAGGATTTCTGCCGCTGCAAGACCACTTCAGATACAATAAGGCTATTTTTATGTTCAAAGTGTGGAAACAGAAAATACCAGAATATATCACAACTCTTTTCTCTAAGTCGGAATCTAGGCTTGGTAATATTAGGCAACTTTTCTTAGTCCCCAAACCAAGAATTGATATATATAAATCTAGTTTGTCATTCTCGGGAACGCAGACTTGGAACACACTTCCTAAATATGTGAAATCCGCTTTTTTCTCTAGCCCGTTTCAAAATCAGTCTCTTCAAGTACTTCTCGAAGCAGTCGTAATCACTACGTTGTGAAATATATACTGCCCTGTAAATCTGATTACGTTTGCTCCAGTTATAAACTGTGTGTGTGTGTGTGTGTGTGTGTGTGTGTGTGTGTGTGTGTGTGTGTGTGTGTGTGTGTGTGTGTGTGTGTGCGTCTGTGATGGTGTGTGTGTGTTTGTGTGTGTTTAGGAGTTTGAGATCATCATGGGATTTTCTTTCCCTAAGCTGGCAATGTTTTTGTTTCATATACATCTACATTTATATACTTAGTTTTGTGTATATTGTCTCGTAGTTTTGTAGCAACGGCAGGTTTGAAAAATGGCTATGTCTGTGACGATGTCAATGCTTTAACCGTTGATAAATAAAACTTCATTAAATCATTGAATCATCTCTCTCTCTCTCTCTCTCTCTCTCTCTCTCTCTCTCTCTCTCTCTCTCTCTTCTCTCTCTCTTCTCTCTCTCTCTCGCCGTCTCCGCTATGAGTATGCTCAGCATGAATATTTTATTTTATATATTTTAACTCCATTGACGAGAAAAGTTCAACACTGCCTATTTGCAAAATGCATAGATCCTCATGAGACCCCCCCCCTATTGCTGGAGCTAATGAAGATCTATGCCTCTTGCTGACACCACATTGTCTCAATCTCTTGGGCATCTAGGGCTCGTTGACGCTGAATTAACACAGATTTCAGCAAATCAATCTTCGTCCACTGGTAGTCAAGGGGATATACCTTGTGCGTGTCCAGAAGAAAAAAGAAACAACTGAATAAAGTGGCACGTATAAAATTTGTTATAAAAACTGCTGTACACTAAAATGTCTTTCACAGAGTACATGTAATGGGCAGTTCAAGCGTAGTGCTTGATTAGATAGACGCCTGAAGATGCCTAGCAGATCGCGCACTGCCTTTGAAATTTCGTGGTTAGTAACTACGTCAGCCACCTTTTGAATAATAGATACTGCAATTTTTATACACAGAAATCCGAACAAAGAAAAAAAGCACGTTTAGAAAGGACAAGTACAACACGGTTTCTTAAAGTGCGGCGTATTGCAGTTTAGCCCATTTAACCTCGAGTCCCTGCAGCAGGAGATGGACTGACCATGATAATTCAAGGGTAGTGCCAGATTAGCTTGGCGCCTTCAGGCGCCAAGCTAATCTGGCACTACCCTTGAATTATCATGGTCAATCCATCTCCTGCAACTGGTACATAGTCAGTCGTTAGGCAACATCTCCAACATTTGAGAAATGGGACCTTGGGGCTGAAAGGGTTAAGAAACTGTGTCTTTCTTTCTGAGGAGTTGTTTTTGCACTTTGGACGCTTGGCATGCAATCGCCTGTTTGGTCTGAACTTCAAGCATGTTTGGTAACATCAGCTTAAGCCGATTAAGCACGGGGCTACTGCAAAAATACGGAGCGCGATCTCTGCCACCGGGTCTTAGTAAAGCTGCATCACAGATATGCGTTTGATTTATCGAGTTAATGTACGGATACAGTGCTGCAGCTAAAAGCCTGTCTGGATGGTTTGTAATATTTACAACGAGCTCCTGTGCACCGTATCTTAACGTGGGCACACCAGAGGCGTCCGCATCGTGACAGAGATTACTGTATAAATCATAACCCGTTGCAATCTGAAAGCACCTATCATTTTTAACCATTTCACTATCGGGATACATCAGCCGCACCAGCCGACTGCAAGAGGCACTGATCCACAAGAGCCTCCACAGTCGTGGAGGCTCATGTGGACCTGCGCTTCTTGCTGACTCCATTTAATTGCAGTAACGGTTACCTGTATTTGAAATCGTACAGGTTTTCTGCCATTTTATTGCTGGCTACTGGTAGTAAAAGGGTTAATATCTCATGGCACCTTTTATACTGCAAACACGTATACAGCTACGAAAACACTTGTGATAAAAATGCGCCTTTCGTGGATACCGCAAAGCATATTAAGATGTCGTTCAGCGATACCCTTGTCTTCCATTTTCTCCTTTCAGCTTTGTATTTTATTCACAAAACACGCAGTTGAGGTAAGTGCCATGTTTATCAGGACAGAATTGTAGATCTAACAATAAACTATGCGCCATTACATGAGTGCACGCGCGCAAGCGCAAACCACCAAAAAGACAACTGACCTGGCACCCGAACTAGACAAGACCAGACCAGACGAAACCAAACCAAACCAAACCAAACCAAACCAAACCAAACCAACCAAACCATACCAAATCATACCAAACGGCCACACCATACCATACTAAACTAAACTAAACTAAACTAACCTAACCTAACCTAAACTAAACTAAACCACACCAAACCAAACCAAACCAAACCAAACTAAACCAAACCAAACCCGAAACATCTACTAAAACACCTGCAACACCCGACACATCTACAAAAAAACATTTACAACACTTGACACATCTACAAAAACACCTACAACACCCGACACATCAACAAAAACATTTAGAACAGTCGACACTTCTACAAAAACAGACGACAATAATAATATAAAAAAAAACACTTACTTCTTTATTGAGCTGATGTAGGATTCTGCATCCGGACTGGTCAGACTGTACAACAGCGTCCAAACTGAAACGACATCCAGAATGCAGCCCTTAGAACCTTGCACTAATCTCAGTACTGTACACTCTCAGTTTACTGTACTAAATTTATTTATTGCAAAGAAAATTACCTACACGACTGCAAGAGACATAGATCCTCATGGGCCCCCCGCAACTGCGGGGGCTCATGAGGATCTATGCCTCTTGCTGAAACCATTTTGTTTTCATGTTCCTGTGAATCTTTGGCGTTTAAGAAAGATTTCAGAAACACAATCAGCTACCACTGACGGTGAGGTCGTTTCTGACCCTGTCACACGCACAAACAGTTTGCATTTACAGAAATCCTTTTTGTGCTCAGGCAGAGAGACAGAAATAAAGTTATCTTGCCGACGAAGACTTCTGTTGTAAACTTTGTTTTACCAAAGTATTACACGCTGTAATCCATTTGAAGAGGAAACACACACCACAACTTCACGCGAGCTCAAGCACATCCACTCAGGATTTCTGTTCAAGCCGGAGAGACAAGAAATGAATCCTCCTGGAAAAGGCATTTGTCTCAGGTAGATTCATAACAAGAGTACCACCATGAGCGATATCCACTTGACCGAAGAGAAAGGCATATTCCCACAACTTCACGTACCCATTTCCTAACTGCTCTGACCGGATTAACAATCGGTACTAACACTATACTATCAGTGACTAAGCACTCTGTCAAACGTATATGATCCATTTGCATAAGGCATATATCCTCGTAAGCCACCTCAGGAGCTCATCAGGATACACGCCTCATGCTGGGCTGACACATGTATGTCTATGTTTCTCATCCGGACGAGATTATTAGGCGACATTTGAGATCATTCTACCATGGTACGAACTCGTTTCATGACTAAGACAATCTCTAACGAAGCTTTTCCCAAAATTTCTTCCTCCATCTGAGACTAAAAATAAATGGTGTCAACCCTTCAGAAGCAAGAGGCATAGATTCTCATGAGCCCGTGCGGCCGCAGGGGCTCATGAGAATCTATGCCTCTTGCCTGCGTAAGAGGGACTGGAAGAGTAACTGAAGCGGAAACGCACAAAGAACGCCGGATGACACCCTAGCCCCAAACCTTGTCATTGACTTGTCATACCAGATACCCCAGGTAGTGTGCTAAAATAACGGTTAGCCCTCCCAGCCGCTGTCTTGCTGCATAAACAGTGTGCTGACCTGTGATTTTGGACTTCACGGCTCTCAAGCCGTAAGGTCCAAAATCACAGACAATAGCAATTGTTTTCTCAACTGACGTGGATCCAAGCAAGACGAGGCTCACATGATCGCTTATGGTTTAGCTATCAAGTCCCCATCCGAAGACCGGGATATTCTTACATGGATCTTTTTTTTAATGAGAATCAGAGACACGCTTGGGTAAGCTAGCGCAGTCCTGCCCTGTGAAGGCAAAAGAGGGTAAGTCCACTTTCCTGAAAATCGAGATTTTCATTGCATCACAATGAAAATCTCGCAATTCACAAAAATCGACTTGCTGTCTTTGCGACCTTCACGGGGCGGAACGCATGCGAAATGGGCTCTGTATATTTCCAGCAAGAAGTCTAGACGTCCACGAGTCCCTGCAGGAAGTAACCCAGTCAGAAAAGGTCCTCGGGCAGACGTCGGCCGCAGTGGGCCCGCGCGCGGGCCCACTGCGGCCGACGTCTGCCCGAGGACCTTTGCTTTCCTTGGAAAGGCTCCTAAAGATCTACCAAGAATACATGTACGCAGCTGAGGACGTACACAGCAAACACACTGTTCGTGAAGATGAATGCCTTTTGCAGATTGGAGGACTGTTTGCCCTAGACATCGCAGACAACAAAGAAACACCCTTCCACTATCGGCTCCATAATCTTGAGTAAGCTGATAGGAGACCTAAAGCGTTTGAGGGTACCATTTGTCACCAGCGGCTGGGATGTTGTGCGGGGATATTGACTGGATAGCTTTTTTTTTTTTTTTTTGTTCCGGCGTCGGTGATTCACTTTCTTTTTCACGCTGTGAATATGAAAAAATATCGATATGGAAAAGATAGCACACTAACATAATAAATACCGAGCGGTAACACTACCGCAGATGTCAAAATTTCCGAATCCTTATTTGCATATTTTTCACAGAGAAGTGATCGGCCACATTTCGCCTGTTCATGTGAATTCATGTGAACTCGTCTAGAGGAGGTATAAATATTCAAGATGACTTTATTGTTGCTGTAGCATAAATTATAAACATACATAGCAAAATTGTTTTGACACTGCATTTGCTGCTCACGTTCACTCGCTCGCTCATTCCACAATTTACTATAACAGCACTACAGAATGGGCATTGGCTCGGGACGAGAATCCGTTCCCCTCCTCCCCCCCCCCCCTTCCTCCGGTTTTCTACGCCACGATAACAATTTTGCTGAAAAATACGTTGCTGATAGAGAAAACCGACTATTTAAACCCTGCATAGTCAGAGGAAGCAGACTGTGTCGCTCAAATCATTGTTGATCCAACGCCAAAAAGCCCCAGCCATTTAAGAAACATGCATACAAAGTGGTGTCAGCAAGAGGCATAGATCCTCATGAGCCCCGGCAAGTGCGGGGGCTCATGAGGATCTATGTCTCTTGCAGTTAGATTGGGTTCACCGTTTCTCGTGAGTGAAGGGGGTTACAAATTGCTGAAACATATTCATCAAACAGGACTTCGACTTATATTTTTGCGCCCTGCATGTCGATCAATCAACAATGGAGAGGGATCATTAACAGTAAATGAAGGCGGGGTTTTTAGCTGAGCTTTTTTTTTTTTTTTTTTGTGCATGGTCAGTCGAAGTAACTGTAAACTGACCACGCAGGATTGGCGCCCGTCCATCAAGCTTTTAGCGACACTGGAAACCGTAATGGTTAATTAAGTAAATCTACGCTGCGGTAATGACATACACGTGCATGTCAAATCTGTGGATAAGTCTTCTGCGTCGGTCTTTACCATAAACCATTAACTGCCGGTTGGTTTGGAGTGGGAAAGGGGACGGGAGGGGGGAGGCGGGGAGGGAGGGGTTGGGGGTGGGTGGGTGGGGGGGGGGGGGGCAAAACGAAAGCTACCCAGCTGCAAGAGACATAAACCCTCATGAGCCCCCGCAGTCGCGGGGGCTTATGAGGATTTATGTCTCTTGTGAGCCATGTGTTCTTTATTTTCCTATTTTCTTTGGTCACATTTACATCTATGTCCTTACCACAAATATCGTTCAAACTGCAAGAGAAACACTGACCTGCCGTCGCTGAGAACTCTGTACGTGGGTTGGTCTGTAATATCAGCCTTGATGGCACTAAGTGTTTCGTCTGTTGTTTTGAACCACGAACGGACACTGACACGCGCACATCACTATAATGTTTGCAGACGACATCAAAAAACGTAAAGACAATGGCAATGATAATCTGGTGGCGTCAAGTTAAAATGGGTACCCCGACTGAGTCTGCCTGCCACCGCTCGACTCTAGTGTGCTGATCTGTGATTTCGGACCTTGCGGCCTGAGGCCGCAAGGTCCAAAATCACAGACCAGCACGCTTACACCCACCATCCATAAACGCGAATCGCGACACCACCAGAGCGTACAGGAATGGCAACAAATGATGGCGTCCGTTAAACTGGGTGTCAGACTACCTCCGGGTGGGAGATCGTGTTTCGCAAAGATGATCTATCGGCTTAGCACCTCAGCTTGTGTCGGCGAAAACTAGAGCCTACTCCTGATGTGTGAGAAACAACCACAAAACAAAACATAACAAAACAAAACGCAAGGAAACCCAACAAAACGCCCCGCAACGCAACAAAGATGGATCGACCATGACAGTTTAAGCGTGGTAGGCGAAAGCTGCAACAAGATAAGGATCGACCATGACAGTTAGAGGCTGGTGTCAGAACATCTTGGCGCCCCTAAGCAGCAAGCCATTCTGGCACCACCCGTTAACTATCATGGCCGATCTGGTTCTTGAGCACCAGCCTTATTATCATACTCATGTAACTGTTTACCTATTGCCGTAAAGATAATCTGGCACCACCCTTGAACTATCACGATCGATCTATCTCATAAGCTGTAATGTAGCTGTCAGAAGACACTGTCCAACTTACAGGTCGCGGTATGCCGGGGAGCCGCAAAGTCAGACCGCTTTACTCGCGATCGCGTTTATCGTAATTTCTGAATTCACATAGACTTTATTCGCGACCAGCTAAGGCTGACAACGGCCCGAAGATCTTTAGTTCACTGGGCATCCCCCGTGGATGAGCCAGAGACCTGTGCGCGCTATAACAGATACCGCGTTATACAGAAGAGCGTAATATTGAGGCCGACCTATACTTAATTTCGAGGCTCTAATAAGTCTGCATGCGCTCATACAAAATAATGCTATTGCAAAAGGCGCACGAGGCTGTGTGCTTCTTGCAGTTGTTAACCCTTTGTGTGTCGGTAGCGGTTTTTGTCGTTACAGGAATCATCGTGACAAAAACCGCTACCGAGACGCACAGGTTTAAGGTTTCGCTTCTACTGTATTTTCATAAAACGCACATCAGTCATTCGGATAGCGCAGATAGAAAATATTACAGTATCTGGTGTCACGGGCTGGTAGAACTGGATGTAAAATATTGGGGCAGATGTGAGGTTTCGGGATGGGCTATACTTGCACACGTAAAAATAAGCAGACTAGACGGGTAGATACTAGGTCTACATTGTTTGTGTGTGATGGCCTATCAGTTTGGCTTTCAGTCGTAATGTTCAGATTCACAGATCAGCACACATTATATCTATGGGTTATTTAACCCTGAACTGCCGGGAAAAAGCGAAAAGCACTGAACTGCAAGAGGCATTATCACATCACACCAAACAGACAAGCAAACAAACAAACAAACAAACAAACAAACAAACAAATCCAGGCCGAAAAGGTTACTGCCTGTGTTTCATTCTAATTAGGTTTCTTTCTTCGCTGGGATGTTCTCTGCAAGAGACATTGATCCTCATCAGCCCCCGCAGGCGCATGAGGATCTATGCCTCTTGATATACATCACTTTGTATCCCCCTGTTCCTTAGACCTTTGGGTCTCTTCGACTTAAACTTAACACATTCTACCAGCCCAGGACCGAAATCCCCAAATTTTAAAGCTGCCCTCTGAAGCCGGACTGCATAACAATTCCAGAGACAGATCGAGCATGATAGTTCAAGGGTGGCGCAAGAATAGCTTGGCGCCTATTGGGCGCCAAGCTATTCTGGCACCATCCTTGAACTATCATGCTCGATCCATGTCTTGCTGTGGTGTGTCGGGGCTGAATGAGTTAACAAAGGCATTTAAGCGTACAATCTGCGACCACGAGCAGCAGAGTGCTTAATAAGATGGACACAGAGACGTGATATATTGTAGTATGCAGAAACATAACCGAAGCACAATGACAAGAAGAACAGAAAAAGTAGGGTGGCTAATCAGATGGCTAATCACACACGCTCTTGTGTACGTGTATTATCAACCTCTTAACTGCTACCCATCTGCAAGAGACATAAATCCTCATGAGCCCCCGCGACAGCGGGGGCTCATGAGGATTTACGTCTCTTGTTAGTCCTATGTTCCTCCTGTCTCTTTTTGGTCCTGATTACATTGTAATCTTCACGAGGATGTCGGTCAGGATGCTATGGTTTCAGACGCGTAATTTGTGACCACTGGCAGCGACGTAAGACAGAGATTAATGTTTAGATCTGTTTGCTGGTAATGTCCGGGTCAGAATCACATAAACTCTTATCTAGAAAAGGGCGGCATTAATCTTTCCCAAGCATTTGACATACGTAATCCTTGCATGCACGTGCATTGTGGACGTCTTTTCACCAGAAAATACGTGAAAGGCACACCGCACAATGTTTAATATTGAACTTTTCTCACTGGCCCAAGCTCGCATTGCAAATAGATGTGAGGTCAGAGGGTGGCATTAGACTGAGACTAACATTTATCATGTTTGCCGGCCCTTATCCAATGCTGTCTGAATGTTCGAGAATAACCCAAGGAAGAAAGAAACACGCTTAGAAAAGACAGTTACAACTGTGTTGTAACTGTCTTACAACTGTCTTGTAATTGTCTTTTTTTAAAGCGTGTTTCTTTCTTCGCGTTGGGTTATTCTTTTCCTTTCACACGCTTTTTGGTCTGGATTTTGTCTGGATGGCGGTTCAAAATACAAACCCAGAGAGTAGGTGACACGTTTGCAAAAATGCAATGAAATCACCAACAAAGAGAGAAACACTTTTTATGAAATAACATGCGATTTTACGACATGCTAATTAACGGGTGTCGCCCCAGCAGGACAAATTCAACAACAAATCCAAGAAACACGGATAAAAATAGGATGAGCAAGAGACAAAGAACCCTCATGCGCCCCCGCAGATGCGGACGCTCATGAGGTTCCTTGCCTCTTGCAGCTGGGTGGTATTCGCATTTTTTTCCGGCAGTGAAGTCACGGGTAAACGTTGATAGCTTAACTCATTCAGTCCCGACACACCACCAGCAAGATATGGATCGACCATGATAGTTCAAGGGTGGTGCCAGAATAGCTTGGCGCCTATAGGCGCCAAGCTATTCTGGCACCACCCTTGAACTATCATGGTCGATCAGTCCCTTGCAGTGTACTGCAGTCCTCAGAGGACAACTCCAAAACGTGGGTATTACGTACCTGGGACACAATAGGATAAAAGACATGTCCGATGAGTTCACCACCTGGCCTTGTGCAGCGCAGGTCACAACAGTACGCTGCCTCCGGAATATTCACACACGAATAATTAATATTAGCGAACCTTACAATCACATATGACTAATCAGAAAAAATGCACAAAACATTGTACCATCATCCATCATGCTATTTGGCCGCCGCCCAAGCATTTCATATTAATTTCATGTGTGCTGGGTTGTGATTTTGGTCCTATACAGCTTAGAGCCATGAGGTCCAAAATCACAGACCAGCACCAAATTAGGGCTACTTTATTCGGAGTACAGCAGAACTTGTTTTGAGCGACCATCCTTATGAGAGTTCACCTGTCATTGGCTGTGGCCACCTAAATGATGGTCTTTAATGACAGGTGGCACTTACTGCCCTTCAATACGTCTCATGAGAGAGCACCTGTCTATAGACCACTTTTCTTGTTGCAAAATCAGCTTCTTCTGTATATATTGCGATAAAGTGACACAAAGCCGTATCATGGACAAAAGAATTCACATCGTCGATCAAATGTGTGTATTTTCTAATTAGCTCACAAAAGCAGGCTTCAAGTTGATTCTTGATTCTGTGACCTTGTGGTTGCATTACTTTTATTGAATTGACAAGAGATACAAAAAGCAGCAATCCATGATCGTGGGCTCATTAAAACTACGCACGTATGAGCTAACCCGATATCCATGTTATGGAAATTTTGCGCAACAATAACAAGTAATAAGTCTCAAAGTCAATCAGCTAAACACACACAGACAACGCGTGCAGTCGACTTTGGAGATGATAACCGCAAGAGGCACAGAGACACACAAACCCTGCTGTCGCAGGGGTTCGTGTGAATCTGTGCTTCTTGCTTGAGCTGACTGGTCTTGGTTGTTCCTCAGACGGCCGGAGTTGCACGAATCTGGTTTGTGCTCATTTTTGCGCACCGATAACTTATTAAGCCTTCATAGTTATGGTCGCAAGAACACACAATACTGTGCAGTTATGCATAGCAGATCTGGTTGACAGATGGCGGAACAAACAATGAATTAAGCCCGCGTTGTTGTCGTATAATCAGCCCAGCCGTCATCGAGCGTCGACACCTGATATTGATTGATTTACGCTATATTAAATCGATACTACTCCGACTCTTGCTTCATAAGTTCATGTCCTGTTAATCTCTTAGCAGCCCCCCCCTTCCCCCTCCCTCCATCCCCCATCCTACAAACATTCCATCCCAACCCCAGGGTCTCACCCTACCCCCACCTCATCATTGGTCGCAGAAGGCATATATTCTCGAAAGGCTCTACGTGAGAGTGTTTAATTTGCCTGTTGCACAGGTCATGAAATAGGCTTGTTAACCCACTCGCCACCAAACATATGGCCGCATTTCCCAAATTGTTGAGGTGTCACTTAACAACTATGCACCACTAGTTGCAGGAACTGGATCGACCATGATGATTCAAGGGTAGTGACAGATTAGCTTGGCGCCTGACGGCGCCAAGCTAATCTGGCACTACCCTTGAATCGTCACGGTCGATCCAGCTACTGGTGTAGCGCGTCGGGGCAAAATAAGTTAATGGACTTTCCCTTCACTGCCTGAGCCATCCTCTCACCCCGCCCTGCAAACAAAATAACAAATTAACACACACACACACACACACACACACACACACACACACACACACACACACACACACACACACACACACACACACACACACACACACGCACACACACACCACCGGACGAACGAACGAAGAAACAAACAAATAAAACAAACAAACATCGGCTTATGATAAGGTTTCTAAAAGATGTTTATATCCGCTGTGTGTGCGCTCAGTCATGAAATCGACAAATTAATCTGTCAGATATTCAGGGTAATGAAAAAAAATTCAACAGAACACGTCTAAAAGCACTGGACACATACACCCCGCAATAAACTTGTAGCATTGCTGCAATTCCCCCCCCCCCCCCCCACCCCAAGGCAGCAGCAAAACATGCTGCGCACGCCGACATCCTATCACCCCTTAACACTATCAAATTCATTTTTCGATACAGAGCGGATGTAAGAAATGTGTAAGAGGAAGAAAGAAGCGTGCATAACCTTACACCGCCATTTGCGCTCATTTCCTGCTATCAAAGCGAACGAAAGACACTCTTACAAATTACAACATCCACATTTAACCCCTTGCCTACTGAGGAAACGCGAAGTCGATCCAACCGCAAGAGGCACAGATCTTCATGAGCCCCCCGCAACTGCAGTTGCGGGGGGCTCATGAAGATCTATGCCTCTTGCGGACAGCAGTTTGATTCGATGCTCCTTGGCCCGTTATGGCTCCTTGGCCGGCTGTGTGGCTCCTTGGCCCGTTATGGCTCCTTGGCCGGCTGTGTGGCTCCTTGGCCCGTTATGGCTCCTTGGCCGGCTGTGTGGCTCCTTGGCCGGCTGTGTGGCTCCTTGGCCCGTTATGGCTCCTTGGCCGGCTGTGTGGCTCCTTGGCCCGTTATGGCTCCTTGGCCGGCTGTGTGGCTCCTTGGCCCGTTATGGCTCCTTGGCCGGCTGTGTGGCTCCTTGGCCGGCTGTGTGGCTCCTTGGCCCGTTATGGCTCCTTGGCCGGCTGTGTGGCTCCTTGGCCGGCTGTGTGGCTCCTTGGCCCGTTATGGCTCCTTGGCCGGCTGTGTGGCTCCTTGGCCCGTTATGGCTCCTTGGCCGGCTGTGTGGCTCCTTGGCCGGCTGTGTGGCTCCTTGGCCCGTTATGGCTCCTTGGCCGGCTGTGTGGCTCCTTGGCCCGTTATGGCTCCTTGGCCGGCTGTGTGGCTTCCTTGGCCGGCTGTGTGGCTCCTTGGCCGGCTGTGTGGCTCCTTGGCCGGCTGTGTGGCTCCTTGGCCGGCTGTGTGGCTCCTTGGCCGGCTGTGTGGCTCCTTGGCCGGCTGTGTGGCTCCTTGGCCCGCTGTGTGGCTCCTTGGCCGGCTGTGTGGCTCCTTGGCCGGCTGTGTATCATAGTTCAGAACACAATCTGCGTCCACTGGCCGCGAGAGTCCGAAATAGCTCAGGCGGTTAAACGTCGGAGCAGGAGAGCGAAGGGAATCGCTCGGGTCGTGGGTTCGAGTCCCGTCCCGGCCCTGGTAGCTGGACTCACAATCCAGGGGAAAAAAACGGATTTGTTCAATAGCATGTCCGCTGAAAGGTCCTGGTAAATCAAAGTGGCACAGTTGGAGTGCGCCTGAGTTGATCAGTGTTCAGGTCGTATTCCATAGGCAATAGATTTCCCTGTCCCCCATAACCCGCCCGTCAGGGCCCTCCATGATCACCTCGGTGCTGCGGACGTTAAACCCGAACTAACCAACCCACTGGCCGCAATGAGATCAGCAAGAGGCATAGATCCACATGAGCTCCCGCAACAGCGGGGGCTCCCCAGGATCTATATATCTCTTGCACTGCATTTTGGTCTTAATGTTCCGGCAGTGAAAGAGTTCAAATCAGACTTCTTCCTCGAAGACAGCAACATTCCCCCCCCCCATCCTTCCCCCCCCCACCCCGGCACCTCAACCCCTCCCCCCACCCCCTGCCCCTTCCCTCAACCCCCTTCCCTCCCCCCCCCCAACACGCACACCAAGAAAAAAAATCTATGCCGTTTGCAGAACAAAAATTATATCCTAGTTAACCGCAGACTCCTCCTCCAAATACTTATATATACGAACTCTTTTAATCTGAGGATGTATACAGACGTGATTTATGCCCGCAAGAGACATAGATTCTCATGCGCCCCCGCATTCGCGGGGGCTCATGAGAATCTGTGCCTCTTGTAAACTGAATGTGCTTGGCCGATGGACTAAAAACTTGAATAATCAACTATGCGCCGTTGCGTGAGCCGGAAAAGACTATTGGCTTACAAGCTGCACACCAGAATTTATCAGATTTGTTGCATTCGAGCTGCCTGCTTATCACAGTATCCCGGGCATAAAAAAAAAAAAAAACCCAAAAAACCCCCAACAAAACCATGAACAGAATGAAGGAATAATCTTTATCCAAACGCGAGTGTATGGTTATCAAACAAAACTAGCCGAGCGGAACAAACGATAACTGACGCTTATGTTAAATGTTAAACCTATCAGATAACCTGTCACTATGTCTTTGCCAGAATATTTCTTTGATGAAGGCACTTAGTGATGGTCTTGAACCAAAATACACAGATCATTAAAAGTTCCCCTGCAGAGAAGAAACGTCATCTTCCAACCCTTTAAATCCAAAAATGTGGTGTACGGTCATACGAAATTCTGGTGTACGGTACCGATCGAAATTCAAAATTTCTTATGTTGAACTATTCAACCCCTTCATTGTCGAGAAAAAAGTGAATATGATCCAACTGCAAGAGACATAGATCCTCATGAGCCCCCGCGACTGCGGGGGCTCATGGGGATCTATGCCCCTTGCTGAGACCAATTTGTATCTATGTTTCTTGGACGGTGTTGGCTTTTGCCTTTGGTCGTCGAATGAACGAAGATTTCAGAAACAAACATGTACGTACAGTGTACATAGGCCTACAGTGGCAGGGAAGGGGGCAGTTATGGTTCTGAACTATTACTGACTGTCTTCATAACAGGAAGCGTGATAAGTTATTTAGCGGGTTTCAAATTCAGAATAATATAATAATAATAATAATAATAATAATAATAATAATAATAATAATAATAATAATAATAATAATAATAATAATACCGTTATACTGAGCCGGGTGTCAGTTATTTCTTTAGTCCGCTAGTTTTGTTTGAAGTCAGAACCTTACACTAGCTTCTGCGTCGATATAAGACGTGCGGAGTTGTGGCGGCAAATGTTTTGGAACCCCCTCAGCTTGGCCCATTGCCCCATTCATCTAAGAAGGATTTCTTTTTTTAGGCCAAGAGATTTCGTGCGCTATTCCATTACTGAACTCCACTACCACTGTGCCGTTTTACGGAGATACAGAGTCATTAAGAGAAGACCGAGGAACCTACTGACAGTCGATCGACGTTCAACGCACTGAGCACGTAGGTTGACATGCCCAGTTTTGGTAGTCGTCCTCTGAGCCGGGTTGCACGTAATTTTTCAATAGCCAGTACCCGCCCGTCGTAGTCCTAAATGCTTTAATTTTTTATATTTTATTTTTTATAGCTATTTTTAGTCCCACGCAAAATCCTTCGCAGCAGTGCAGTGAGGCAGTTGCCGGTGGCAGCTGCTGGCTTGGAACATTTTCGTGCAAGTGGGGGATGAAAACTTAACTGATTACGGCTCAGGAGATGGACCGACCATGATAGTTCAAGGGTGGTGCCAGAGTAGCTTGGCGCCTGAGGCGCCAAGCTACTCTGTACCACCCTTGAACTGTCATGGTCGATTCATATCTTCTTCTTGCGTGTCAGGGCTGAATGGCTTAAATGATGAAAGATAGATCAGGCATCGAGACGATAGGGAGAGCTACTGTTTGCATTAACCGGTAATTCTCAGTATTTACCGTTTTTGAAGGCAAATACCGGAAAGAAAAGTAACAACCGTTAGAAAATACTGATTAGAAAAGAGAAATAGAGACTGCAGAGGAAGGGATACTGAAAATTATCGAATAATATCTGAATTTTCTACGAACTGATTTGGGCTTGATCGATTTTACGGCAGGTGCTATTTTGACCAGGTGCTGCTGAAAGAAAATATCGGTTGTCAAAAACCCCCAGCGCGAATGCTGGACAGTAAGTTCCGTAGAAAAATAAAGAGTGAGACTGACAGAAGTCGGTAATTTGTTACACTGTTGTGTTGAAATAATAATAATAATAATAATAATAATAATAATAATAATAATAATAATAATAATAATAATAATAATAATAATAGGTATTTATATAGCGTCTAATCTCCTGACGGAGCTCATACAAATAAAAAAAATTAACAAACTAAAAGAACAAAACCAAACAGCCACAAAAACACTGGTGTGTATGTACACATACACGATTACACACACACACACACACACACACACACACACACACACACACACACACACACACACACACACACACACACACACAACAACAACACAACAACAACAACAATAACAACACACACACACAACAACAACAAACAACAACAACAACAAACACACACACACATACACACAACAACAAACAAACAACAACAACAACAACAAAC
>BTPG01000001.1:16826032-16831032 GCA_036245525.1 Semisulcospira habei
CTTGGCTTGACTTCGCGAACGAAGATTCTATAGGGCTTGCCCACGTCGTCTGCAGGCATTTTCGTGGCTGCGGAGGCCAATCCGGGACAGGCAGGTTCGACCGCAGTGGCTGCAGGGGAAGGTCTGGTCAGGGTTCTGAGTTACGACAACTCTGTTTTTTCTTCTAAGCCGCTTGTCCTTAAGGTTAGCTCTGCGAGAGTCCTCAAAGGAGACGGCTGCCTTGTGAATGGTGGAGCGCCAGGTGTCACGGTCCGCAGCAAGCGAAGACCACTGGCGGTGGTCGATTTGGCAGGCACTAAGCGACTTCTTGAGACCGTCTTTGTATCTCTTCTTTGGTGCCCCTCTGTCTCGGTGTCCAGTGGCGAGCTCGCCGAACAGAGTGATCTTGGGTAGGCGATGATCCTCCATCCTGGAGACGTGCCCCGCCCAGCGAAGCTGTGTCCGCAGCAGCAAAGCCTCGATGCTCACAGTTTCCGCCTGTTCAAGGACCTCGACGTTGGTGACATAGTCACTCCAGTGAATGCTGAGGATGGTACGCAGGCAGCGCTGGTGAAAGCGTTCGAGGAGTCGTAGTTGGCTGCGGTAGAGGGCCCAGGACTCGGAACCGTACAGCAGGGTGGTGAGGACGACAGCTCTGTACACGCTGATCTTGGTGCCTTTTTTCAGCTGTTGATTGTGCCACACCCGCTTGAATAGTCGCCCGAAAGCACTGTTCGCTTTTGCCAGCCTGTTGTCCAGCTCCTTGTCCAGCTTGGCGTCTGACGTGATGATGCAGCCAAGGTAGGTAAACTGGTGTACAGACTTCAGTTCGGACTCGCCGATGGTGATGTGGGGAGGGCGATGCTCTTCCTTGGGTGCCGGCTGATGAAGGACCTCTGTCTTTTTCAGACTGACCTCAAGTCCAAAGAGCTGGGCGGCATCTGCGAAGCAGGACGTAATGCGCTGCAAGGCTCTCTCTGTGTGTGCAACGAGGGCAGCGTCATCAGCAAAGAGCAGCTCACGAATCAGTTGGTCTAGGGTTTTCGTGTGGGCCTGCAGTCGTCTGAGGTTGAACAGGCTGCCATCGAGACGATACCTGATGTACACTGCGTCGTCATCGTCGAGGTCCACTGTGGCCTGCTTCAACATCATGCTGAAGAAGATGGTGAAGAGGGTCGGTGCCAGCACGCAGCCTTGCTTCACGCCGTTGCGAATGGGGAATGGTTCTGAGAGGTCACTGTTTAGTCTGACCTGGCCTTGCTGGTCCTCGTGGAGCTGGACGATCATGTTGAGGAACTTTGGGGGACAGCCTAGTCGCTCCAGGATCTGCCACATACCTTGCCTGCTCACAGTGTCAAACGCTTTTGTTAGGTCGACAAACGTTACGTACAGCCCTTTGTTCTGCTCGCGGCACTTCTCCTGAAGCTGTCTCAGCACAAAGACCATGTCGGTGGTACTCCTGTTGGCTCTGAAGCCACACTGGCCCTCTGGGAGGTGGTCTTCAGCGATGGCAGGTACCAGCCGATTCAGGAGCAACCTTGCGAGAATTTTCCCGGCAATGGACAGCAGGGTAATTCCACGATAATTAGAGCAGGCAGACTTCTCTCCTTTGTTCTTGTACAGGGTGATGATGACTGCATCACGGAGATCCTTTGGTAGTGTTCCTTTTTCCCAGCAGCAGAGAAAGAGGTCGTGGAGCTTGTTGTGCAGTGCTGGGCCTCCATGTTTCCAGATCTCTGGCGGGATTCCGTCAATGCCTGCTGCTTTGCCACTCTTGAGCTGGTGGATGGCTGTGAGGGTCTCTTCGGCGGTGGGCGGTTCGTCCAATTCAACCTTTAGTGGAAGGTGTGGGATTTGGAGGATGACTGTTTCTTGAACAGTGCGTTCAGCGCCGAAGAGGTCCTGAAAGTATTCCGACCAGCGGTTCAAGATGGAGGTATTATCTGTGAGGAGTGCCTGTCCATCAGCGCTTCGCAGGGGACTTTGTACCAGGTGCCTAGGGCCATACACTGCTTTCAGTGCTTCGTAGAAGCCCCTGTAGTCACCGTTGTCAGCGCAGAGCTGGGTCCTCTGTGCGAGTCTGGACCACCACTCGTTCTGGAGCTCTCTAAGCTTGAGCTGGAGACTGCTGCAGATGAGGCGGAAGGCAGACTTCTTCACAGGGCAGGAAGGCTGGGCTAGGTGGGCCTGGTGGGCGGCTCTTTTTTTTGCTAGAAGTTCCTGGATCTCTACGTCGTTTTCGTCAAACCAGTCTTTGTTCCTCTTTCTAGCAAAGCCCAAGACTTCCACAGAGGATTTTACAATAGCAGTTTTCAGTTGTTCCCAGAGTGTTTCAGGGGAGGAGTCTGCTGGATCAACTGTGTCTTTGAGCATGCGCTGTAAATCGGCCTGAAGGGCAGCTTTCTTGTCGTCACGCTGAAGGCTGGCAACATCAAGCTTTTTCTTGGGGGGGCCCCCTTTCTTGGGTTTCAGCTTGAGGCGGAGCCTGAGTTTGCAGCGAACAAGGCGGTGGTCAGTGTGGCACTCTGCGCTGGGCATCACTCTGGTGAGGAGGACGTCACTGCGGTCCCTCTGACGCACTAGGACATAGTCGATAAGGTGCCAGTGCTTGGAGCGAGGATGCATCCAGGTGGTCTTTCGACTGTCCTTTTGCTGGAAAGTAGTGTTGGTGATGACAAGTTGCTGCTCTGCACAGAGCTCCAACAGTAGGCGACCATTGTCATTGCAGTTCCCAACGCCATGCTTGCCGAGGACTCCTTTCCAGGCTTCAGAGTCTTGGCCCACTCTGGCGTTGAAGTCGCCAAGGATGATGACTTTGTCGTCTGCAGGGGTGCTCTGCAGGAGGCTGCGCAGGTCAGAGTAGAACTTGTCTTTTTCTGCAGGCTCTGCCAGGAGGGTTGGGGAGTACACACTGAGAAGGGTGACATGTTGCTGGTGTCTCAGTGGGAGGCGCATGGACATGATGCGGTCGGAGTGACCCGTTGGTAGGTTTTCCAACTTAGTCGCAATGGGGGTCTTCACCATGAAGCCCACGCCTGAGAGCCGTCTTTCTGATGCAGGCCTGCCTGACCAGTAGAGGGTGTAGCCAGCGCCAAGTTCTTGGAGGCTGCCTTCCTCCGGGAGGCGTACTTCGCTGAGCGCGGCGATGTCGATGTTTAACCTCCGCAATTCATGGGCAATGAGGGCGGAGCGACGTTCAGGGCGTCCGCTGTCTGCTGTGTCGAGCATGGTTCGAATGTTCCAGCATGCTACGTTGAGTCCGGTCGTGGTCGTCATGAAAGTGGATCCATTGTTTTTTCTTGGATACACACACATACACACAACAACAACAAACAACAACAACAACAACAACAACAAACACACACAACAACAACAACACACACACACACACACACACACACACACACACACACACACACACACACATCACAACACACACACATAAAAATATAAAAATTTAAAATACAAATTTAAAACGTGAAAATCCTACACTTTAATAAAAACTGGGTTTATGGGCAGTACAGCTATTGGAAAACCATCATGAAATCATGGAACATAATACAAATCATAACCATGAAACACTCACATTTTTAAAACAGGCAAACTTGTTACATGTGTCCCAGTGCGCTGGTTTAAAAGACTTGCTCTGAGTAGAGTTCCTCCGTCTCGTAATGAAGACTAATACGAAAACACAATAAACCAGTCTGACAAATCGCAGTTTAACCCTTTGACTTCCGAGAAAAATTGAACCCCACCCAAATGCAAGAGGTATAGATCCTCATGAGCCCCCGCGACTGCGGGGGCTCATGAGGATCTATACCTCTTGCTGACACTACTAATATCCATGTTTCTCGGACTGACGACTTTGGATCTTTGACTTTGAATTAACAAAGATTTTAAAAACACAATTACCTACTTCGGCTGGCAGTGAAGGGGTTAAGGAAACTAAGAGGTCCTGACTGTCAGTAGGTCCCTGTGCCACGAAGAACACACCGGTAGTGAAGCACATGCACATCATGCACATCACCCATTTCCGCAGAGACAGCTGTCTAGAGAGTAATTTTGTTTTCTCTCTCTTTCTCAGTCTTGCAGACTTAAACCCGATAACTTCCTCCACCCGATGAGCAGGGATGTAAGTAGATCAGGGGTTGGAGTCGTCTGCCACCAACAAGAGGGATAGATTCTCACGAGCCCATGAAAGGGGCTCGTGAGAATCTATGCCTGTTGCAGGTAGAGGTTCTAAGGGACTGTTCTTTACTAAAACGAGCGTTCCTGAATAGGGGAATGATGGCATTCCGCTGAACTACGGCCTAAAGTCGTCCGTCTGCAAGACACATAGATCCTCATGAACCCCTGCAATCGCAAGAGGAAGATTGTGATCTATCGCGGCCCTTGTAGAAAATTGAGGATGATCTAAACGCCCTTCAGTCTTGAGATCTGAGGTTCTATAATTTATCCGGCCATGATTGCAGCATGAGTTCACCAAGTTAGCCGGTTTTGCGTTCATTGGACAGGGACTATGAACAGTAGTAGCACTTTTGTTATGTGGGTCAGTGTTTCCAAGCTCAAGTCATTCAACCCTTTCATCCTGATACACCCATTGCTTCACAAATCTGACTATGATAGTTCAGGGGTGGTGCCAGAATAGCTTGGCGCCTTAACCTGGAGCGCCAAGCTATTTTGGCATCACCCTTGAACTTTCCAACATGTCAAGATGAAACCATATTAGTCAGAGTGTCTGGGCTAACTGGGAGAGAGAGAGAGAGAATGAGAGAGAGAGAGAGAGAGAGAGAGAGAGAGAGAGAGAGAGAGAGAGAGAGAGAGAGAGAGAGAGAGAGAGAGAGAGAGAGAGATATGATGATGATGATGATGATGATAAATCTATTGTTGCACGATAAAGCTATTAGGCAACTCAATGCCTGACTTTCAAGCTGACCTGTATACAAAACAAAACGCAACAGGAAAAAAAACCCGCATCATACAAAGAAAAAATGCAGGAAACAAATTACCGAGCACCGCAA
>BTPG01000001.1:16833532-16841032 GCA_036245525.1 Semisulcospira habei
TCACATGTTATGCAGGGTGGAACACCTAGCCCACCTCGTAAAATTTAAAACCGCGCAGGTCGCATTTCGGACCACTTAAATCACCGTTGATTTTTTGTTGCATTTTGTTTTTGCCAACATTGTGACAGTCTGACATTAAAAATGCTTCCTAAGTCATAAACAGAGGGCACATCTGCCCCATTACAAGCAGACGACCGTTTTCGTGGGTTTTTTTTTTTTTTTTTTTTGTTTTTGTGAAATGCTCAGCTGCATGAGTGAAATTAGTCCTGCGCAAGCCACTAAGGCGGCAAGGTGCTCCGCTATGGCGGAGCACCTTGCTTAGTGGCCTGGGCAAGACTAAGCTCACTCATGCATATGAGAGCTGCACTCTACTAGAATGTCGCTGTAAGCCCAGAAATCTGAAAAGTCGGTTATGAGGAAATTGACCAATGCATGGTCAGAACGTCAAAGTCCAGCTTCTTTTCTCCCCAAACAGAAATTAATTATAAAGCTATTTAATTTACGAATCTAAAATAGAATGACAATAAAGCATAGCCCGTGCAAAATGTAATAGTTTGTAATAAGGTACCTTTCGGTTTGATGGAATTATTTTCCTCCAATGCTGAGACTGAAGACATTTCAGCTACGCACAAAAATAGCACGCAGGTACCTATCACATTCTGACCAGTCGCTCAGTGAGAGGAATGATACAGCACGGTCACGTGAAGTTGAGTTGGGAGGGGATGGGCGGGGTCGGGGGGGGATGGGGGGGTGGGGGGTGGGCAGATTATATGGTGTTTGGTGCAGACGATGCAAGACTGTACAAGTCGGTCCCTGTGGTAATAATAATAATAAAAAAATTCCGTGTCCATAACTGAACTTAAACTTTATGCACTGAACTTTGTGCCACATAAGCGATGTAGACATCTTTTGACAGTAATTCGAGCCGCCTTGGGAGGACATTTGGGGGCAAAGGTAGCCATCAAAGTTAGCTAGCATCAATGTACGTTCTTGACGTTGATTGCTTTTAAATTGCCGTTATAAAGACGCGACATTTGTTTGTGTACCAGCACGAGGATGTCAGTTGCATTGCAATTACTCATTATGAATTTGTAGAGGTGAAAAGCATACATTAATTTAACGCCTTCGCTGTCAGTGGACCCAGAGTTGTGTTTCTGAAACTTTTGTTAATTCAAAGCCGAAGAGCCAGAACCGTCCCGAGCAAGGAACATGGATAAAAAGTGGTTTCACCAAGAGGCATAGATCCTCATGGGCCCCCGCAAATGCGGGGGCCCATGAGGATCTATGTCTCTTGTAACCGGATCGTGTTGACCTTTCTTGGCAGTGAAGGGGTTAGAAAAATTGAAGAAGCGGACAATTTGAGTGGTTGTACTGAGGTGACCTGCGTGGTATGCATGTCAAATTTCTTTCCCTTTGAAAATTTTCTCTCCAAATTTCTTGCATTTTTCTGTACCACCCACCCACCCACCCACCTCAAGTTGCGACGGCCCGCTTTATTTTCGTGGCTGTTGCTTAGGATTTCAAAAGCTCAGCGGAGTACGGCGACGCATGTGGGCTCGCAAGCCGTAAGGTCCAAAATCACAGACCAGCACGCAACTTGAAAAGCAGCAGCATCGGCTGCGGTCATGGTTAATAAACCTTAGACTGCTCGATAACGATATGAAACGTGACGCACAAATAATCAACTCAAAGAGCTTCAATCTCGACCCATTGTGGCATAAACGTCTCATGACTAGCTTTCGTCAGAAGAAACGAGAGTCTCAGTGAGGCAAGCAAAGTGGTGTATATCATCATGAGTCCCCTGCGCAAGCTCATCAGTGATGATCTATGCCATTCAGTGCAGGCGGGTTGAGTTCGGCCTTGTAAGAGTGAAAAACTTTTTTTAAAAAAATTTGATGGGTTGAAACAAACCGATCATGCTTCGCAAGCAATCGGACTGAATTATGCGGGCTTCGAGCAAGAGCCACAGCTCCTCACGAGCCTTGGCAGCCAGAAGGGGTCACAAACAATCTGTACAGTATCAAGTCCATTGACCTCCGTCACTCTGTCACTGCTCCTCCAGAACAAGGAAGGCCCGGAGGCTGGGTAAATAAAAGGTGCAAGTAACCATTCTCGTCAACAAGGGTCAGATACATGGGTGAGCGAAGTCCTGCGCCAGCCACTAATCAAGGTGCTCCGCTATAGCGGAGCACCTTGCTTAGCGGCTAGCGCAGGACTCGCTCACTCATGTAACTGAGCCCAGTTCCTTATCCAGTATTCGCCGTGCCCAAGTGGCGCAGATTATAATGAGCCTTTGCTCATGAAAAATATATGCCTCTTGCTGAAAGACTGACACCATTTGCCATTTTTAGCTTGACGGCATCCCGCTAGATTCGTACAGAATGTCAAATTCCTTTCTAGCATATGCAAGTGAGCCCCTTTTCTCTGATACCGCACGTGCAAGCCGGATTAAAGTTGAAATGCGCAGCAGTTGTTGGTTTCAGTAGACCAGTAATACGTGGATCAGCTCGCATTAGGAAAGATCTGAATTAGCCTAGTGTTGGATGTCGGGCGCTATGAGAGAGAGAGAGAGAGAGAGAGAGAGAGAGAGAGAGAGAGAGAGAGAGAGAGAGAGAGAGAGAGAGAGAGAGAGAGAGAGAGAGGGAGAGACTGAGAGAGAGAGAGATGCAATGAAATGAACTGAAACTTTATTTCTCAAGGATAAATGATTAGGTACCCTTTTTATCAATTATGTCCTTGCGCACGCACACTCACACAACACTCACACGCGCGAAATATATAATAACAAAATAAAATGGAAAGGCAAAACGTGATCATCAAAAGGCTAAGAGAGAGAGAGAGAGAGAGAGAGAGAGAGAGAGAGAGAGAGAGAGAGAGAGAGAGAGAGAGAGAGAGAGAGAGAGAAGGTAGTTATCTATCTACACAAATACGGTGTCTTCAAAATTAATTATTGAAAAAGTATACACTGTTAACGTCCACATTTTTATGCGTTATTCATTCGAAAAAGGAAACTGGTGCTACCTTATCACAAAATCCAGACAAAAAAGGTGATTGCGTGAAAGATGCAGAGAGGAAACAACTGTTTCTTCCCCGGCCTACGTGAAGATACCTTACACATTGTGTGCTTGTTTCCATCTATATTTCGAAAAAAAAAAAAAAAGGGTTAGGGGCTAGAAGATAAAAGGGTTAAAGGGTTGACTCATTGTGCCCGAGTTACAAAATACCCACATTTTGGAGTTATCCTCTGAGGACTGCATTACATGACAGATCGACCATGATAGTTCAAGGGTGGTGGCAGAATAGCTTGGTGCCTATAGGCGCCAAGCTATTCTGCCACCACCCTTGAACTATCATGGTCGAGCCAAATCTTGCTGTGGCGTGTCGCGGGCAGAATGAGCTCAAAGAAAAGACACTTACAAAAATGACTGTCGCAGCACAGTTTATTAATATTTTGGGATAAACCCGAAATATCAATACGTTTTTCTATGAACTGTCATTTCTAGGTGTGTTTCTTTCTCCGTTGGGTGCTCTTCTATCTTATCACAGACATAAAAATCACCCATGAAAGATCAAAGGCAAACATACACAGATCGAGAAATACTATTTACATTTTGGTCAGAATATGTGACCCGATGCTTTCTTCACAAGGCGGTTATATGACATTTCATGCTGAACTACTGATGCAAGATTTCGTCGGGAAAATGCAAAAAAGAAAAGCCGCCTCAAACATGATTTCGCGCCGAAATGTCACTTACGAGGTTTCATGCGAACACCATTGATATAACCAGTGTGAAAGGGACTGGCACCAGCTCTTTGAATCATCAGCAGTCTAGCATGGCGTGGGATTAACACTTCTGTGAATGGATGCATCCAGCAGAGACCTCCATCAAATCATGTCGAGTATTTTCCTTTCCACTACATGTCGTGAGGATGTCAGTCTTCACCTCCTCGAATATTCCACCTGCGAGAGGCATAGATTCTCAAGACCCTTGCAGTCGCAGGGGCTCATGAGAATCTGTGCCTCTTGCTTGGGTGGAGGTCTACCCCGTTTCTTCGATCCCTGCTTGTCAGAAGAAGAACTGACACCGGGTTTAAGCCTGTGAGTCAGTGAACACATTAAGTCGTACGTTAATTCCAAATTTTTAAGACTACAGATTGCACTAGCTTGGAGATAGATCGACCAAGACAGTTCAAAGGCTTTGCCAGAATAGCTTTGCGCATTTTTTATTTATTTTCTGGTGTGTTCCGGATGGTGCCAAAACAGCTATTTTGGCACTCTCCTTGAACTATCATGGTTGATATATGTCCTGCTTTAGTGTGTCAGGGCTCGATGGGTGAAGCTCAAAGAAGGAGGGGGATGGGGTGTGCTTGAATGGGCGTAGATCGATCGTAGATAGATCGACCAAGATAGTTCAAGGGCGCTGCCAGAATAGCTTGGCACCTTTGTATGTGTGGGTGTTTTATTGGTTTATGTTTAGTTCAATTATGGTGCCAGAATAGCTTGGCGCCTATAGGTGCCAAGCTATTCAGGTACACTATCATTGAACTATCATGGTTGATCAACGTCCTGCTGTGCATAGTGTGTCAGGTTTGAATGGGTTGAATGTGAAATAAGGAGGGACATGAATAGGCTTTGCCAAACACAGGACACAATTGCTGGGAGGAAGGCCTCAATAAAGATCAGGGGTAGTGTGTAAATGAATCGAGCAAACGAGGGGAGTTGGATATTGACGTGAAACACTTGCTTGTTCACCCTTCAGATTGCATGCGGAGGAGAATGTATTGCAAGGATTTCAAAGTGGGTAATGCAGTGGAGGGTGCAATGGCGGGGGGGGGGGGGGGGGGATTTCGGAGAAGAAAGTATGGTGTGCGCCATCTTCAGCTTCCCAGTGCGCAAAGGCCATCGGGCCGACGTTGGCTCGGGCGCGGGCCAACGTCCGTCGACGTCTGCTCGATGGCCTTTTGCGCATTGGGTTGGTATTAGGGTGATGTTTATGTCAAAGACATCGGGTTTTTTTTTCTTTATTTGACTGAAGTGACCCCGCATAATTGTATTTGACAGTTTTACGCTGCTACAAATGTATTTTCATTTTCCGTCAAAAAGTTTTTTTTTTTAACCTATATATGCGCTGGTCTGTGAATTTGGGCCTTACTGACCAGTAGTAAGGCAAGTTTCTAAAATGAGACCTTATATTCTGTGAGAACGTTTTCCATTAACTCATTGTGCCTGAGGTACGACATACCTACATTTTGGAGTTGTCCTCTGAGGACTGCATTACAATTCAGCAGACAGATCGACCATGACAGTTCAAAGCTGGTGGCAGAATAGCTTGGCGCCTATAGGCGCCAAACTATTCTGCCACCACCCTTGAGCTATCATGGTCGAGCCATATCTTGCTGCGGTGTGTCCCGGGCAGAATGAGTTAATAAATCAATAATTACATCATCATCACCATCATCACTTTCGTTGTGTGTGTGTGTGTGCGTGCGTGTGCGTGCGTGTGTGTGTGTGTGTGTGTATGTGTGTGTTTGTATGTGGTTGTGAGTGTGCGTGTGTGTGTGTTTAATTGTGCGCATGTGTGTATGTGTGTGCGTGCGTGCGTACGTTCGTGTGCGTGTGTGTGTGCGTGCGTGTGTGTGTCCACGCGCGCGCGCACGCGTGCGTGTGCTAATTGATCAGTTGTGCCTCTGTTCCGTCTGCTGTTGTTATTACCCCCTAGTGTTTTTTTGGGTATTCTTCTGTGTGTCTGCTAGACGGGCTTCGTCCCTCTGCTGTCAGTCACAATCTTAAAACCTAAACGACTTTCTCCCTCCCCATCAGCAAGAGGTATAGATTCTTATGAGCCCCTGCGGCTGCAGAGGCTCATGAGTCTCTATGCCTCTTGCAGACAGAAGGATCGTCCAACCCTCTATGATTGACACCATCGACCTGTGAGCTTTTGGGGGTCACAATTATCTGTGGGGGCCGCAAAGTGAGTTCTTGGAGGAAAAACTTGTTCCGCCATCCCACGTCGTTACAAAGTGTCGTCTGATGGGGCAATGGCCTGCTGGGAGATTTTTTTTGGTGTCTTGTTTACAGTATAATTTCTATGTGACAATCTGTGTCAGAGGATGGCTGAGCAGCGAGAAATAACTTTGTTTGCTGGGTATACTTTTTGTGTCTGAAGTAAGAACATGTCCCACAAGAAGCGTGGCCGGTCGATTCGGTCTGAGTGAATTAAAAAAAGAAAAACGCGTTTTAATCACTTCTAAGACCAAAATCGAGGCATCAAACTGAGTACTTGGGAAGCACCTTACCTCATTCGCGACGAGGGAAGCAGTCCTTGAGAAATGAAATAAAGTGAAACTTTAATTCCAAACTAGGTACACAGACCCTCTACATTCCGGCCTATAGAAATGAAATGAAACTTTCCAGGGACTAAAGAAGAGGTGCACATACTTTTCTTTTTTTGTAGACCTTGTTAAACACTGCAAAAAAAAAGTATATAACATCAGTATTAAGAACTCTCTCTCTCTCTCTCTCTCTCTCTCTCTCTCTCTCTCTCTCTCTCTCTCTCTCTCTCTCTCGAGAGAGAGAGAGAGAGAGAGAGAGAGAGAGAGAGAGAGAGAGAGAGAGAGAGAGAGAGAGAACCATCTGGTCGCTCACAAAGACTGAGACATGCCAGACATGTTTCCTGAAAACCTGACACCACAGCCAGGTCTCCGATGGCCTCCCTTTTCACATGGACAGACAAACTTTAATCCTGAACGGCAGTAAAATCAATAATCGTTTAGGCACAGAATTGTGCCTTTGCTTAGTCTGCAGAAAAATCTAGTCATTCGCAGTCAAATTTGCCAATTGGTGTACATTTCTTATAATATATGCATCTTTTGTTAGTTAAAGAGCATGCTTTAAGATCGAGAATTTCCGTTCAAACAAACACAAATGGTGATGACGACGACAAACTGAGGCAAGGACGAGGACGACGACAACAGTAACAATTGTAGATGATGATGATGGTGAATGATAATGATGATAATAATAATACAGATTACATCGCTTTAACTCATTCGAAACGTACCGCCTCCGGATACGCGGCTTAAGCCGCGTATCCGGAGGCGGCACGTCTCGAATGAGTTAAACAATGTCGGATATAACAACAGTCGGATATAACAACAGTCGGATCATAACAACACTTATTTAAAGGTCTGGTAGCACTCTTTTTATGTAAGTCACATCGTATATCTATGTAACAAGCTTTGGATATAACATAACAAGATGAGGATTTCATCCTAAAGTCTACCGTATTCTTTGGAGCTAAGATGCGTTTATCTTTTAGGAACATTCAGAGCTGTTCATATTTTTAGGCTTATTATGCTGATCCTTTTCCCTCCTCTCTAAGCCAACCCCTGATCAACACACACGTCGGCGCACACAAATAAAGACGGACACACTGTGCTTCCCGCCGTTAGTACGCTCTGTGGGCTCGTGTAGCGACAGGAATCCATCTCCTTCTACTC
>BTPG01000001.1:16846032-16998532 GCA_036245525.1 Semisulcospira habei
ACGGAGGGGGGGCTGGAGAGAGAGAGAGAGAGAGAGAGAGAGAGAGAGAGAGAGAGAGAGAGAGAGAGAGAGAGAGAGAGAGAGAGAGAATCAATGAATCAATGAATGAATCAATGAAACTTTATTTTACAACGGTTTAGGCATTGACATCGTCATCGACACAGCCATTTTACAAACCTGCCGTTGCTAACAACTACAAGACTAACTACAAATATACATACATATAAGTAAACATAATACTTGCAAAGAGATGACAACACTATTCACATAGACAGACATACTCATAGACTCACAGACACCCCCCACCCCACCCACCCCCCTTCACACATAGACAGAGCTAAGTAGTCCAAATGATAATTGAAAAGGATAACAGACTTAATTGGGAATAAATTGGACCCAGCATAAAAAGAAACATATAATACAAGTGGTTGAGTCATCCCTACGAGTGATCCACAAAATATTTGAAGAGACCCTTTTTAAAACAGGCTAGCGAGGAGGCGGATTTTACATGGTCTGGAAGGGCATTCCAGATAAGTGCCCCTGAGAAGGATAAGCTAGTTTTATATAGATCGATCCTTGGTTTTGGGACTATGAAAAGCTTTCTGATGTTTCCAAGCTTGGACTCAGACTTACGGAACAAAGTGGAGATGTACTCAGGTGTTTTGCGTTTCCACACTTTGAACATAAAGATTGCTTTGTTATATTTAAAATGATCTTGAAGTGGCAGGAGACCTGCTTTTGAGAGCTTTTCTTCAGTGCTAAGGTGTTGATCAGGGCAGATTATTTTGGCCGCTCGTCTGTGTAGGGAATTGAGTCTCTTTAAATGGACCTCACTACACCCATCCCATACCGATGACGCGTAATCGATATAAGAACGTATGTGAGCGTTATAAAATAGTTTACGGGTATCTGAATCAGTATAATATTTCAGTTTTGATAACATAAAGAGATTTTTGGCTACTATTTTGCATAAGGCGTCTGTATGAGCTTGCCATTTTAGCTGACTGTCGATTTTAATCCCCAGTACTCGATGTTCATTTACCTGTTCTACCTGACTACCTTTAAGTGAAAGGTTAAGTAATAGAGGCATTATCTGCTGTTTTTGGCGCGTGGCGACTACCATCGATTTCGTTTTGGCTGGATGAACAACCATAGAATTGTTTATACACCAAGCTGATACTTCATGAAGACTTTGTTGTAGGTTGTCGGAAATTACCTGTATATCTTTACTAGTAGTATGAACTGAGGTGTCGTCAGCAAAAAGGTCGCATTGTACATCTTGGCAAGTAATATGTAGAGGCAAATCATTGATAAATAAGCAAAACAGTAGAGGGCCCAGTACAGACCCTTGGGGCACACCGAAGCTTACATCTTTGAGAGAGGAGTATGAGCCATGAACAAGAACCTTTTGTTTTCTTTTAGTAAGGTAAGATGTGAAAAAAGCAACTGCGTCTCCGTTATTGAGGTATGTGTGAAGCTTAGCAGTCAGAATAGTATGGTTAATCAGATCAAAAGCATTCTTAAAATCCAGATAGACTACTCCTGTTAACTGTGACTTATTCATACCCTTGAGCCATGTGTCAACAAGGCGTGTAAGTGCTGTGTGGCATGAATGCTGCGGACGAAATCCGGATTGGAAAGGGTGGAAGAGCTTACGGTTTTCTAGGTAAGCAAGCAGGTGTTTATGAACGTGCCTTTCCAGTGGTTTGGACAAAACAGATAATAAAGAAATAGGCCGATAATTATTAGGATCAGAACGATCTTTTGTTTTTGGAAGTGGAATTACTTTGGCATATTTAAGTTCGTTAGGAAAAGTGTTATGCTGGATACAGAGATTATAAATATAAGTTAAGGATTCTACAATGTATGGGAGAGACAGTTTAAGTATTTTCGGGCTGATGTCATCAGGCCCCGAGGACTTTTTATTTGGAAGGTTACTTATAAGTAAACCCACTTCATGAACAGCTAACATAGGGATGTTGAAGGGGGCTGTGCCCATTGTTCTTTGTTGACAAAACTCAGACAGCAAATTTGAACGGTGATAAGTGTTATCCTGGCTTGGCGATATTAGAGATTTGGCAATCGAAAGAAAATGGTCATTGAATGTATCAGCAGTAAGATTAGTGGGAATGGTAGTTGCGGTACTTGGAGACCCCCTAGTAAGTGTGTTTAGAAGGCGCCATATAGTAGAGGTATCTTTGCTGTCTTTAACCGTGTCACGAACTAACTTTTTTCTTGCCTCTCTGATCATGTATTTAACACGGTTACGCTGTTGCTTATATTCAGTGAACATTTTATTGCTACGTAGATCGTTTCTAAGCGCCATCGCCTGCATGATTTCCGGAGTAAGCCAGGGAGGAAGAGTGTTAGATTTTACCCTCCTCTCGCGTAGAGGAGCATGTTTATTAAGTACATTTAGGAAAAGAGAGTACCAAATACTGAGGGCGGTATTAGGATCATAGGACAGGAGCACGTCATTAAAAGGAGTATTTTCTAGATCAAATAGAAATTCGTCTTTCCTGAAGTGTTTGAATGTCCTATACGTTATAGTTGTATGGCCGTTCTTTTTTGGTTTAGGGAGTTTAGAAGACCAGGAGCAAGCCACAGGATAATGATCACTAACACTAAGATTTGAGACATCAACGTCAGAGACGGCTTTGGGTTTATTAGTATATATGTGGTCAATAAGCGTGGAAGTAGTTGGAGTAATTCTGGTGGGTGATTTCACTAACTGTACTAAGCCAAACAGAGATGACGTTGAGCCCCAGGCGGGGTGCGGCTTAAGTAAATCTATATTAAAATCGCCCAATAGAAGAATGTCGGCCTTCTTTTTTAAAGCTCTGTCAAGGTTATGACTAAACTGATCGTACCACTCAAAAGTTGAGGCGGGATTTCTATATAAGAACCCAATTAATACCGGTTTTGATTTCGGACACTTGACTTCGACCCATACGCACTCCACCCCCATCATTTCTAGGTCGACGCGTCGATGAACTAAATGCTGGATAGAATTATGAATATAGACAGCGATGCCAGTTTGACCGGGAGACAAGGGGTCTCGTCTAATAACTGAAAAATTGGGGATACTGATTGCTGCATCGCTTACACAGGAACTCAGACGCGTCTCACTGAGTCCAAACAGGTGGAACGGTGTAGGATCGTTAATATATACAGATATGTCGGCTAGTTTGTTGTACAAATGAAACACATTGAGGTGCCCTATTCTCATAACTGCACCTTTGATGGAAAATTCGCTTGGACTTATTACAAAATACAGAGTGCACAAGATAAACAATGAAGAAACAATTGAATACAGAAAAACACGGAAATAAAAAATACTATAAAACTATAAAACGATAAAAGGCCACGTAATTGAATAAAAGTCCTCCAGAGAACAAGTAGCAGTTAAGCTACTGAGCTCTCAAAAAAAAAAACTCGCTGCGGGAGTGACTGAACCACAAGAAAAAAGTGACGCAAAAAAAGTGAGAGAGAGAGAGAGAGAGAGAGAGAGAGAGAGAGAGGACCAGGTAGAGAGAGAGAGAGAGAGAGAGAGAGAGAGAGAGAGAGAGAGGGGAGGAGGAGGAGTACCTCAGTCTTCGGGTCCGAGGAGGATTGCTCACTGGGTATGACAAAGCTTTTTTATTAGAATAACATTACCTCTCTTACAAACTGTCCTTTTAGAAGAATACACAATAACTATATACTAATATATATGACAAAAACAATAACTATTATAAACTAAATACAACCTAAAAGAGTTAGTTAGTTAGTTATTTGGGTTTAACGCCGAGCAGGCAACCAAGGCCATCTCACGGCGGAAAAAAACAACTAAAAGAGATGCGAAGAAATGAAATATAATTTTAAAAAATGCAGATACTTGACTGGCTTAACATAGACATATACATCTATCAGACATCTTTTTATACAACTATCAACTGTAAGGTCCACAAGTACAGACCAGCACACACCCCAGTGCCCAACAAGACTCGTCATCTGGACAAATAACCAAAACAACCACCTGCAATACGTGTGCTTGCTTGTCGGTAACTTAGGTTACCCCTCAATCACAGTCCGGCACACACATTTTTTTTAATCTAAAAAAAATCACAACAAAGAAAGAAACACGCTTAGAAAGGACAATTACAACACGAATGTTGTTGTAATTGTCCTGCCTAAGCTTGTTTACAGTCACGATTTTGGTCTACATTTCATTTTGTAAAACGTTTATGTACAGCGTGTGCGTCTACCTCTTCTGCAAACAGAAGATTTCAGTAGGCAGTTCGGCAGAGTCTGGTGGCAGCTTTTGTCAGCAACTGTCAATCTCGCTTTCCATTCTACTTTGTTATTGGCAGAAGCAGGTAAAATAAGTGCTTTACTGCAGAAGCACCAACAGCAACTGGCAGCGACAGTCTGTGGCCAACAAAGGTTTTCTCGTTAACCCTTTGGGTGTCGGTAGCGGTTTTTGCCGCGATGATTCCTACACAAAACCGCTACCGACAGCCAAAGGGTTAATGCAAAGTAGGTAAAAAAAATATGCACCCTTTTTAGACATTGGATATGGATCTTGACGTCTGGATTAACAATGCTTTTGGGCGCTGAGGTATCTTTTCTTCAAACTGGAACTTGAAGGTCTTTATCTATCTGCCAAGGATTTCAACACATTTTAACCCTTTCACTCTCGAGAAGAAGTGAACACGATCTAACTGCAAGAGGCGACTGCGGGGGACCATGAGGATATATGCCTCTTGATGAGATCACTTTGTGTCCACGTTCTTTGGAAAGTTGTGCTTTTTCGGTCGTTCAGTGAACACAGATTTGAGAAACATAACGTACGTCGGTTGGCGGTGAACTGCAAAAAAAACACAAAAAAAACGATTGCTCTTAGCACTCAACCCCCCCCCCCCCCCCAATTCCACCCCAACCCCCATCTCTCTCTCTCTCTCTCTCTCTCTCTCTCTCTCTCTCTCTCTCTCTCTGTGAATGACACGTGATTTCGTGACAAAGATTCGTCATCAGTTGCGAAGCTTTTGTCATCACCGCCAAATCTTCAAACGGCTAAATTCGTAAATCACCGCATTCCTACACCTGCTGCGTGGTGCGGCGGTGCTCCCTCTACTTGATCCCTCCCAGAATACGAACACGTACAGCAGTTTCGGTATTCCCATCCTGCTACAAACATAGATCGTCATAGGTAAAGCGTGTCTCTGCTAGACACTGTTGGGAAACACATGAATGAAAGCTGACTAACCAAACAAGTCTCTTCCATCAAGAATCATAGATCCTCATCAACACTCTGCGGCATACATCTAAAGGACAGAGTAAAAACCAAATATTCCTAATACACTGCAGTCCCAATGCGTAAAAGGCCATCGGGCCGACGTCGTCCGCCGTTGGCCCGCGCATGGCCAACGGCGGCCGACGTCGGCCCGATGGCCTTTGGCGCATTGGGAGTGGGACTCGGATGCTGGGGCACCAAAATATGGAAGA
Organism: Semisulcospira habei; assembly: GCA_036245525.1. Lineage (NCBI taxonomy): Eukaryota > Metazoa > Mollusca > Gastropoda > Semisulcospiridae > Semisulcospira > Semisulcospira habei. Next base: position 16,851,520 of record BTPG01000001.1, read on the forward strand.
GAGGGTCGCGCAATTTTAACCCTATCACTGCCGAGAAAAAGTGAACCCAGTCAATATGCAAGAGACACAGATCCTCATGCGCCCCCGCTGCAGCGGGGGCTCATGAGGATCTATGCCTCTTGTCGGCAGCACTTTATATCCATGTTCCTTGGACATCTAGGGCTGCTTTAGCATTGAATTAACAACGATTTCATTACAACAACAACAACAAAACAACAAACACCAGGCCTTCGAAAGAAACTCTGGGAAGACTTCTAATGGGTGGGCTGGATCGCATATGGGCTTTTCCATGCGCAGAGCTCCCATCTTGACCAAACTGAACTGTACTGATTAGTAATATTATGTTATAAAAAAAAACTCTGTTCAAGGCAGGGAAGGGGTTAAGCCCACGTTAAACTGACTCTGTCCCTAACAGCAAGAGGCATAGATTCTCATGAGCCCCTGCAGCCGGAAGGGACACGTGAGCATCTACGCCTCTCGGCGCAGGTGAAAACGTCACGTACCCAGCCTTAACTGTCAAGCGCCCGTTATCAACACCCTTCAGCTTTTAGCGCGGGTCTTATTTTTCCCGGGGCCAGCGCGGCGTTCTTTCTCATTGCATTCTTTTCAGCTCTACTCCACGTGTCGACGAGGGCTAAGTAGGGTGGAAACGTAAGTATTACCCTTGCTTCAGCGACGATAGGCTATCGGACGTTCCTGTGTACTGGGCTGTGCTTTTTGACAGACCAGTGTTAGACCCTAACCCGCATTTCCACGCCCCAAGCTTTGGTACAAAATATTGTTCCGGTCTGTACTGAAATCTGCATACTATTTAAATCTTCACCGACTGCTAGTCGTTTTATGTAAGGGTTAAAAACTCGGTCCAAACTTGGACTACATCGGCGAGATCTTGACGACTGGGCATCCCAGGACTATGATCAGTCCATACACTTCGCCCAGGCTTGCGCCCTGGAGAGGTCACACGGACTGACCCAGCAAGCACATATACTCCATTGTCTTCCGAGACAGAAGGATGCCAACAACAACAACAAAAACTCGGTTCGACGTTCATTTCATTTTCACAAAGAGGAATACTTTGAGCTGTCTAATCCCGGCATTCACACACTCATCAAACTCACAGTTTCGGCCATTTGCAAGCGGAAACGAGACTCCTATTCCGGTTTCTTGGATAAGAGTGGGGCGTGGAAATGGTTGGGCTGTAACATACAGCACACACAATTAATAGTAGTGTTGTTTTCAACTGAAACGACGGATATCACACAACACAAGCTTGATCCTTTCGCTGTCGGTAGCGGTTTTTGTCGCGATGATTCCTGCAGGAATCATCGCGACAAAAACCGCTACCGACAGCCAAATGGTTAAACAAAAAATAGGGGATTCCGTACAGGCTGAATATATTCAGGACCCAGTTGATTATTTTTTAAAATTAAAAATCACAAGTTTTGACAGGTACAGAACACATTAATACGTGGTTTGAACGTCTTTTGCCACCTCGAATGTGATTTAGAAGACAGATATGGTGACCCCCCAAAACTGAACAATATTCTTTTTACGTATTAATATGTCCTGTTTGTCCTCTACTGTGTTTGTGTTAGTCAAGTTCCGAGTTAATGCGTGTGTTTCACGTGAGCGTGCGTGTTGGGTTCTGAGTTCGCGATGCTTTGAGCCGATTTATGAAATTGGCGTTAACCCTTTGGCTGTTGGTGGCGCTTTTTGTCGAGGTGATTCCTGCAGGAATCACCTCGACAAACAGAGCTACCGACAGCCAAAGGGTTAGCAGTGTCTCGTGAAAATTAAAGAGACTTGCTGAGTAAAGACCCTATATAATGAACGGTATTATCATTCTCATCACTATTATTATTATTATTATTATTATTATTATTATTATTATTATTATTATTATTATTATTATTATTATTAACTTTTCTTATAATTCTTCTTCTTGTGATTGCTATTATTACTAAAGTATTACACGCAACGGAGTGATCCTTCGGATGCAAGTTTCAGCGCTCATCAACCCACACTTCTTCGCCGAGTAAACACATCCGATCAATCTAGTGATGAAGGACATACACACAGCCGTCGCTGAGATATTTGCAATAAAAAAAATGCTCCGCCCTCACAAATAAAACAAATCCCTCCCTGACGTTGACAGATGGTCATGGCGTACACGCAAGGACAAGTAAACAGTGATAGAGTTCAAACACCCGCCTAATGCGCAGATACGGCAATATCTTTCAATAAACGTATGTTCTGCTCCGCTTTTCCTTCAAGGAGAGAGCAATCCGGAAAAGCAAAAGGTCCTCGGGCCGACATCGGTTTTAGTTGGCCCACGCACGTCCGTGCGCGGGCCAACTAAACCGGATGTCGGCCCGAGGACCTTTTGCTTCTGGAGTAGGGCATGAATACTGAAACGTCGACCGATACATGCTTTTTTTTCAGTCGTACTGAGCGACTTTGGGGTAACATATAACACTGACGAGCGTGTCTATTATTTTCTTTTATTTTCATAAAATATAGTTTTGTGCTATAAAGAGTGTCAGTACTTATGCACTGCTTGACTTTCTTCTTCAGCAACAGTATTGGTCCGTCAAATTAAGTCCATCATTATAGTTTCCGGCCTTGCGCTAAAGACATGCATTATGAAACGATAAGGAAAGAGAGTATGCACGTCCTGCAGGCTATGCAGTCCATGAGCAGAAACTACAAAGCCTTATGCTGCCTTATGCATTTTCATCGTTGTTGATTTACATTACATAACGATGTTTTAAACTAACTATGCGTGCACTGTGACCGTACAAACCTGTTACGTTGACCGATTTCGGGAAACACTGCATGTTTCATTTACGGACAGATTAATTAAAACATCAGACTGTGATATAGCCCCACAAAGGTCGTTATGTCAGATCGTCATCTACTTTCTGTTTTGCTTGAGGACCTGGAATTAGGAGCTATAAATAGCTTTACCTCGGCTCTGACGCTTGGTGGAGTTGAGCGGCGCATACGCTTCAGCGGTAAAACAGACACAAAGTGATGTAACCACGCACTTATGAACGAAACAACAACCGTAGCCACTCGGCGTTAGGAGGCATTATAACACATTTGATATATATCAGGTGTTGATATTCCTCAAACAGTTTTGACACAATTTTGAGAATGCTCCGGGAGCGCTTAGGGCCTTTAAACTAAATTCACTGAGGCCAGCATTACATATGCGATGAACTTCGCTAATTACAAAAACCAGACAGATAAAAAAGGCGAATTGAACAGCACTTTTTCAGAGGTCCCGAGAACACTTTCTCCATACAAATTACTTCGCTCACTACACACTTCGGACATAACAACGAGAAAATGTGGGTCTTCAGCATATAGCCAAAGTTTACTCTAATTGTTTCCTGTTGTAAAAGATCTTATGCACCATTCCCAAGAGACTTAAATTAACGTCTTTCCTCCAGCTGCTCCATGCGGCCAAAATGTGTCCAGCTTACGCGTTGCACGTGCAAACCGAACTTACGAAGACAAAGGGACCAGGAGAGCTGCGCGCGGATAGACGCGTCTCAAGAATAACACTCAGCAAGAAACTCGCCGGTGCGTAAACAGCACTCGTAGTTCAACAAGGCGACCCATCAGCAGTATATTATCTCCTCTCCAGTCTCCACCCTTCAAAAAAAAAATAATAATAAATAAATAAATAAAATAAAAATAAACGACTGCAAGAGGCATAGATCTTCATGAGCCCTCGCATCCGCGGGGGCACATGAAGATCTATGCCTCTTGCTAATCATGTTCACGCCTGTGTTGCACGGGAGAATGGTGTCGCAGGCCGGTCAGTGTGCAGTGGACTCGCTTGATCATCTCCAGCACTTCTCGGTCGGTCCAACGTCACACACGGTAGAACCGCTTCTCCATAACGACCCTCACTCTCAGACGCTGTTTAACAGAAGTTCAAATGTTTCTCCTGAGTGATCGTTAGCAGAAACCGACATTATCTTCTCAGTAAGCAAAGGCCGTCCTCGGGCCCACGACGGCCGCACGGCTGCGCGCGGGCCCACTGCGGTTGTCTTGGGCCCGAAGACGTTTTGGTACAGGGGTTTCTCATTCTTCTGAAGAACACGTGCCAACAGTCTGGCTAACCCTATCCGGACAAAAATGTGCCGGCGTTGCGGGTCTGCCGGCTCGAAGACGTAAGTTACAAAATCGCACTGGTGAATCTGTATTCAAGTTGTAAGAATCACTGCTGCCTGCAGGGACCCATGAAAATCTACGAGCGTTGGAAGATGGAGGTTATTCGCTGTCGGGTGTCTAGTGTTCACAAAAGTTTTTTTCACACTTACAGCTGTTCAGATGTTCCATGGCAGAATGTATTTTTTACAACCTCCTACAATGGGGAAACAACGTTCTAAATGAGACCTTCGAGAGGCATAGATTCTTATCATTACTGACCCTTACAGCCTGGAGGTTCCGTTGACGATTTGCTTGAAGCTGAACGCTCAGTTCAGCTACAGAGTGTGCCGTGCTCCAAGAGTCGCTTGACTCGATGACGCTAGCAGGCTCGGCGGAGCACAAGGCGGGGTGCTAATCAGCCCTGATGGTCTCCCTTGATTTGGTGTTGGCGCGCTGTTTTTGAAAACGTTAATTTGCTCAACTAGCGAACACCTGACGCAAACTTCTACAGTCAACACCTAGCTTAACTCATTCGAGACGTGCCGCCTACGGATGTAGGCGGAACGTCTCGAATGAGTTAACCCATTTGGTGGCCGGGCCGACTTCTTGAGCACACAACTCTCTCGCGGCGGTCTCAGTCTCAGCAAGCAATTTCATTTTCAGGAGACGAGTGATTCTCATGGGACGGGCTCGCAGTTTGGTACCATTTTTATCTTGTGTGCCTCCGAGAGTACATCTCTGTTTCTCACTAAGACGAGGCCACGAGGAATTGCGCCAATGACAGATAAAAATAACAGTTTGCGAAGAAGAGCGAAAACATGTGTCTCTCTACTCTAACACACCGCCCTTTGGAGTGCTTCAGACGTTTCGAGCCATACACACAAACCCTGAAGGTTTGCTCATTTTGAGGACGAGACACGCACGTACATTGGACTCTAATTCATATTTAGCAAGAGGCACAGATTCTCATCAGCCCCTGCAAATGCAGGGCCCATGAGAATCTATGCCTTGTAGGTTCATGGTAGAGTGTTTAATGCAATTCTCCTGTATCGACTTCTGTTCCCACAAAAAATCACATGGACTGACTGGGCTCCGACTTCTCCCGTGAGCAAGATGCATAGACTCCCATGTGCACTAACAACTGCAGGTGCTCATGAGAATGTATGCCTCTTGCACATGGATGGGGGTTTGTTCGATGCACGTTTCCCGCCTGTATCGACTTCTGTTGGCACCCAGAGTAGCTCCGCTTAGCTTTGCTAGAGTTGTCTTTCTTTGCGAGATGTTATCCGTCGGCCGCTGGCTTAGTCTGCATGGTGTGTGGCGTCATCTTCATCTTTGCCACAAAAACAGTTGGTCCGAGTTGTCTGCTGCTGTCGACGGTCATTGCCCCTCTTGTGTGGGTAGACTCTTCTAAAGAAATGTGTCTCCAATTGCGTTTGCGAGAGAAAAGAATCAACTTTACGAGCAGACAAAGGAACTACCTATACAAATCTTGCAGGAAAAAAAAAAAGCATAAACGAGAGGAAAAGTCACACAAATCCAATAAAAACAATGCAAATCAACCAACCACTAAGCAACAAACCAACCAAACAGCCAAGCAACCAAACCAACCAACTAATTAAAGAAACAAGGACCCACATCCACATTTAAATAAACCGAAAGAAACTTGAATTGAACAATGATAACCAGCATTGTCGTGTATTCAAAATCGGTGCTGTTTTGGTCGATTTTCAAGTCCCTTCTAGTTACAGAAGGAACTTTTTAGGACGGGTCGCGTTGGGGCGAATTTAATAGCATGTCCATGATGTCAAAGACAGGCCTAAACCTCTAACACCTGAAGTAACACGATAAAAATTACGTCATGTCTAGTTACGCTAACGTCGCTGCTGAACGTACTACATGTGGCGCGAAGCGCCGTTTGCGCGTCTGTATGTATGTGTGTGTCTGCGTATGTATGTAAACAAGAGAATCTCCGATATTTCTGTACACACAAGTTTGAAACTTGCCGAAATACTTTTTTAAAGGGCATGTCTAAGAGAGCCTCCGAGCACATTGTAATTAAATGTCTCATTTAAGACATAAACAACCGTTTATAGGAAGTCGGTTGACCCAGATTAGAGTCCGTAAGTTTGGTAATATTTACTTGAAATTTTTGGATATAGCTAGTTTGAATAAAAACATTGGATGAGTTCGTTAGCAAGCTTTGTATCATTTCAACTTCTTTAGTAAAAATTTATTCTTTTCAGAAAAGAATTAAAACAGTAAAAAAAAAAAGCTTCGACTTCTAGAGAAAGTCACTGAGACAGTGGCAGTGCGGTAAAAGAGGCAACTCCGTCACCCCGCAGACATTGACATAATACTCTAAATATTACGCAATTCTCTCTAGCGCGCGCCGCTCTCTCTCTCTCTCTCTCTCTCTCTCTCTCTCTCTCTCTCTCTCTCTCTCTCTCTCTCTCTCTCTCTCTCTCTCTCTCTCTCTCTCTCTCTCTATAGTCTCTCTCACAGACATGCGCGCATCTCCAAGAGGCATAGATCCTCATACGCCCGGAGAGCGCATGAGGATCTATATCTCTTTGAGATTTTTAGAGCGCGCACGTATGCACGCACTAACACGCATACCGGCACACACACACACACACACACACACACACACACACACACACACACACACACACACACACACACACACACACACACACACACACACACACACACACACATCGTCGAGTTTCAGAAGAGAATTCAGGTGACCCGATATAGCTAGTTTGGATAAAGACATTGGATGAGTTCGTTAGCCAGCTTTGTACCCTTTCAACTTTTTCAGTAAAAATTAATTCTTTTCAGACAAAAATAAAACAGTAAAAAACCTTGACTTTTTGAACAAGTCAGACAGTGGTGGTGACGTACAAGAAGCAACTCCGTCACCACGCAGACATCTCTAAATATGACGTAATTCTCAGAGTTTCGCTCGCTCGCTCTCTACATATGTGTGCATCTCCAAGAGGCATAGATCCTCATGTACCCGGAGGGCGCATGAACACCTATGCCTCTTGAGGATGTTTGGAGCGCTCACATGCACGCACGCACACGCACACGCATACACACACATCGACGCGCTTTCAGAAGAGCATGCAGGTGTACTTAGTACAGCATGTAGCTAGGTAAAGTCAACCTGATTTCACACAAATTATAGCAAGACTGAAAGTGTACCGTGAAACTCTAGTTTTGCCACCATTTTCCCAAGTTTTGAAGCAAAAGCGAAATTCATATCACGTTAAATATAAAATTACTAAAAACAAACACAAAAATACGTATTGACAAATGACGTTTGACAAACCAATGACGCGTATGCACTGCGCGCGCCCCTTACAGAGTTCACTATGACGCATTGACACATCTGCGAGGCTTTTTCAAAAGGAGACATTTCAACATCAAAATCAAGTCAAGGACAAAAAGTTGAGACCCTTGACAGCGAAGTCAGTTCTTATATAGAAGGGACTTTGTGTGTTACGTTTCATCCCATCTTGTTCTTTTGAAAATTAAGCAGTGACATAAAACTATTACAATCATAGACAAGATGGGATGAACCATAACCCATAAAGTCCCTTCATATTTAGAGAATTATGTCAATGTCTGCGTAGTGACGGAGTTGCCTCTTTTACCTCACCGCCACTGTCTGACTTTCTCTAGAAGTCAAGTTTTCTTTACTGTTTTAATTCTTTTATGAAAAGAATTACTTTTTACTAAAGAAGTTGAAAAGATACAAAGCTTGCTAACAAACTCATCCAATGTTTTTTATTCAAACTAGCTATATACAAAATTTCAAGTAAATATGACCAAAATTACGGACTCTAATCTGGGTCAACCGACTCTTATAAACGGTTGTTTATGTCTTAAATGAGACATTCGATAATATGATCAACGGCTCTCTTAGCCATCCCCTTTAAGAAAGTATTTCGCCAAGTTTCAAGCTTGTGTATAAAGAAATATCGGAGATTCTCTTGTTTACATACATACGCACACACACAGATACATACATACGCACACACGGCGCTTCGTGCCAAATGGACGTTCAGCAGCGAGGTTAGCGTAACTACTGAGACATGACATAATTTTTATCTTGTTACTTCAATTGTTAGAGGTTTAACCTGCCCGCCTTTGACATCATGGACATGCTATTAAATTCGCCCCACGGCGACCGGTCCTAAAAAGTCCCTTCTATAAATAGAAGGGACTTAATAAAAGACTCATGGTGGTAGTTACTGAAAGAGAACAAAAATAGCAGTGCAAAACATATACAGTATGCGTAAAAACCCCATTGCAATATAATTATGTAGAGCATCGCATCTCTCTCTCTCTCTCTCTCTCTCTCTCTCTCTCTCTCTCTCTCTCTCTCTCTCTCTCTCTCTCTCTCTCTCTCTCTCTCTCTCTCTCTCTCTCTCTCTCTTGATTTGTATAAATCCAGTTTGTCATACTCAGGTGGTTTCCTGTGGAATTCACTTCCTCCGCATCTACAACAAGTTAATCTTCTAGCTGCGTTTAAAAGCAAAACTGTACAAGCATTTATGTCAGGCAACGTATGATTTAATTATCTCGTGTTGTCTAAACATATATTCCTTTTTATTATTCTAAATTTCTTTTTATGCAATTATTGTTTCTTGATCATACCACTTGCGTTCACGTGCCGATTGTGGGGGTGCTTCCCGTGTGGGCCCGGTTTATTCGAGCGATGTGCTTAGTATGTCATTTGTAGGCGTAAAGACTTAGAAACGGCTGAAGTAGAATGTGTGTGGATTGCGGTCAAAAAGCCCGTACTGCTCACCGGAATTAGTCGATTTTCATTACCGCAATCTGGCGTCAACCTTCGAGTGGTATGACAATTTTACTACTAACCTAGACAAGGTGTGTGTAAAGGGCAAAATGACGTCATTCTTCTTGGTGACTTTAATACAGATATGCTTAAACCCCATCCCGCATGGGACACCACATCTTCTTTATTTGGCCTTGTACAGATAGTTAAATCCCCCACCAGATTTACCGCCACGAGCTCTATGCTCATTGACCACGTCTATACAAACAAACCGCAGGCGTTGACCGATTTTAGTGTCTCAGATCTTAGAATTAGTGACCACTGCCCCGTGATTTGTTGCTGGTCTATAAACCTCCCTAAATCAAAGAAACATCGTCATACCATAACAACCTACAGGTCGTTTAAGCATTTCAATCGTAGTGCGTTTCTACACGATCTTAGTAACAGGCTCCTTTTGACGAGGTCCTTCCAATGTTCTACAGATGTTCCGACATATTGCGCTGTCCTCTTAGTACAGATTATTCCACGGATTATTAGACAGACATGCGCCGATTAGAACAAAAAGAGTAAAGAGTGAGATACTTCCCCCTTGGTTGACAAAAGAAATAATGCATGCCATGTCGGTGCGAAATGATCTAAAAAGAGAAAAGAACTTTGATGAATTTAAAAAGCAGCGAAACCGCGTGAAGTCAATGGTACGCGCCGCTAGGAGAGATTGTATCCACAACACTGTCAAGGACAACAAAGATGTGTCAGCAGTGTGGTGGGTACTGAATTCGATCACCCGAGGCAATAGCAGTAGGTCAACAACCATCCCCAGTAGTCTCTCCGCCGACACATTTAACGAACAGTTTCTCTCTGTTGCGGATTTGATAACTACTCCTAGTCGTGATACAGAGGCTGACATATGCCCCGATTATTTATTTAATTTCTGCAAGAGAAAAACAACTGGTACACCACCATTTAATTTCCCCATACTTGCTGTGCACGACTGAAGTGGGCAAACTAATTAGTGACCTAGCTAATAAGAAGTCCTCCGGCCATGATGATATCAACCCACAAATATTAAAGTTGTCTGTACCATAAATCATAGAGACCCTTACTTATATTTACAACATATTTATTAAAAAAATGTATTCCATACAGACCCTAAAGTCGCAAAAGTCGTTAAACTGCCAAAATCAAAAGATCGTACTGACCCTAACAACTATAGACCCATTTCTCTGCTGTCAGTATTAACTAAACCCCTCGAAAGGCATATACATAAACACCTGTCTCAGTGACTACTTAGAATCACGAAAGTTGCTCCATTCGTCTCAGACAGGATTTCGCCCTCGGCACTCAAGTCATACGGCTCTGAGCAGATTAACAGACACATGGCTTTCAAATATGAATAATTAGCAGCTGGCAGGTGTATTTTATCTTGACTTTAAAAAGGCTTTCGACTTAATGGACCATACAATATTGATTTCAAAACTTAAGCTTTATCTTCGAAACGACATGGCTGTTTCGTTGTTTACGTCATACCTAGAAAACGGGAAACAGAAAGTAATTGCTAATGGAGCCTACTCTTCTACTAAAGATGTTAAACTAGGAGTTCCACAGGGTCAATCTAAGGTCCTATTTTATTTTGTATTTACATCAGTGACCAACCTCTAAGTCTCACCTACGAAGCAACACAGTGTGATATGTTCGCCGATGATACCTCAATCCACACAGCTAACGATGACATACGTGTAGTTGTATCAGCATGGTGTAAAGTCAACTCAATGATTCTGTATCATACTAAAACAAAATCTATGATTATTGCAACACGCCAAAAGCATCAGTTGAAAACATTAAAGCTTAATCTATCACTCGGCGACGACACCATAGAACAGGGAGCCGAACATCGTCTACTGGGGGTCACAATTGATAATCAGCTGAGGTGGCAGATGCACATTGGCAATGTCTGTAAAACTGTCTCTAGAAATGTCTTTAGTTATCGATATTAAAGTATTACACAGATAGTGAAACCAAAAAATTGTTCAGTAATGCACACATCATGTCACATATAAACTACGCATCGACAGTGTGGGATTGTTGCACTGATGTCCACTTAAAAAGACTAAATTCTTTACATAGGAGAATGGCAAAATTAATTCTTCCCGACCCGCACTTGACGACCGAGGAAAAACTCAATAAATCTGGATTCCTACCCCTTCAAAATCACTTAAAATTTATCAAAGGGGTACTGATGTTTAAAAAGTGTGGAACCATAGCGCTCCAGAATATCTAACAGAGCTGTTTAAAAAGTCAGATTCCTGCTATGGGAATATGAGGCGTCTTTATATTGTTCCAAAACCCCGAACAGACATTTAAATCTACTTTGTCATTTGCGGGTTCCACACTGTGAACTTACTCCCACATCACGTTAAAGCCACTCCGACATTATCTCGTTTCAAGACAAGTCTTTATAGATCAGTACCTGACATCACTCAAATAACAATATCTAGTTATACGTAGACACACGAAAGTACGTGTATATTTTAACAATCATGTGTAATTGTGCGCGCGCGTGTGTGTGTGTTTGTGTGTGTGTGCGTCTGTGTGTGTGTGTGCGTGTGTGTGTGTATGTTTGTGTGTGTGTGTGTGTGTGTGTGTGTGTGTGTGTGTGTGTGTGTGTGTGTGTGTGTGTGTGTGTGTGGACGCGCGCGCGTTTGTGCGTGTATGCGTGTGTTTGTGTTTAGTGGACTATATATTTTGTATCACTGTGCTTTGATGTCCCTGTTTTATGTACATTTTGTACTTAGTTGTAGTTGTAGCAACGGCAGGTACGAAAAATGACATAGTCACTGACTGTGTTAATATCTTCACCGTTGTAAAGTAAAGATTCATTGATTCATTGGAGTGAAAGTATCCTTGTGAAGAGCCGCCCCCCCCCCTTCCCCCATCCCCCTCTCCCCCCTCCCCCGGGTGGGATTGTGTGGGGAGGGCTCCCGCAAACGGTGATTATGACACGTGCTTACATTTTCGTATGGGTACGCATTGTTGCTGTTCGTAGTGTTATTGTAATTCGCCTTACGTCCGATGTTGTTTGTGAGTGTAATGTAACTTTGCCTGTTATTGTATGTCAGTAGATGTAGCAAGGACAGACTAGAAGAAATGCCCCTCTCTCTCTCTCTCTCTCTCTCTCTCTTTCCATGCAAAGGCCTTCATAGGCCCACGACCGGGTGCAGTGGGATCGCGCACAGCCGCAGTGCCGGCGCGGGCCCACTGAGTCCGTCGTGGGCTTGAAAACATTTTGCTGCTGTCGCTCTCTGGCTCTCTAATAGCCGCAGTAACAAGGCATACGTGCGCGCACTATGCTGAAGCTAGAAAAGGCCACAGTGTTAGTACGTCAACTAGGTGTTAATTTGAAGCCAATATTACGACAGGATCACAGTCGTCGGCATCCACGACTGTTAAGTTTTTAACGCCAGCTGCAGCAAATGACAGGTCAGAGGATGTGACTGGTTATCACATTCGCGACGTGCTGCATTAGGATACGCGACTTTATGCCGCGTATCTGGATGCAGAACGTCTCGAATGAGTTAGGAAACCGTCCGCTCAACACATCACAGCAGACACTTCCTCAAGGCGAATTATAAAAAGGACCAAAATGCTACCCATTAAGCAAAGGTCCTCGGGCCTACGACGGCCGCAGTAGACCCTTGTACGGTTGTGCGCGAAGCCCACTGCAGCCGTCGTGGGCCCGAAGGCGTTTTGCTACTAGGATAGGGGACCTGCATTACATTCAAAAGTTTGTTGAGAACAGAGTAAGTTGAACAAAGAACGTGCTGTCTGGACCACCACCGACAAAAACCATGCTATTTCCGACGTTTGTTCAACCAACATTGTTATATCGATGCTGCATAAACTAAGTCGACTGTCCTTGGTTTTGGAAGTGAAACGGGTTAATAACAGACAAGAAAGACAATAAACATCCGTGGATCAGACATCTTAAGCCCGTCTTGGGGCCCGGAGCAGATCGGCAACAGGAAGACGGCTGGAAGTCCGGTTTTGCGAAAAGCAAATTTCCATTGCACTACAATACAAATCTAGCTTTTCGCAAAACAGGACCGAATGTTTTTTGCCTTCACAAAGCCGAACTTAGAGACTATACAGCTATGGTGTGGATTTCCTGTAAAGCCACTGTCATTAAGTTGTGCATTGTTAACCCAGAGCGAGTTAATCCCTTAAGTACAAGAAATGATGTATGGTGTAACGAAAATATGCCACAGTCCACTTGCGGAAAATTCAACTTACGAAACACCCCCAAATTCTTAGTCAAGTAAATTTGAGACCTGGAAAAGTCTGATATACTGGTAAAATAAGAACCAACATTATACAAACTTCTATACACGATATTTTTTAACACAATAGCCTGAAGTTAGACTGGAAAATAAACATTGTCTGATGTTTCCCCAAATATGTTAAAACCATTATTCACTCCCTAGCAATACACGTTGTTCGGAAACGAGAGATAGGTGTTTCGACGAAAACAGTGGATTAAAAACCCGGACAAACACGTACTATCGCGTGTTTGTCCGGGTTTTTAATCCACTGTTTTCGTGGAAACAAGTGCAATTTTGACCTACTTCTGATTCGAAACGCTCGATCATTCTGTTTTGCTGAAGAGGTTAGAGGTGACCTTTGGCATCCGTGATACTGCCCTGGCCTGGTTCACTTCATACGTTAAGGATCGTTCTCAGGCTGTTATTGTTAATGGCCAGCTATCTGCTTCTAGTCTTTTGTTGTGTGGAGTCCCTCAGGGCACCGTATTAGGGCCTGTTTTGTTAACTCTATATTCACAATCTCTGTCTGATGTAATTGCCGCCCATGAGTGTGATTTTTACGAGTATGCTGACGATACTGAATTGTCAAGAAGTAGCGCGCCTAGCCATTTCAGCCCCGCTAAGATGAGCGTGCAGTATTGTATAGACGACGCTCTGTCCTGGATGACAAGCCCAACAAACTTAAGCTTAACACCGACAAAACCGAAGTCATGCCTGTTGGCTCTCAGTCTCGCCTTAGTCTGATTGATGGCGAGTTCGCAAACATTGGTGGCTGCAGCATTCCCTTCCAGAACTGTGTCAAATATCTGGATGTGAAGATTGATTCGACGCTCTCCATGCATGATCATATCAGTAGCAGATGCAGAGCTGGTTTCCTTGAGCTGCGCAGAATTTCTTCCCTCAGACCGTATCTCACAGAAAGTGTGGCGTCAAGACTTGTAAATGCATTCATTACGTCCAGGCTCGATTATTGCAATTCTGTACTGGCAGGTTTACCGGCAGATCAGATTTCACGCTTGCAGATGATTCAAAACAATGCGGCGCGTCTCATCTTGAAGAAACGAAAGAGAGACCACGTTACGCCTCTACTGACGCAGCTGCACTGACTGCCCGTAAAATTCCGCTGCCAGTACAAAATTGCAATTTTCGCCTATCGGCATTTTGACGGATCTCACTCGCCGTACCTTTCTGCCAAGCTGTCTGTTTATCAGCCATCACGCACCCTCCGTTCCTCTAGTGTAAAACTTTTAAAAATCCCGAAGCTTAACATGAAAACTGTCGGGGAGCGTTCTTTCACCTTTTTAGCCCCAAGTGAGTGGAACTCACTGCCAACTGAAATGCGAAATCTGCACACATTGTCACAGTTCAAAGCTCTCTTAAAGACATTTCTTTTCTGTCGGGCATTTAACACTTAGCTCATCTTTACCTAACTGTTGACTGCCTTTTATTCTGATCCTAGAGGAAGTGAATGTAAGGTGTTGGGAAGAGATGGGGTGGTTTAAAGTAGTCACTATAATCGTGCGTGTGTCTGAGAGAGAGGGTGTGCTGTTGTGCATGCGCAGTGAGCCCAGTGTTTTCCTGGAGAACAGCGCTATGCAAGAACCATGTATTATTATTTATTTATTATTATTATTTCCGGAAATCGTCTATTCCCGGTAGATGTAGGCGGCCTAAGCTGTTTCACCCAGTACTGTGCATATCAGCGACGTAGACCTAGAACGGTTTCCTCGCCGGTTCAATTCGACCAAACTGACTTCTCTTGTCCCCACAACCCTTCCTCAGGACCGTTCGATGTCTACACATTGCCGTAATGTCGAAGAAGAAGTAGGTTCGTCTGATAGTTCTGATTTTAGTGTCGTTTCAATGTTTGACCAAACTGCGTCTTATTTGTAATTTAGGAAAAAATAGTGCGCAGAAACATGATACAGCTGAATCGTTTGTTAAATGGGAATGAGGACATTGATTCATGATCCGCACGCTTCCGCAAAGCCAATAAGTAGCCGGCAATAAATGCCATCAGACCATCCAAATTGGTTCGCCAATCAGAAAGCACGAATGCGAGGGACCTAAATTGGTTCGTCGATCACAAAACAAGAATGAGGTTCACCAATATTAGTTCGCCAGTCAGAATAATCCAAAGTCGCTCTGTCGTTCGACTCTTGCACGGTTGTTAAAGGAACTACGCATATTTCGCATGAGACATAAAACCTCATCCGCTCCCGCTTTCTGCAGGGACTCGTATGGCTGCAAGCGTCTTGATAGTGATGAACAGCTCTGTTCACGTACATTTCTGCTCCTGAAATTCAGAGTCTTCGGGGTTTATGTGTGTCACTGTCTGATCTCTTAGCCAACTCAGCCTGCGTGCAAAAGTAACAGATCAAAACATGATCCTATGTGACGCTAGGCACATAAGATACTACGCCAATTTTAAGTCTGGGAAACCGTTACTTGTGTGCTGGACTGTGACTCTGGACCTTACGGTCTTAGGCCGTAAGGTTCAAAATCACAGACCTGCACAAATTTACACTCATGTTCTTCAAAGTGAGGACACCGTCGGAATGTCCTTTGTCCCTGTCTACAAGAAGCATAGACTTTCAAGAGTTCTAGAAAGCTGCAACCAGACCCAAAACAACATCGAGTCTGTAGGTTCATTTACACCAGTGCTCGTCATACGGAGCACACAAACAGGGTGTCCTGTCTTTGATTATTTCAGACCTGTAAGCAAGAAGCACAGACCACCTATGGATGTAGAAGGCTGTCATGGCTCAAAGCTTCAAGGACTCATTTCTCGAAAAGAGTTTGTATAATCTACACCGGTGCTCTTCATGTGGAGGGTTAGTTAGTTATTTGGGTTTAACGCCGAGCAGGCGACTAAGGCCATCTCACGGCGGTTCATGTGGAGGGACTCCATCGGGATTTCCTGTCATTCTTCGACTGTTTAAGCGTATTACTACATGCACAGAGCCTCAAGAGCTCCGGGAGGCTATCATGTACAAAGTAGCGTTGCCTCTTCAGGACCATTTATACAGGTGCTCTTCAGACGGAGGACATCATCGGGATGTCCTGTCTGTCTTTGACCAATGCAATCCAGGGCAGAGTCCCGTGTTGTCACAGTCAACCGAATGTTGTTTGTTGAGCGGACAGCAATCAGAGAAAACCTGACGGACAACTCATGGACAGGGACTTTTCTTACCTTCCGCGGAAGACAACCAATTTGGTAGGCGCGGACATTCGCAGTCATACACTTCACAGATCATCGACTTCTCCCGTCTGTGGCGCGGAGATAGAAAAACAGACTGCCGATCTCTTCCATTAAGGACCGACCCAGTCGGCGAGCAAAAGGTGTTTGGGCCGATTTAGGCCTAAGTTGGCCCTCACACAGGCCCCTACAGTTGGTCCGAACATCTATTGCTTACTTAGACAGATTCTCACGAGATATTACTGGTTTTCGCATTGGGGCCATGACAATCTATGCCTCTTGCAGAGAGAGAGGTAAATTTGATAAAATGGATGGTACAGTGGTCAGATGAATAAGTGAGCTTAATCCTGCGCCAGCCAATAAGCAAGGTGTTCCGCAATAGCGGAACACCTTGCTTAGTGGCTGGCGCAGGACTAAGCTCACGCATGCGACTGGCCCCATGAGCAGAAGAGTACTAGTTAACTTGTAGCACGAGTGTGCGTGCTTATGTGGCTAAAACAAATGAAGTGATAAAGCCAAGCGACCAAGACTCGACTTCTAGTCAGAGAAACGCCGCAAATGGCATATGCATGAGGCATAACCTTTCATGATTTCACGCATCTGTCGAGGCTTATGACGATCTGCGCCGCTTGCTGGCCTCATTAACATTTACAATCCTCACACTGATGACGTTCTAAAGCGTTTAATGCGGCATACGGAGCGCGCGTGACTAGGACCGAAGGGTACAAACTGTTCATCAGGCTTGCTGTCGCAGAACAAACACACAACAAAATCTACTGTCAGATACCGCCGTGAATGGTACCAATGAGAAACAAAAACTTGAGGAATTCAAGTGTTTGTACGGTTTCACCCCTTTACTGACAGAGATCAAGAATTAACCCCCCTTTTGAACGAAGGCGTCAGTACTGTTGACCATACCGGAGCCTGCATGCACTAGGGAGTTAAAAATACACGAAAACATTGCAAACTGAACACCAGACAGGCCAGCCTCTCGAGGAAAAATGATATGAATGAAACCAGGAAGTATGAGTCCCTGCTCGCGCTGGGGTCCATGAAAGTCTGTGTCTGTTACAGCTGGAAGTTGGTCGGCGTTTTCAGGCAGTTTACTGATTCAAATAGCCCCGCATCAAGGAAAAACTATACGACACTTCCGCAGCTATGGATGCGATTCGCCTTGAATGAGTTAAAGGGTTTATCGGCTAGATAAAAACTGTTTTTTTTTTTGTTTTTTTTGCGCGCCTCTGCTGATAGGATGGAGGCTTTGCAGATGTGAATGTGATGTAAATGGATGGCTCGTAATAAGTTCTTATTCTTTTGTAATTTATTCTTGTCATTGTTTGTTTAGACTGTTGCTTATATCTGAGTATTATAGCAGTTAGTCTTAGCTTCAATGAGGTATTTGGAGATTTGAATGCCTTGTGTACATGTATTAGATTTAGTATGTCAGTATTACGAGACCTTTACAGATTGTATAATGTCTTAGTATTAATTAGTGTTTAGTCAATGATTTTGTGTTTAGTCATTTTGATGTGTCTTCTTATTAGCAGTTGTTCAGTATATGAGTATTATAGAATGTTTACAGATTTGAATGATTATTGACTGCTTTTGTTCGTATTGTTCCCCAGTCCACGAAACTGACCTCTAAGAGATAATATCAAAGTTTATTGAATTGAATTAGCTCGCTAACCAGTGAACAGACTTTCCTCAGATAACGTAAACAACTTCAACCACTTGATACTTTGTCCACAAATGCTATGCTTCTAAGAATGTAGACCTGAAGCTGAAACAGCACACTTTTCCCTTGTTTCTTCCAAAAAGATGAATTATTTATTTTGCAAACGAACATGAACAATAAAACATACAATATTTCGCAACTGGGGATGTGGCAGATTCAATGGGAAATGTCACAACTGCACCTGCGGAATTCTAGGAGATCGAGTAATTGTTGTGAAATGTCAAATGCATTTTGTAAGTTTGGAATATCCGACCGGAAATTCCCATTTGTTTGACATCTTTTAAGCAAACACCGAACATCTGCAAGAGGCATATATCCTCATGAGCCCCCGCATCCTGTGGGGGTTCATGAAGATCTAAGCCTCTTGCTCTGGTATATATTTTTTTGTCCCCCAAGCGGACTTACCGCGCTCAATATTCGCTGGTAGACTCAAAATAAATTATCAGGAAAGAGGACTTGCGATCTGAAATCAATTCCAGATCCAACTGTGCCCTATCAGGGAAGTCAAAGGAGTCTAAATATATTTGTCTTTGACCCGGCAGTTCATCCTTTCCCTCTGTAAGGCGGCATAGATCCTTATGTGTCCGCGTAAGCTGCAGAGAACCACTAAATCGGACTTTGGCCTCTTGCTGCTCGATGATTCTCAGATTTGCGCTGTTTAGATGGTCTTATACGTACTATTTATTTATTTTGTTTGTTTGTTTGTTTATATGTTTGTTTGGTTGTTTGTGTCGAGTCTATCTATCTATCTGTCTATCTTATCTGTCTGTCTGTCAAACTATTTATTTGTCTGTATGTCTGTCGGTCTATCTATCTATCTGTGTGTCTGTCTGTCTGAATGTCTATCTATCTGTCTATCTATTTAAAGATCTACCCATCTGTCTGTCTGTCTGTCTCTTTGTCTGTCTATCTGTCTGTCGATCTATCTAGGCTATTTAGGTTATCTATCTATCTGTCAGTCTTTCTACCTACCTACCTACCTACCTACCTACCTACAAATCCATCCATCCATCCATCCATCCATCCATCCATCCATCCATCCATCCATCCATCCATCCATCCATCCATCCATCCATCCATCCATCCATCCATCCATCCATCCATCCATCCATCATTCATTCATTCAATTAATTCATTCATGCGTTTATTCACTTATTCATTTATTTATTCGTCATTCGCTAGCCTCACCTATCTGGTTTGTGAGTATCATTTATTTATTCATTTAGTTTCCGAAGCAGTCGTTATTGAGATCTGTTAGCTCAAGAAATATGTATACCGTCGACAGATCGCGTGCATATTAATAAGCCTGAACGCCCAACCTGTCGCACAAAAACAAACTGGGCGCTAATGGGACTAGCAAGAGGCACAGGTCGTCAAGACCCCCCGTATAAGCGGGGGTCATGAGGATCTGTGTCTTTTGCAAATGGATTCTAATTGATCAAGACCCGCCGTGAGGTGGCCTAAGCAGCCTGCTCGGCGTTAAACCCCAAGATCGAACCAACTGTTTGCTGAAGAGCAATTTAGGTGTTACAGGGTCACTGGGCCAAGAGCGTTCCCCACTGCATCTCGATCCATCTGGGATGCAGTAATCTCCCTTAGGGGATCTATAAATATCGGTTGGCATTTTGCACAAGATTTAAAAAAAATCGACCGTCCTAAGCATGCGCAGGTCGTACTAGGTTTCTAAGATTGTTCTAAGATTTGGGTGTCAGTTGGAACTTGCAGTGTGCGGTTTTGAAATTTTCTGAAAACAGGTTTAAGGCTATTCTGACTGTAGGGTGTTTGACACTGTATTATTTCCGACAGAAAACGTCTCTTAGATTTTAAACACTCCCATTGACTATGACTCAGTAGGATCTTCGTTTGATTTGAATTTGGTGTACTAACATATTGGCTAATTCTGAGCGGTATTCACTTCACTTATAAGTTATTATATAGATGTTATAATGAGTTATAATGTATACTGACGAGCAAAAGAAATGCGACACTGATTTTTGGAATCATGAATCAGAAACACTGAATTGTTTCCGATGATTCCAAAAATATCGAATTTCTTTTGCTCGTCATTACACATTGACCGGATTTTTAGTCGTGCCCAGGCTTTCCGCCTTCGATGTTTGTAGGGTACGTATTGCTTTTAACTTTTTGTGTGTCGGTGGCAGTTTATGTCGCGAGGATTCCTACGGGAATCTCTACTCCCGGCCTTAGGGTGCGGGCTGTTTCTATGAAGCACAAGGTGATTATATTCTGACGTATCTTAGAAAAAGCCATGAAACGGGCACTGCATTTAGTGCACATTCGCTCCAAGTAAAGTAAGTTAATTCCGACACACCCGCTCCACGCTCCATTTCCTCCTGCACCTCTCTCGTCAGATCCGCCAGCTCATCAGCAAACACGGAAATTGGGCATCAGGCATGCGCACGAAATGCCACTCAGTTCGAGGTCAGCAGTTCATTTTTTATTACGGCACCTGCCTCGCAAAATTGGGCAAGTCAGTGGAGCGCCATCAACACAAAAACCATTTGATCCATCAACAAGAGGCATAGGTTCTCATGAGCCCTGCAGGCTGCAGGGCTCATGAGAATCTATGCTTTTTGCTGGGTAAATGATATATCCAACTATGGACATCAACATTATTCTGCGACTGAAATTGCCAGAATCATCGACGCTCAGAACGTTGCATTTGCATGACGTACAGATTTTTTTGACATAGGGATGGCATATTTATTGCTGAAGTGACTTTGTTCTTGAGCTGAGGAACTCCGTGGCATTTGCTGCACATGATCAAACCCATTTCCATCTTCTCTCCTTACAAATAAGAGAACCTGGAGATTTCATCCTACCACCGAAGCAGTCATGTGCGAATCATCGATGCTACAGAGACCCATACTTCCGCCTCAGACGACGAGCGAACGGCATGATGGGAAAAAGTGGCCATGTTGACTTCCCGCCGGTTTGCTCAAGCGGTTCTGGTAACGATCTGATAAAACACGGTTGGATGTCGAGAGAAAATTTGAGTCGCAGCATGAATCAGCCGTTTGATCAGTCATCCAGTCATCTACCGTCTGTCTGCAAGAGGCATAGATTCTCATGAGCCTCTGCGGTCGCAGAGGCTCATGAGAATACATGCCTCTTGCTGGTTGAGGTCGGTCCTTTCTGATCAGGAAAAAAAAAAATCACCGAGTGTGAAGTCTGTGTTTAGATCTGATGTGTCAGTAAAAATCTTGTAGTACTTCGTATGATCCTTTTCGAAGTATCAATTTCATGTTCATCTTGTACACATTGTTATAATATAAGCTTGGATAAGTGTTACGCCCGTTCGCGCCATTTTTTTGGACAATTTTGAACAAGTATGTGTAGACATTTTGCGGACACAATGGCATACTAGCAGTGATGTCATCCTCGCAAAGTGCACACGTTTTTGTGAATCTTAAAACCTCGCAAAGTGCACATGTTTTTGTGAACCCTAAAACCCACACGAATGTGTTTAAGGCAGTCCTTCAGAAAACGTCATTCGCCTAAAAAAATACAACAATCTCATGAATCGCCACAGATATACGGAAGATCACAGAGATAAATGCCTCGTGGTGGTATTTTAGCCAAGAATACTTTTAAACTGTATTTACGTCATGTTTGACCAGACTTGTACCCTTCCCGTCGTGAGATGGCTTTAGTCCCCTGCTAAACCCCAATAACTAACTTTTTTCCTCACGCAAAGATGATCTTGAGTTTTTATTCTTTTACATAATATCGTAGCAAGTAGCAAGTTGCTTGCTACTGGACACCGTGACAGAGGGGCACCAAAGAAGAGATACAAAGACTGTCTCAAGAAGTCACTTAGTGCCTGCCAAATCGACCACCACCAGTGGTCTAGCTTGCTGCGGACCGTGACACCTGGCGCTCCACCATTTACAAGGCAGCTGTCTCCTTTGAGGACTCTCACAGAGCTAGCCTTAAGGACAAGCGGCTCAGGAGAAAAAACAGAGATGCCGCAGCTCAGAACCCTGGCCATACCTTCCCCTGCAGCCACTGCGGTCGAACCTGCCTGTCTCGGATTGGCCTCCGCAGCCACGAACAAGCCTGCAGACGTCGTGGGCAACCCCTATAAAATCTTCGTTCGCGAAGTCAAGCCAAGAAACATAATATCGTAAATATTGCAATTAACCCTATCGCTGTCGAGAACAAGTGAACTCGATCCAACGGCAAGAGACACATATTCTCATAAGCTAATGAAGATCTATGCCTCTTGCTGAGACCAACTTGTATCCATGTTTCTTGGACAGTTTCGGCTTTTGGTCGTTGAGAACAAAGATTTCGGAAACAAAAGTGAACGTACATTGGCAATGAATTTGTTAACTCCTTCTACCCCAGACACACCACAGCAAGATATGGATCGACCATGATAGTTCAAGGGTGATGCCAGAATAGCTTGGCGCCTATGGGCGCCAAGCTATTATGGCATCACCCTTGAACTATCAAGGTCGATCTGTGTCCTGCACTGCAAAGCAGTCTTCAGAGGACCGTCAACGGCAAAATTTGTGGAATTCGGTCTTGGGGTACAATGAGTTAACGTGATAGGATCAGCGTGAACATTTGCTGTCTACTGTCAACATTTAGGCTCCACTACATGTCAAGGTGCCCAGCATCAATAGCTGCGGAAGTGTCGTATAGCGCTGCCGGCAGTAGTGCTATTGATGCGGGAACCTTGAAAGACTTAAAAATCATACGTCCTAGGAGCGAACACACGCAAATGTGTATGTCAGTGGAATCGATTATTGTCATCAAAAGGTATATTTTATATAGATCTCGTACACCTACCATAGCTGCCGCAATTCATGACAATGATAATCCATTCCTCTTGCACATCGAAGCAGCACTTGCTGGCTTTGGGGTTGGTTATGGGCTGATGTGGAACTTGTAAAAAAAAAAAAAAAAGGTGATAATTATCATCTCTTAAGATCAGAAAACAACCATCTGTCCCGCCCTAGTTTCTCGAGTGTATCAGGGTCTTTGGCAGAGACGGATAGCTCGGCCCGGCACGTGAATATATCTCCATCTCAGATCAGCTGGTAAACGGTTTTAGTTTGAGAACGGGTTTTGTGCACTACCTCAAGGAAATTTGAACTCGCGGCAAGATGGATCGACCAATATGTTTAACTTCACGAGAAAAACTGAACAGCACTCAAATGCAAGAGGTGTAGATCCTCATGAGCGCCCGCATTCGCGGGGGCTCATGAGGATCTACACCTCTTGGTGAAACCCCATGTTGTATCCACTTTCGTTTGACGGCCGGGGATCTTAGACGTTGGTTACATTGGTTCCAAAAAGCACACTGTGCGTCCAATGGCAGTGACGGGGTTAATTTCAGAGTCTGGACTGCTTAGCACCTCGCCACCTCGTCAGGTTAAGAAAGCACTAACTTTAAGCTTTCAATCTTTAGACATCTATTGCGGTTGTGGCTGAAATAGAAAGCGATACAGTGCAGCTAAAGACTGATGAGGAGACCTGAAGAAATGGTGACCTCCTCCTTCAGACACAGATGTAAAGAGGGCGTATTCTGGCCTAAATCTATTTGAGCTTTGCTCATGAGAGCCTTCGCCTCCTGCAGGTGGAGAAAATGGGATCATCCGATAGGAAGAGTGAGAGTTCCGCATTTCTGAGTCAATATTGCCATATCTCGGCAATCGGCAATAGAAAAACATTTCCTTAACACTGGATAGGGGTCGCAGGCAAGCGCTCTAAACATCTCACTTACCAGCAGATTGCACGCTAACAGAGTGAGCTCCAACGTATAGTCTCTGAGCCAGCCCATGCAGTTCCATCTGCAAGAGACATGAAGGGGCTCATGCGAATCTTTGCATCTTAGATGCATAGATTCTCACGAGTCCCTGCAAGTCTCTTGCAGATGGAATTTACGTCTTTGCTCCTTACTGTTGGAATTCGTCTGGGTATGAGCAAGCTTACACCGGGTGCGATATGCCGATAACATACTTATGTTCCGTAATTGTAGGTATTAGGAATGCGATACAGCTAGTCCAAAACCCTTTCTATGTAAATGAAGCATCGCTCTCCTCGTGAGCCGGAGTAAACTGCCGATTCTCATGAGAAACTGTGCCACCCGCACTGGCTGGGATCGCTCACACACTAATATGCACATCTACATTATTTCTGAAAATTAACTGAAAGTAATACCCTCAAACGCACTAATTTGTACGGCATTGAGTTATGGAAAACTTCGAGTAACGTGTTTATTTAGAAGATCGCAGGTGATTGATTTTTGAAAAAAAATCAACGCTACTTTTAATTTCCCCCCCCCCCCCCCCCCCCCCCCCCCGTTTTCTTTCAAGTCTCCACTCCAGCCACGTATCCGAATGCAGCACGACTCGATCGAATGTGTCTCATAGCCAGAACGCAGAATGAAAAAGAAGAATCTGTTTTGTGTTTTGTTCCGCCGGCAGTTGGTCAGTTAGATCTGAAAATCGTCGTTAGTCACGAATAAACAAAGCTACAGAAAACTGTCTTTGTACTATTTAAATTCAGCAGAAAATTACGACGGCAAGTATTTAAAAACTCAATACATTTAATTTTAGAGAGTAGGAGGATCGCACTGGTTGTCATATTAATAGTTGTAGGCTGATTTTTTGCCCCACTAAATAACAAGATTCCTGAATTTTAGTCTTTGGGGCAATACGGCACTGGTTCTACCTATGTAGACCCAACGCGGCATTACAACAGAAGTTGGATCGACCATGATAATTCAAGGCAGTGCGAGATTAGCTTGGTGCCCTCAGGCATCAAGCTAATCTGGCACTGCCCTCGAATTATCAAGGTCGATCCTGAAACTGGTACATAGTCGTTACGTGACGTCTCCAAACTTTCGGTAATGCGCCCGAGGGGGTTAAATGGCTTAATCAACTCATGAAGCCACCCGCGCTGTTTATATTACCAATGACTGCAAGCAGTACTGATGAGGTTAATATTCCCGATAAATCACTGGAAAATCGAAAAACGCCAAAAGACGTAAACAGGCGTAAATGGTACATTGCCGCATCGTCCCCCGGTGAGTTGCCCCACTTACATCTTTTTCTCTATTTCCGGAACCCCAGAGTGCCCTCGTTCGAATAATTTCCGCTTCCGGTCTCACGACTGTCACACAATTCTCCATGTGTGATCATTCCAACAGCAATCCGCTTCCACCTTCCAAAGTCACAGTTTCTTATAACTGCCCGTACAGTTTGCACGTGTTTATAAAAAAAACAGAATGAGAGAAACGAGAAGAAAATAGGAATAAACAACAAATACTTTTTACCTCTTTTGGTGTCGGTTGCGATTTTGGTCGAGGTCATTCCTTTAGAAATCACCTCGACCAAAATCACTGCCGACACAAACAGGGTTAAACGTGAGCGAACAAGGAACACATATGTAGATAATTGCATGATCAAAGCAAGGAAACAAACCAAAGAACAAACGTATAAACAAACGAACGAACGAACCAAACCAAACCAAACCAAACCAAACCAAACCAAACCAACCAAACCACCCCAACCAACCAACCAACCAACCAACCAACCAACCAACCAACCAACCAACCAACCAACCAAACCATACCAAAACAAACTAAACCAACCAACCAAACGAAACGACTGAAACGAAACCAGCCAACCCACCAAGCAATCAACCAACCATCAGAACAAACAAACATGCTAACGAAATATCATAACTAACGAAATAACATAAATACCTTGAGAGGAGTCGAAGAAATATGAACAAGTTCGGGAAACTCTCTACCACATGATCAGGCGCACTGAAACACAGAAAGAAAAATCTTCATCAAAACGAGACAGATCAGTATACGCGTAAGTAATACATGCGGCCCTAACTTCGACATTTCCCAAAACGGGAGTGGTCTTTGGGACATCCGGCTGCAAAAAGAAAAAGGCTGGATCCTTACGAGTCCTCGCAGTAGTTGGGTGGCGTTCAATTTCTCGGCATTGAAGGGGTTAAAATATTCAGCCCTGACGCACTACAGCAGGCAATGGGTCGACCATGATAATTCAAGGGCCTGTCGGCGCCAAGCTAATCTGGCACTGCCCTTGAATTGTCATGGTCGATCCATCTCCTGCAACAGGTGCATAGTCGTTAGATGACGCCTCCAAATTTTGGGAAATACGTGCGTCGGGCTGAATGAGTTAAAGTGTTTAGATGTACAAATCAATGATTATGCATGCGCAGGAAGACAATACGTGACGCACATTAATCGCACAACAGAAACGAAATATGCTTGACAAACAAAACAAACAAACAAAACAACAACAAAAAAAAAACAAACAAAAAAACCCCCAACAAATTGCCGACAGTGTATGAATAATAATACATCGTGTTCCAATGCATCAAGTTGATCCCTAGTGCCAGCATCATCAGACTGGCACTTCCAGTGGACGCAGACGGTGTTTTGGAAATCATCGAATGCCAAAGATTCCCACCCGAAAAAGAAACATGGATGCACAGTCGTTTCAGCAAGAGGCAAAGGTCATCATGAGCCCCCGCAAATGCGGAGGCTCATGAGGATCTATACCTCTTGCAGTTGAGTGGTGTTCAAGATAGTTGGCACTGCGGTTTTAAGATGGCATCCCGATAAATTTGACCCTCTAAATGTTGGTTACGTGTAGGTTCCGTAGGTTTGGTACTATCCAGGCTCACTCCCCAGGACGTTCCGGGAGCACAGACCATTCATGATCAAGTTATGGACAAATTCGAACAGTCGCAAAGTAGCTTCTAATCCCGTGTGTTTTTACACTTTGGGAACGGGCTCTTTGGCGTACCATCCTCTATCTGCAAGAGGCACTGATCCTCATAAGCCCCTGCAAAATTCAATGGCTCACGAGGATCTACGCGTCTAAATTTTGAACGGTCACAAAGTAGTCCCTTACTCATTAGCCCACTACACTTAACTCATTCTACCCCAACACCGAAATCCTTAGATGTTGCCGTTGTCGTCTGAAGACTGCATTGCAGTGCATGACACAGATCGACCATGATAGTTCAAGGGTGATGCCAGAATAGCTTGGCGCCCATAGGCGCCAAGCTATTCTGGCATCACCCTTGAACTATCATGGTCGATCCTTATCTTCCTGTGGTGTGTCTGGGGTAGAATGAGTTAAGACGAAAATGTCTTTGGCACTCAGTCTATGAAACAGCTTAGAAATCTGCCATCACTAGGAGGCATAGATCCTCATGAGCTCCCGCAAATCGGTTAGGTTCATGATGATCTATGTCGCTTGCTGAGGACGCCACTAGAAATCTCCGGTTGTCCATCCAGTCTGCCCCTCAGGTAAAGGAAGTCAATGAGGGTTTAGTTGGCGCCTGCCAAGGACGAACCATTCTCAAGAGATAAACCATTTGCATTTCAATTGTTAGTGCCTCTTGTCCGTGCCGACTGAACGGAGTCGAACTTCGGGAATAATGCCGGTGTTGAAAGTATGGAGAAGGAAGCAGTGTGAATGGACGAAGAGGTCCGCACCGCAACCGATTCACCAAAGCTGGAGCAAAAATGGCCATGATAGTTCAAGGGTAGTGTCAGATTCGCTTGGCGCCTGTGAAGGCACCAAGCAAATCTGGCACTACCCTTAAACTGTCATGGTCAAGACTTTTTGAACAGCCGATGCACAGTTTCACAGACGCCTCAAAAAGTCGCAAAAGCCAGTAATAATCGTAGATGGGTGAAAGGACTAGCACACATAAACTCGGAACAGTGGACACGGGAACCTCAGAGCGTGTGTGAAATTTAAATGCATCAATTATTGGCGTTCGAGCAAAAAAAAAAGTTTTGAAATTCAACTGCCCTGTCGGACACTTGATTGGGTATTTATAGTAGTGCATATGCCAATAAATTGAGCACTTCCAATAGAATCAAGGTCAAACATGCCGTTGGGGGGAGTAAAACGAAAGATGCGTGGAATTAAATCAGAAACCTGAAAGGTGAACATGCGGTGCGGAGGTCCCAGGAGAACAGTGATCATGCACTGTTTCTATAATTTCATCAGGTCATTTTAACCATCCTATCACGAGGTCACAACCCCAGTAGCAGAACGTCTTCGTGTCCATGACGGCCGCAGTGGGCCCGAGGATCTTTGTTTACTGTGAAAAAGGAGAGGGGGCTGAGCATGGTGTAGGGACTCATGAGAATGGGAGTATGGGTACCTCTTGTTGTGGCGTCAGTCCGTAAGGCCTTCAAGCCTTTTGGTCTACCCCAAAGAGTTCATTCACAGAGAGAGAGAGAGAGAGAGAGAGAGAGAGAGAGAGAGAGAGAGAGAGAGAGAGAGAGAGAGAGAGAGAGAGAGAGAGAGAGAGAGAGAGAGAGAGAGAGAGAGAGAGAACGTTAAACGTTGAGGGCTTAACCTCTTTTGTCCACCACGAAGGTAATTTCAAAGACGGGGCACCGAAAAAAGGTCTGTACAAATTTTGACCCCAGCTGGGTTCGAACCCGCGGCCTTTCGGACGAGAGTCGAACGCTCAACCACCGAGCCACCCAGCTCCCAGAGAAAGAGACAGACAGACAGACAGACAGACAGAGACAGACAGAGACAGAGAGACACAGCGAGACAAAGAGAGACAGACAATCAGTCAGAAAGAGACAGACAGACAGAGACAGACAGGCCATTTGACAATAAAATAAAAGTATGCATGAATGGGATCACAAAGCTAAAAAATGAAATTACGTTTTTATATCATTAAACCCAGTCTAATACATGTGCACTTCAGTTTAAAATCATTTCCGCTGTTTGTGACAGACGTCACTGGTGGGATAATGAAAATGATGAAGCGACGGTTTATTAAGGTTGAATATAAGGCAACATTGTCTCTCTTACAAACTGTTTTATTTTAAGAATAACCAAAAAATGTAACAGTAAGAATAAAAAAGAACTAAAAAAGATGCAGAGATATTAAATAAGAATCCCCAAAATTAAAAGGCTAGACCAGGGAAACGCAGACATATATAGTTATGTCACAGAGAGAGAGAGAGAGACTGAGAGAGAGAGAGAGAGAGAGAGAGAGAGAGAGAGAGAGAGAGAGAGAGAGAGAGAGAGAGAGAGAGAGAGAGAGAGAGAGAGAGAGAGAGATGAAATGATATGAAACTTTATTTTCAAGGATAAATGATTAGGTACATTCAATGACCTTTTTTCAATTATGTCCTCCTCCTCAGTCCTCCTCCTCCTCCTCCTCCTCCTCCGGAGAGAGAGAGAGAGAGAGAGAGAGAGAGAGAGAGAGAGAGAGAGAGAGAGAGAGAGAGAGAGAGAGAGAGAGAGAGAGAGAGAGAGAGAGAGAGAGAGATTGCCACACCATCTAATATGGCATGGCCAGACTTGTCGGACGCTAGGAGAAATCGATGGGCGACAAGTGCACAGTAAACTGACTACTGTGTCTGCGTGTCAAGAAAATGTATATATGTGTGCTGGTGTGTGATTTTGCCCCCCCCCCCACCCCCCCCCCCCCGACGTGCGCTGTTTTGTGAATTTGGACCTTACGGCCGTAGGACGTAAGGTCCAAAATCACAGAACAGCACACATAAAGAACGTACTTTTATGGGCACGATTCGCTTGACAGCGGAGTTAAACCAACGACAGCAAAAGAAAAAGAAAAAAAAGAAAAGAAAAAAAGAAGAAGTATTTGTGCATAGAAAGGAGAAATAGAAAAGAAACGGAGAACAATGACAACAAACACGATGTTGACGATGAAGATGACGAGAGTTTGTGACGACGGTGATCATCATATCGTCCGCGACGATGAATTGTGATGGCGATGACGAACAAGGAAAAATATTATAGTGATGGTGGTGATGACTGATGATGACGATGATGAAACTGATGTTGTTGATGAACATTGAAGACGAAGACAGCGACGAAGACAAGGACGACGACGATGATGATGTCGACGATGACAACGACGAAGATGATTATGACGACGACGAAGATGATTATGACGACGACGATGACGATGATGACGACACTGACGATAATGTGATTACAACGACGGCGAGGGTGATGAAGATGATGACGTCACTGACTACATCAACGACGACGATGATGATGACGACGATATAACAACGACGACAAATTCAAGAAGCCGACGATGATGATAATTGTTATGACAATCATGAAACTTTATTTATCAACGGTAAAAAGTTTTGACAGAAACAAATCGTCATTTTACAAACTTGCCGTTGCTAACATCTACAATATAAAATAGGTTAAAAAATAAATAAAAAAATAAAGGCATTATAATTATTTACACACATTATTTCAATCAACAATAATTTAAAGAAAATGGATACAAAATAATAATAATTTTAAAAATATATATATATACATAAAATAATAGTAACACTCAACATTCATCTTATACCACACACACGCAAACACACACACACACACACACACACACACACACACACACACACACACACACACACACACACACACACATACACACACACACACACACACATACACACACACACACACACACACACACACACACACACACACACACACACACACACACTATACATAAATGCATGTCGTACATGAAAGTATTAACCATCAGGGTTTGTTTAAATAAGTGCCCAGTGATGTTATGTTTGGCTCATCAGGTAATCAAAAAGTTTCGTTTTAAAGATTCCAAGCGAGGCTATAGTCTTCAAATGTGCAAGAATAGTGTTCCATACAAACGGTCCAGAAAACGATAAACTAGTTTTAAAGAGGTCCATTCTAGGCAGAGGTAGTGGATGTGAGACTTGATATGGGCATGAAAAAACAGTTTACGAGTATGTGTATCCGTTACTTGTCTAAGCTGGGACAACAGGAAAGTGTTTTTAGCAATGGTTTTACAGACTGTATTTATATGCGTCTCCCAACATACTTGTTCGTCAACGTGTATTCCCAAGAATTTACGCTACTCTGTGATTAGTTCTATCGGTTTAGCGTTCAGTTGTAAATGTAACGGCTGTGGTCGGCGTTGGTGTTTTTGTCGTGTAGTGATTAAAATACTCTTTGTTTTTCCTGGATGAAGAACCATATGATTCACTCTGCACCAGTCGGAAACCTCGCTGAGACTACTTTGTAAGCTAATTTTTTTTTACCCGACACACGACGTGGAGGTTCGTATCGTCCGCAAACAGGTTGCAGTTGACATCAGTGTTAGTAATATGCAAAGGCAAATCATTAATGAGTGTTATAAATAGAAGAGGTCCCAAGATCGAGAGTAATCATCAAGGCGTCGACGAGCATGATTCGATAATCAGACAACTAGGTTGACGACAGTGATAACAATCAAACAGACGATAGCGCTTAGGCCGACGACACAACCATATTTCCCTTAGAAAAACAATTAACACTTTACAGTACAAGACTTCAAACGGCTATAAAACATTTAACAATGCACCTCTCATGAATGATGTATGATAATGGCGCTCCTGTCAAAGGAACACGCTTCAACACTCGTTCAACGGCTCTTCGTCTCGCCTCGTCAGTATTTCAGTCCGACAGGGATCCTACAGCCATCTGCAAGAGGCATAGATCTTCACGTGCCCTTGTATCCGCAGGGCTCATGAAAATATATGCCTCTTGCTTTGCGTGCGTTGTGCCATTTATGCCTGTGTCGCTCTGGCTTGAAATGGGGGAAGGTGGAGCGAGGTAGGTATTTTAGTCCAACAGCGAAACTAGAGCCATCTGCAAGAGGCCTAGATCTTCATGAGCCCCTGAATGCGCAGGGGCTCATAAAGATCTAGGCCTCTTGCTTTGAGTGTGTTGTGCCATTTATGTCTATGTTGGTCTGGCAGGGAATGGGGTGAGGGGAACGAGGTAAGGTACAGATGTTCCCTCTCTGTCTTTCTCCACGTCTCATGTTTGTTTTTTACTCCCATCTATCCATCAGGTAGTTTTGGGGAAGCGCTGTTTTCTTCTGTCTACAGTCTAAAGCCAGAGGTAAATTTTGTATCCCAGTGACCGAAACTTCCTCGGACCAACGTCGACGGCCGAAGTCTGCCAAACGAC
The DNA here is from genome assembly GCA_036245525.1 of Semisulcospira habei. Taxonomy (NCBI): domain Eukaryota; kingdom Metazoa; phylum Mollusca; class Gastropoda; family Semisulcospiridae; genus Semisulcospira; species Semisulcospira habei. The sequence continues at coordinate 16,883,795 of BTPG01000001.1, forward strand.
CATTTCCTTTTCTGCCATTGCCCCCTCCCATTCCCCCCCCCCCCCCGCCCCCTCCCCGTCCTCCCCCCCCCCCAAAAAAAAAAAAAACAACAACAAAAAAACAACAAAAAAAACAAAAAACAAAACAAAAAGAACAACAACAAACAAACAAGCAACAACAAACAGCAACAAACAAACAAAAACAAACAACAACAAAAAACAAAAAAAAACAAAAATACAAACAAACGACAACAAACAAAAACAACAACAAATACAACAAACAAACAAACAAACAAAAAACAACAAACAAAAACAACAACAAAAGACAAAACAACCAAACAAAAACTACAAAAAAGCAACAGTATCACAACAACAACAGTCAATTTAAAATGTACATGGTTTGTATGGGGAACTGTAGGAGGACTTTCTGATCGATGAGTTGAGGAGCGTATGGGTCTTTCCGAGGCGGGCCGTAGAGGTGTCATCTTGAAGGCAGCGAACTGAATGGAACTGAACTGTGTTACATGTAAGTGAAGGGAGAGGGATTGACGTGCTCTGCTCCAGCTGAAACCCACACTAACTGATCATCATGGACCAGGGTATACTCCAGAAAGTGTACCTAAAAACAATGGTAATAATGAACTAAAGAAACCCTCCCTTTTTATATTAGTAATTATATGCTTTTGGCACCAATCGTGCATACTCTCTCTCTCACTCTCTCTCTCTTTCTCTCTCTCTCTCTCTCTCCCCCCTCCCCTCCCCCCACCCATACACCCACCCACATGCATGCGTTCGCCTCGAGTAGCAAAACAAACGGCTCCGCTCATTGTGAGGAATTTCATCTGTGACAACTGACATTAGCCCCCAATCCATCTGAAATCCTCCACTCGTAAGATGGGCTTTCCAGGTTCCCAGCTTCAGCACCTCTGCCAGGTCCTTCCATCTGCAAGAGACATAGATTTGCATGAGTCCCTTGCATTTGCAGGGGCTCATGAGAATCTATGCCTCTTGATAGCGCATTTGCATCCATAGAGGAAGCAGCAGGCCCACACGACGATCGCGGGCTTAATGCACACATAGAAAACAATGCTAAGGTAAACTCAATCAGCCAAGGTAGTCAGAGGAGTGAACCAGTTTACTTTTTCGTAATTAAATGAATGAATGCAAAAACGAACGAACGAACGAACGAATACAAAAACGAACTGAACAAACGAACAAATACACAAACGAACTGAACCGGCAAACGAACGAACGAATGAATGAATGAACCAATAAATGAATGAATGCAAAACGAACAAACGAATGAATGAATGAACCAATAAATGAATGAATGCAAAACGAACAAACGAATGAATGAATGAATGAATGAATGAATGAATGCAAAAACGAACAAACCAACGAACAAACAAACAAACGAACAAACAAAAAACAAACAAACAAACAAATGTAAAATATTCGTCAATAAAGGAAACAAACAAACAAAGAAATGGAAAATACTCGTCAAGCAAGTAAACAAACAAACAAACAAGTGGAAAATGTAAAATATTCGTCAATAAAGGAAACAAACAAACAAAGAAATGGAAAATACTCGTCAAGCAAGTAAACAAACAAACAAACAAGTGGGGCGGTCCGTGGCGCAGTGGTTAAGGCGCCTGCCACCAATGCTAAGGGTGCGAGGTTCGATTCCGGGTTCCGGCGTCGGATTTTTCTCCTCTAGTAAGTGTCACCGTTAATTCGGGCGGACCGTCGGGGGTTCTTTCTCCGGGTACTCCGGCTCTTCCTCCCCCTCCACTTTGGTATCAGTTTCAGCCAACTTAATAAAATTTCAAATACAAAACGATTTCCAAATACCGTCAGTAGCTCGCTTGAGCTTGCCCTTAGCACCACGTGAATCTTCTGTGTTTACGTACAGTGTGTGAGTGAATGCGTGTGATTCACGTGAGCGTGCTTGTTGGGTTCAGTTCGCGGCTACATTCTGCGCATTGAGTTATATTATAAATATGAAAAATGCGCCATATAAATGCTATGCATTATTATTATTATTATTAAAATGCTCATCAATACAAACAAAGAAACGTAGCGTCCAAATATGCAAGGTTCCTTACCTTGTGAAATCCAGCGACTGAGTAAAAGTTTTAAGTATTCGTAACATCCAACTTGAGGTTCTAAAAAACTTTATAATTATATTGTGTTGATACCGCCACCCACAACCACAGCAGGGCTTGTGACAATATCTTCAAGTTAAATCCTGACTAAGCTCTGTTCGTGCCCCATGGATCCACAGACATACCTTATATATCTCTTTACTCCTGACAACAATGCCCTTACTCAGATTACAAGAGACAGATTTATCTCCCCTGCATGCAGTTTCAACTCTAGTCGCGAAGTTAAGTCTGAGACTCCCATGGCTCCTTCCGTCAGTTTGACTGAATAACTTTTTAGTGAGCAGAAATGTGAGTAAATGGGGCAGAACCTACTGACAAGAGGCATTTATTCTCACGAGCCACAGCTGTCGCAGGGGCTCATGAGAATCTATGCTTCTTGCAGGCGGAAGGGGCATTTTCAAGAACGTTTTATCAATTTCCTAAACCGCCTGTGTTGCTCAGTGCATGCTCCGCCACACACAGCATGTCACCCAGCATGGGTTGCAGTTGGATACATCTTGATATCTGCGGCCAATCAGTTTTAGAAATGGTTTTTAAAGAGGTGCGTGGCATCAACGACGTGTAATATACTGCAGGGTACACAAGAGAGTAGGGCGTTCTTTACATTCATAAAAAAACGCAAACTAGTCAGTAATCACTGATTTTATTCCTGAGTAGGTTTTAATTGTATTTTCCCACTAGGATTATTCCTAATCAATGTCCTGGAGACTAAATTAACGAAAAATACTACACTTGTTGGAAAACAGATGCATATGTGAGGAGGGTAGGGTGAGAGAGGGGGGGGGGGGGAGAGAGAGTACCGGTAGGGCATGTGAATATACCAAGAATGACAACAGTAAATTATGTTTTATTTTAGCGATGGGAGCGTGATACATTAAAAAAACGAACCAGTAGCACAAAAAAAAAAAAAAAAAAAAAAAACACCCCCCACCCGAAAACAACTACACAAAATAACAAATTAATTTGGGGTTAATATAGATCATGCGCAAACTCAGAAGAGGCCGAGCAAAAGCAAACTACGTGCAACATCATAATTAATGGTTCTGGGTATATTTCAGTAAATACATCACAGACCACTTTGTATGCAAGAAGCATAGTCTGTTCCTCTTGCAAGAACCTCCAGGATCTGCTTTCAATACATCTTTGCTCCCCTGGTGGAGGAAGACATCTGTGACTGGACCAGTATAAAGCCAAAAGGAAAGAACAAACAAAATATACTGCAAATAGGACCCTTTCCGCATGGCTGGGCTCACTGCGTCTGTCTGGGACTTGGAGGGGTGCGAAGATTGTAAACTATACAGCAAACACTCCTCCCGCCATGCTTAAACCCAACAAACTCTCTCAATCTGAAGATATAAATGAGACCAGCAAAAGGCATAGATTCTCATGAGCCCCTGCAGTTGCAGGGTCTCATAAAAATCTATGCCTTGTGCAAGAGCGAAGCGTACACACTGAAGAGAAAAACACGCAGACTGACATGAACTCAAATGATTCCACAATGCAAGGATGTAAATGTGTCTGACGTTTCCAGCAAGAGACACAGATTCTCTATCTATGTCTCTATCTACAGAAAATATATGTCTCTTGCAAATGCATGTTAACTCTAGAGGCAAATACGCAATAAGAATATTAATGGTTCGACTCTGTCTCTCCAAGATTAATCAGACGGCTCGGTCTACACGCAAGTACCGTACTGCATCTGAGCGTAAATAAGCAAGTTTTTATTTCTTTATTTTTTTCCTGTAGCCATTCCTTCCTGTGCAAAATTGCTTACATTTTGGAATCCGTCGCGAGCGCAGAAGCACACTGGGTGTCTCCTTAGATCAATCGAGTTAGACAACCAGGCTTGGGAATTTAGAAAGGTGACTGCCAAGAGTAAATTGCAGGGAACAAGCCAAAGAGGGGGGAAACAAACGCTTAGAAATTGTGTCGTAACTGTCTTTTCTAAGTGTGGTTGTTGTTTCTTTTCGTTGGGGTGTTTTTCAAACAGTGTGACCGCCGCAGAAGCGAAACTGAGAAAAATGTATGAGTCAATAGTACTGCAAGATTAGACTAGGACCTCACATTTAATAAATTATGTCATACACGAAGCACTGCTGATACAAGTCGCACGAAACGGATCGACCATGATAGCAAGCAACGCAAGAGATACCCGGCCCGGGCCGACGTCGGTCAGAGGACCGTTTGCCTAACTGTGCATTTGGAAGGGAGAACTGAAATGTGAACTTGGGAGGCTGGTGTAGAGATAATTACTCATTCGCCGGGATGACAAGCCAATCTCAAGATCAGTGACGCTGTAACGCTGCAACTAGGAAACAAACAATCGATGCGAAGCCAGCGCCGACCTAGTGATGTCTGAAAGACTGAAAAAATGACCTAGTGATGTCTGAAAGACTGAAAAAATGACCTAGTGATGTCTGAAAGACTGAAAAGATGACCTAGTGATCTCTGAAAGACTGAAAAAATGACGCTACAAATACGAAACTAACTCAAAACCAAAGCTACCAACATGTCTCTTTGAATACATGTAATTTACAATTTACCGGTAATTAAACTGGCGGTTTAAGCGATAATGCCCCGAGACGCTATGCGGACAGGAGGTGGATCGACCATCGTAGTTCAGGCGCCAAGCTATTCCGACACCACCCTTGATCTACAATGGTCGAGTCAAGGCGCCGACAAGCAGTTCTGGAGACACCCCTGAAGTATCATGTTCTATCTATTTGCGAAACTGTGTTGTATTCTTTTCGACCTCAGGGCTCCAAGAGTTAACCGCGTTTAACACTTTCGAGACTTGCCGCATCCGGATACGCGGCTTAAAGCCGCGTATCTGGACGCAGCACGTCTTGAATGAGTTATCTGACACGGCATGGCCGCGAATTTAAAGTGTTACCTAATAATATTATATTGCACCATTAAACTTTTCTCTGGTTTTGAAAAATACATGTTTGGGGGAAGACTTCCGACCGTTACCCTTTCCCCTGCCACTTTACGTACAGTTATGTTTCTGATGTCTGAAACACGGATACACATTGCTCTCAGCAAGAGGCATAGATCTTCATGGGCCCCCGCAGTCGCGGGGGCTCATGAGGATCTATGTCTTTTGCAGTTGGATCGTTTTCACTTTTTTCTCGACGGTGAAGGGGTTATAAGGGCACAGAACTGTCTAACGACATTGAAGAGTACACTCGTCGGTGAGTAAAAGGTACTCGGGCCAACGTCAGTCTGAGTCGACCCGCGCCGGTTTGATCAGCTCGGGCTGACGTCAGACCGGCGACTTTTCCCTCACTGTGCATTTCATTTCCAAAGACAACTGTGCGAGAAATGCACTTTTGAGCTAGCACGGTCGAGCCAGCTCCAGAAACTTAGTGCGTACTTCTTTGGCCCATTCATTGCCGAAAAAAGAAACGAATACGTTTAACCTGCAAGAGACATAGATCCTCATGAACCCCCGCACCTGTGAGGGTTCATGAGGATTTATGCCTCTTGTTGTTGCCGAGTTGTATCCCTTTTTTTCTGGACGACTGGAGCGCCTTGGCGTTGAAGTTACAAAATTGTCAAAAGTGTAATCTGAGTCATCTAGCAGTCAACTGGCTACGCAGAATTCGGAACGGTTTGTCCATTTGGCTATGGGACTGAAACGGGAAGAAAATGGAACCTGCAGACGGCATTTTGACACTTCAATCCAAAAGTGGATTTTTCTTTGCGCAAGCACGAATGTGTGTAAAGTAAGCAGTCTCTGGACTAAACCCATTCTTACTGCAAGAGTCGGAGATTCAGAAAGTCCCAGTACGCAAAAGCCTATCGGGCCGAAGTCGCCCGCAGTGGGCCCGCGCACGACTGTGCGCGGGCCCACTGCGGCCGACGTCGGCCCACTAGCCTTTGGCGTCCCTTTCAAGTCCATCCATGCTGCGCGAGATCGGGCATATTTACCGTCATCGTGAGACTGGGGCTGACTTGCGCGTTGCGCGTTAAGTCCGGTCTTCCACTAATAGCACATTAAGTTCTCCGCCAAAGTACAAGACCAAAATAACAACCACGCCAGAGAGAAGCGCAGAGAGAGAGAGAGAGAGAGAGAGAGAGAGAGAGAGAGAGAGGAGAGAGAGAGAGAGAGAGAGAGAGAGAGAGAGAGAGAGAGAGACACATACACACACACGCACACGTGCAAGCACTTACGCACGCACTTACGCATGCACGCACGCACACACACACACACACAGATCCCCCCCCCCCCACCCCCTACCACACACACACACACGCGCGCGCGCACACACACCGGCACACACACACACACACACAGATAGAAATAGTGAGAAAGGGAACAATCTGGCCTTTAAAAAAAAATCGAAAGAAAAAAATCGCACTTGCATCACAATGCCCACACATGCTATTGTCATATTTAAGCACGCCTCCGTTCGGATAGAAATAACAGTCTGTAAAGCAACACAAGTAAGAGGAGAAAGATCACTTACGTTACAAACATAAAGTGCCGTCTTTGGTATCCAACAAGCCATTCACAATATATCCGTTGTGTAAGATTTTCTTTTGAACGCTGTTCGTCCAGATAGAGCGGGAAGCAAGGGAGGGTATACGTGGACGGCCGGGGTTTTGGGCACCTTGTCAATCCTTTTTAGCATTTTAGTGCTGGTCTGTGATTTTGGACCTTACGGCTTTCAGCCTTAAGGTCCAAAATCACAAAACAGTACACGTCAGGCCAGCAAGACTCGGTCCAACATCAAAGTTCTCACCACACATTTTTATCGTATATATACTAATGGTCAAAACTTAAGGGCCACTTTTTATCGCAGACGCACCGACAACGCCACACAAATAATGTAACAATACTTGGAGTCAGTACTTTGCTAATTTATTCAGTAACAATTTCATTTACGTTTTGAGTAAATCAAGCAATTGTAACAACAGCAGTACGTTAGAATGTTCACCCACCCCTCATTTGAAAAGTCACACAAGACTGGTCCAGTCAGTAGCGAGTGTACCCGCCGTTTGCAGCCAAGCATTCAATGCAGCGTTGAAGTATGGAGATTACCAGGGTTTGAAGAACATGTTGTGGGATCGCTTCCCACTCTTGATGCAAGAACTGAGTCAGCTGGGGGACGCCTTGAGGTGGGGGGTGGTTGCTGACTACACGTTGCCTCAGCACGTCCCGGAGATGCTCGATGGGAGCCAGATCAGGTGAACGAGCTGGCCACTCCATCCTCATGATGCCCCGTTGCTCAAGGTACTCATCTACTACACGGGCGCGATGATGTCGAGTGTTGTCGTCCTGCAGAACAGCATTGTCGCCTATGGCTTGGAGAGCTGGCTGGATGAGGCGCTGCACAATCTCGTCCGGATAGCGCAGTCCAGTCAGGGTGCCTCGGATGACGTGGAGGTGGGGGGAGGGAGGGGGCCTACTTCCCTGCTGAAGCCTGCCCAGATCATGACTGAGACTCCTTCGTAGCGATCCACCTCTTTGGCGCATCCATCCGTGAATCGCTCGCCCTGGCGTCTCCAGACCCTCACCCTGCCGTCGTTGAAGGACACAGTGAACCGTGACTCATCAGTAAACAGAACCTGAGTCCACTGGAGTCTGTTGCACCTTACATGTTGACGACACCAGGCGACCCGGGTTCTGCGATGAGCTGGAGTGAGGAGTATTCTCACTGCTGCTTTGCATACAGCCAGGCCAATTTCACGCAGACGTCGGCAGACTGTGCTTCTGCTGACGTTAACGTTTGCAGCTTGCATCAGTTCACGTGGCAGAGTGGCTGACGTGACAGTTCGGTCGCGCAGAGCCGCCAGACATAGGTATCTGTCCTCTCTTCTGCTCGTGCAGCGCGGGCGTCCTGAACAGGGTCGTCGTTCTGCCCTTCCAGTTTCTTGGAATCGTGCCAGCAGCCTCTAGATCACTGAATGGGACACCCCAAGACGTCTCCCAACTTCTCGTCCCGAAATACAATCATGCAGCCAAGCTAGCACCCGGTCTTGATCTACTGGCGTTAGGCTTCGTCGTGGTGGCATGGTGAAGAAAGTGACAATTATGCTCTTACTGTACCGGTATTTGTAGCAAAACAGAAGTGCTCCGTGTTCACGACTGCCCCCTTTAGCACGTGCATCACGACTTTACCGAGTTTTTCCACCTGCCTGCCTTTGGTACGCTTGCCAATATCGCACAGCTTTTTACAAAAACTGACGATGTATCACGTGCATTTGACACGCTCGTCGAAATTGATGAATTGTTGTCTATTGTTCCCTATAAAGTGGACTGTCTAAGGTCACCTTTTAACCCATTTGGATCGAAAGAACGTTGTATTTTATTAGCGTACTTGCGACGATAAACAATGACACAAAAAGTGGGGTGACCCTTAAGATTTGACCATTGGTATATAATGTTTAGGTAATGCAGGCACACACACGCACAGCTGAGTGATTAGTGACTAATCCCTCTATTCATTAATACACAAGTCGGTCAGCAAAACAGATGGCAATTTATTACCGATCTTTTAACCGGTCTATCAATATACGAAGGTGGACATCCAAGAGAATCGACTTGATCCGTGACCATACAAACAGTTAATAATAATAATAATAATAATAATAATAATAATAATAATAATAATAATAATAATAATAATAATAATAATAATAATAATAATAATAATAATAATAATAATACCATTAGTGTCAACAGTTGCAGGCTTTTGGACTTGGGCGAAGGAACATAAAATACAGATGTAAGTGCCGCACCTGGCGATGACAAACGCTTTTTGAAAATCCTCTTTGCCACGAAAAAAGGGGGACGGCTCTCACGATCACATTCAGGAGGAATTTAAACTTCATGAGCCACCTAAATGTTGGTCTTTAATGACAGGTGATCTCTCATACGGATGGTAGCTCAAAACAGGTTCTGCTGTGGGTCGTTCACAGGACCAAGAAGCCTACAAGAGTTATATCCTGGCTGACATTAGGGCCGCTGTCACGGGATTAACTTTATAGGCTCCCAGCTCATGTGATTTGTCTACAGGCAAAGGACTGACACGGAAGATCGTGGCCGGCTGCATGTTATGTCATACCAAGAAGCGTCTATTAATAACCAATTGTCCGTTCATGAGCGTGGGGTGTCAGTTCTAGGGGCGTTGTTCTGTGAGAAGTGTCACTGTGTGTAAGTGCTGGGCAGTTGTATTAAAATGAAATTTGCGTTTTTCATAAAAATGTCCTTACTCTCTGTTGACTTGTACTTTCAAAGGCGGTATTGCTGTGACATTTCCAGACATTTCATCAGCAACACAACGGCACGGAGAATCCCAAAATCTCCAGCCCAGAAGAACTTTTTGGGTGGCATTCATTTCAGACTAAGCCTTCATGTGTGCACTTAACTTGAATAAGTCAGTGATGTTACAGTTTAACCCTTTTAGCCCCACGGGTGCTTTTCCAAATTTTGGAAGTGTTACTGAACGACTATGTACCACTTGCTGGAGGTGGATTGACCATGATAATTCAAGGGTAGTGCCAGATTAGCTTGGCGCCTTCAGGCGCCAAGCTAATCTGGCACTACCCTTGAATTATCATGGTCAATCAATCTCTTGCTGTAGGGACTCGGTGCTAAATGGGTTAACCTGTTCCCTGATAACTGGTTGCAGACTGTGTTTCTGAAAAGTTTTCATAGCTAGGTCCGTGACCCGCCTAAGTGACATGGATAGAAACTGGAATGAGCAAGAGGCACAGATGAACATGAGCCCCCGCAACTGCGGAGGCTCATGAAGATATATGCCTCTTGAATTTGTGTGTCACATGTTGTATACCTTCAGCGAAGGGGTTAAAGTGTCACAGCTCCCAAAACTACCATACGTCAGTACTGAGGGTCGTTCTGTCCCATAAGTCAACGTTTAGTGACTAGCCAATCAAATTTTGCGTCCTTCCTAATCTCATTAGACTTGCAAATTATTGGGCTGTGAACTTTCCGCCGAGGATGTAAAACTGAGTTTGGCGAGACTAGAAAGAAAGTGCAGTTGTAAACCTGGAATTAGCTTACAGTCCGGGAGAGTTCACTACTGCCTTGCTTGACAAACTAACAATGGCAGATGGGGGGCATAGACCAGCTGAACTCTCAACCTCGATAATCCCCACCGCGGACGACCTCATGAGAATCCGCCAGACCACTTAACTCCGTCAATGATAGACGCTTCCGCTGCTATTGATGCGGGACGCCTAGAAAGAGTTAAGTTGTTATACGAACTTCGGCAACTATTGATGCAGGGCACCTTGAAGGAGTTAAACCCTTGGCTGCTGTCGAAAATACCTTCGGCGGGAAAAGACGCGTCTGTGCAGTCGAAGGGCCCGCATCGTCTCGCCGCGTACACATGCAGGTTTTCTTCAATATTTTATATTTTAATTTAACCCTTGGGCTGTCGTTAGCGGTTTGTGTTACGGTGATTCCTGCAGGAGTCACCGCAACAACAACAACAACAAAACCCGCTTCCGACAGCCAAAGGGTTAAAGCAACAAACGTCCGGGCAGTTACAAGCAGAAAATGAAAGAAAATGCGACCACTAGACTTGAACCTGTTGAATTAAACTTCCGTTCAGTTTTAAGTGGAGTGACAGTTACAGTTTGGCCGATACCAATGGGGAAAATTTGTATCTATACTTCACCTATTAAACCCCACGGCCGCATTTCCCAAATTTTAGCGCTGTCACCTCACGACTATGTACCAGTTGCAGGAGATGGACTGGCCGTGATAATTCAAGAGTAGTGCCAGATTAGCTTGGCGCCTGAAGGCGCCAAGCTAATCTGGCACTACCCTTGAATTATCATGGTCAACCCAGCCCCTGCTCTAGGGCGTCGGGGCTAAATGGGTTAAAACTAAACATAGACCCCGCCGGCGCCTCTCTCTGATGATTCGGCCACTGGATATTTTTTTTGTTCGTGCCAATGTAAACGGAACCGTCCAGATAATTTTCACCTTCACGTTGCATGCTGAAAAAGTGACACCCTGCAGTCTGAGATACTGATCGTGTTGAACCAGCGCCAGAAACTTGGACATCGCTGTCGGGAAATTGCACCACTTACTTGGAAATAGTTTCATCACTTCAGAGTAAGCAGAACCGACTGAGCAATTTTCTTTTTTAACACTGCATTTACGTGCGCTCATTAGTATCATTTAAACACATTTACGGCGGGAATTGGCCAAAAGGCGTTTGCTTACGAGTCGTTTTCGTTTTTATGCCAATTTATAGAGAACTCTACATTTTTGCCAATTTGCTAAAGGATGTAGGCTTTTACAAGCAAACAAATAAACAAACAAATAAACAAACATTCACACAAACAAACGAACAAACGAACGATCGAACAAACGAACGAACGAACAAACGAACGAAGGAAACAAACAAACAAGAAAACCAACCAAACCGAATTAAACCAAAGCAAGACAAAGCAAAACACAAATACCCCACCCCCCCCAACCAAATAAAATTAATAAATAAATAAATAAATAAAACAATAGAAAAATATATATAATAAAAATAAAATAAATAAATAATAAATAAATAAATAAAAAGATTTAAAAAAAACAACAACAACAACAAAACAACAAACAAACGAACAAACAAATATTGTCAAAATGCACTCTCAGAATTTGTCTTTCCAAGGCATCCAACATGACCCTTTGTCCTAACCTTTCCAATGCATAATCTAACGACAGCCCATGTCTTCAACTGTAGCTCGATCAGTCACACAGCAGTGGGACTGTAATTTCAAAATGTCAAGGTTTCAATCCCCGACGGGGCTGATCGACAATTGTGATCTCTTGACCCGTCTTTGATGGTACCACCTCCGTAATAGACGTATAGCGAAAGGCATAAACTAGACCTATATAAACCAATATTCACCGAGACACATCACAGACTAGACTCTAATATCCTTCCTTTTAACTTTATTTTTTTCATTTTCAGAGCCAAGCCGGAGACGGGCAGACCATAATAGTCCAAGGACAACACCTTGTTCGCTTGGCGTTGTCCTTGAACTATTATGGTATGTCCGTAGGCGCCAAGCTATTCAGGCAATGCGCATGAGCTGTCATGGTCGCGCTGTCTACCGCAATTTCCTACGCAATGCTTCGTAGAAGATCCTGAAATGTGAGCGATTGGATGTGATAGGACGTGGACAATTTGGCGCTGAAAGCGACACGGCTATACCATCTCATTTCGAAAAGAAATTGGATGTTGAAAGGACTGATAGCAAACTCCAGGCCCGGATGGACACGTGGAAATCTCTCACTGTCTCTCTCGCGGAAGCTGGTCGATGCTGTTTTGAAATCAATACCTTTGACCCATTCCTTTAATACATTCACTGTGTCCTAGCTAATAGCTATGGGTTCAAAATACCCAAAGTTGGCTTGTCTTCTGAAGAGTATTTATCGGTTCATCGGATAGATCATCTATGATATAAAATAGTTTAAGCGACCAATGAAACAATAAACCGCCGTGAGCAGAAGAACACAACTGACTGACTGACTGACTGCCACACTGCCAGACTGACTGGTAACTTGATGAATGCATTGATTTGTTGATTGATTGATTGATTGATTGACTGAGTGATTGATTGATCGATTGATTGATTGATTGATTGATTGATTGATTGATTGATTGATTGATTGATTGATTGATTGATTGACTGACTGACCACCTAACTGACTGACTGACTGGTAAGTTGATGAACGCAATGATTTGATTGATTGACTGACTGACTGACTGCCTGACTGACAGGTAGACTGACTGATTGACTGTGCAACTGACCGCTCGATCAGTTTATTATAGAGTATACTGCGTCTGAACATCGAAATAGACATAACTTGGACGCTTCTGCGCCGCATCACAAAAACAAAACAAACAACAGCAACAGCGACAGCAAACAAAGAAAACATATAGCCATCTACATTTTTGTAATGCACATTAGGACGGAGCTGTTCTGCGCATCAAATCAAGCTCCTGAAGTTTTTACAGATTTACAGTCCTGAAGTGAGTGTTCTTGTAGCGAACGCTCGTAAAAGAAAGAACGTGTCTTTCACAGTGGCAGTGGCCGCAGGGGTTCGAAGAATGTTTGTCCCCAAAGTCAATCGCTTGAGGGAACACGTGAATACTGCTTCTGAAATCGATTTCACACAGCCTCATGCCATCTGCAAGAGGCATAGATTCTCATGAGCCCCTGCGAGGCAGGGGCTCATGAGAATATATGTCTTTTGCGACCTCATTTACATCATCCGACGGAGAAGGCGTGAGGCTGTTCTCGAAGTAAATGCCAGAGAGTTAGGACAAAGGCCTGCCAAGTTCGATTCAATTTCTCTGTGTTCTAGGGCCCTTGTCGTGTCTTCCGCCTGGCAATCCAATAGTTTGCTTGGGACTAATCATGGAAACTTTAATTGCCCTTTGGCTGTCAGAGTGTTTCTTGGGAACGTTATTCTGCCCTGGACATTTAATCCCTTCACTGCGAGTGGACGCAGACTGTGTTTCAGAAATCTTTGTCTAGACGCAAATTGGTGAAGTTAGCGAGAGGCGGAGATCCTCATGTGACCCCGAATCTGCGGGGTCACATGAAGAATCTACATCTCTTGCACTTGGGCGACGTTTGCTTTGTGCCGGCAATGATGGGTCAAGAGGATTCATCCATTGCTCTCTCTCTCTCTCTCTCTCTCTCTCTCTCTCTCTCTCTCTCTCTCTCTCTCTCTCCCCCCCCCCCCCGGCTTCTATTTCATGAACAGTCAAAAACGATCTAAACCAGTAGAAGCATTCATGAGTCCCTGAAGCTGCTCAGGTTTATTTTGCTTATTAGACCGGTTGGGGACACACGTTCAATGTTCTGTTTGTTTGCTTGTTTGTTTTTTGTTTTTGTTTTTTTCACAAGCAGAGCAGGCACGTCTTGAGCCGGAAAGTCTTAGAAAGTCTGAGAAAGTCAATGTTGCTTTCGGAGCGGTAACCCTTTGTCGGTCGGTAGCGGTTTTTGTCGCGATGATTCCTGCAAGAATCATCGCGACAAAACCGCTACCGACAGCCAAAGGGTTAAGCAGCGTACAACCAACCAATCGCTATCAGCGATAGCGAATCGACGGAGACAACCAGCGTGCACGTCTGGCAAACGCCTGAAGAAGAAAGCTTATTCATGGACTCGCGTGCGAGATGCACGTTCTAAGAACTTGCGGTGAAAAGACAAAGTCAAGGTCAATTACAGTCATATGATCCCCTTGTTACCGCCTATGTATTCTGTTCTGCGGACGATTTGACGCCGTTCTCTCTCAGCCAGATCCACCCACAGACCTGCAAGAGCCATAGGTTCTCATGAGCCCCAGCAGCTGCAGGGACTCATGAATAATGCTTCTTACTGGTTTAGATCGGTTTTGACTATTCATGAAATAGAAGCCGGTTGGTATCGGCGATTTAAAAAGCGACTGGATGCATTCTCGAGGGTTTAACCTGTGCAATAAAAGGCCATACGTTGCAGTGGGGGATCTGGGGGTAGGGGGTCCCCGGGGTTCCGGACCTCCTTCCCCCTCCCTCTCCTCTTAGTCCTCCGATTAAAAAAATACTCAAAACGCAATTTTCGTGATTCGTGATCTGCAACAAGAGGACACAGTGAAGCCATGACAGGAACTTCCATAAGTAAATCTTCAGGAACTGAATAACTTAACTGTAATCCATTCGGCGTAGACACCAACTTACAGAATATGCTGAGATAGACCATGATAGTTTAAGGGTGGTGCAGTTATTCCTACACCACCCTCAACTGTCATACAGGCGCTAAGCTAACCCTACTTCACCCTTAACTACCATACAGGCGCCAAGCTGTTTCTGTACCACCCTTGAAATATTATCATATAAGAATAAGAATGACTAACAGTTATAATACAAGGAGAGCTAATCCTCCAAACAATATTTCGCGAACTTTCGATATATGCCTGACCTCTGTGCACAGAAAGGGCCATAATTACATGATGGGATATAAGGGTTTCTCTGACCTTCCGTTACAAGATTACGTCCCCTGTGGATCTTGTCCATTACCGGACTATGTGCCCATGGACGGTGGGACGCCAAAACCGAAAACAAGATCACATTCCCTGTTGGTGATAAGCACATTTTCCCCCTCTATTATAACAGTTAGGTGACTGGATGGATACATTTCTACCCAATGAATAGCAAAAGACAGTGAGTCCATTTATTTCGGAAAAGCGAGATTTTCACAATTCATTGCTTTACAATGAATGTGTCGTTTTTTAAGTCTCTTCTATTTATAGAAGGGACTTTTTATAGGTATCGGCAACCAAAATGTTGTATCGATTTACATGGTACAAGACTACACAGTGACGTAGCTGACGGTGAATGAAGCAAAATACAAAAAGAATTATGGTGGTCCGATAAACCGTTCTCGAGATATAGCGTAAAACGTAACCTTTAAAATGTCCACGTTTTGATCCAAAATCGTCAAATTGGGGAAAATGGCAACTTTAGGCTCCTGTATGACTCAGACTAAAAGCCACACAGAGTCCAAACTAGGTATACACACTCCGACCACTGCGTAGACTGTGCCTACTTTTTTTTTTCTAGGCTTGTACTACAAACGGCCATCCTGTGGCAGGCTGTTAAAAACGCCGAATTTTGAAAATCTATCAACGTCCCTTTAGCTTGAGTGCTGGGTTTCAAACTTTTTGTCAGAATTATTCTCAGGATGTACACAGAAACAGCAAACGCAGATAATTTACAAATTTGACTCTTGTGGTACGCGTGCCTTATTAAAATGTGTGATAAAATTCAAAAGGTGACACAATAAGTGGAAAAATAGGTACCCCTAACAAACATAAACAAACAAACATAACGTGCGTTACACATGGAGTTATACACTCAGAAGCTGCAAGATTTACAACAAGAAAATGATAAAAAAAAAAAAGAACTATAAAATCCTTTCTGCTGGAGACAGTATAGCCTCACACGTGATAAATGTGAGTTTGTCTCTCAAATTTTATTAGAGAATAAATAATTTTGTCAAAATATGGTTATTTCACCTATTTCCTGATCCCTTATGACCTTGGCCTTTCAGAGAGGTTACTGAAATTTGGTATGTTTAACAAGGTCTTGCCACAAAGTATCTTTGGGGCAAGTTTGAAGACCGGCTGTGGTTTGAATAGTTTTCGAGAAAATGCCAACGTTAAAGTTTACCCCGGACGACGGACGACCTGGCCCAGAACATAGTCACTTTTGCTTCGTACGTGAGCCAACAAAAACAATAACATTCTTAAAAGAGGCGAAGGTACAAAAACGAATTAAATGTACGTTTTGTTTTAAATTTCGTAACACATTTCAGACATATGCCGGACGATTGACGCGACTTTTCACATTATTGAGGCCGAGGACGTCTACGCCATTTCCTCTATATCCATGCAGTTCAGACAGACCTACTGGAAATTGCATGGCATTTGACTGGAACCCGGAACGCATGTTGTTTTCCGGATTTTACGAACTTCGGTAACAAGTCAGAAACAAATTTTACAAACGTACATCTTGCAGAATAGCCCATGAATATGTTTTTTTTTATGGCAACAATGCTTATAGCCAAGAATCTGATCTTTCCAGTGATTCTAAAACGAAATTTATAGACACCGGCAGATGCCATAGAGGGAAGAACATACTGTCATCATGTACGCGATCGGACGGACAAAAAACTTGAACAATAAATCGCATACACTCACTGCCTACCACACACTCGTTTTGATCTTATAGCTCGCCGAACAAAACAAAACAAAAACAACAACAACAACACATATAAATAAAAAAAAAAAGGAGGCATATAAACTTATTCGTTTTCTCATTTTCTTACCACATTTTAGACACGCCTGAAAAGAAGGCCTACGTGTCTTTCACGTTAATGAGTCAGACCACATACAGCACAGTGACTGCTTTCTTCTGCGGAGGGCGTCTCCGCCATTAGCTCTACAACCATGCAACTTACACAGATCTACTGGAGATTGAATGATGTTGATGTTGAGTCCCAGAACATATGTATAATTTTCAGCGGATTTTGTGATATTCGGAAAAAAGGTCGCGAAAATCCGCTAAAAAATGCAACGAGCTGCTTTCAGCAAGGAAAATGACCTTTCCAATGGTCCAAAAACCAAATCTGTAGTTGAATGGCGGAGACGCCCTCGGCTTGATTGCCATCTAGCTCTGCAGCCTGCACAGACAAGCAAGCATCCTTGCCTCTTGCTTGTAATAATCCAGTTTTCATGTGTCATCTAAAATTATTACAGGCCAGCTGAATCAAAAATCTGAATGGATGAAGCGTGACGATGTTGGACATCAAGAAAGATGTTTCATACCACTCGCAGGGCATTTTCGGGGGTGGGGGAAGATTTTCCTACTCCGAGTGACCATGACCTAGAAACGGGTGCGCAGTAATACATGACACAAACCAGTCGTTTCGTCTGTACCGTTTTCTGTCGTTCTTTGCCTCTTGTTAGGAACAATTGCGTGATAGACTTTTTTTTTTGGGGGGGGAAACAGGAACATGCATATATTTCGTAATTATTCGACCACTAAACACTGTGAAAAAATGCCTATATTGGTTGCTAAGGAAGGAAATTTGAAAGTTAGGTGGTTTCCGGTCCAAAGCATGTTCGACATCACAGGCCGTGGACATCAAGTAGCAAAAAGACCTTAACCCTATAATTGCCGGGGCAAGGCGAACGTTACCCATCTGCAAGAGGCATAAATCCCCATGAGCCCCCGCGAATGCGGGGGCTCATGAGGATTTATGTCTCTTGTTAGTCCTGTGCTCTTTGCGCCCATTTTTGGTCCCATTTCATTTGTGTCTTTCACGAGGATGTCGGTCAGTATGCAGTGGTTTCAGACGTGATATCTGTGGTCACTGGCAGCGAAGGGGTTAAAAACCCAAGATCACACGCACACCGTCTACACGAGGACATGAGAGACCCAAAGTAAACCAGACTGATATTGCCACAATATCCTTCTTGAAAGGAACTCTGCACTAACCCTTCTGCGGGAAGTAAATACGGACTTTTGGGAACGCACAGACACCACCCAGAAACAAACTCAAACTAAGCTGAACAGAACTGAGCCGAAATGAACTGAACTGAACTGAGGTAAGTAGAAAAACACACTTTCAAAGGAGACACCTGTGCACCACGGACCAATGATCATAGCTCTAGTTGGCCTAAGCACGATAAAACACCTCTGATTGAGGTCAGGTCAGCTAGATCTATGGTGCACAGTTCTCATCCTCACTCCCTTCATACTTGGACCTTACCTTTATGTTGGAATACAAAGGCTAGCAGTCATCCCTTTTCATTTCATTCGGAACTGAAGTGTTCTGGATCCGCCGCGGCCTCCTGTCAAGTCACGGCACCATCGACTAGCCTGAGTCCACAACCAGAGGTCATGTAGTGAGAAAGCCAGTACCGTTTCACAAGCCAAATTTCTCACATTACAGAGGGACGTTTCGTCTAGGCCCATGTACAAAACGAAGAAGACGCATCGGTCATGATTGCCAAAGGGTATTGCCTGATCAGCTTGGCGCCTTTCAGGCGCCAAGCTGATCAGACACTACCCTTGAGCTGTCACGGTCGTTCCATCCTCCGCTGTTGACGCGAAAGTAGATAACCAATAACGGAACCTTGGAGCAGATGAAGAAAGGCCGACACTTTGTCGAAGATCAGTAATCTGTCAACACCTTTGAGCCGTCACCGTCCACCCTGTGGTTTGTGTGGGAAATCGGAAACCAGTGGCGAACCTAAGGAGCAGAGGAGAGAAGATCGAGATGCCCAGGCCTCCAAGCTCATCAAGAATGCCGTCAATTGAGCTGTCAAGATCGATTCGGTCGTCCTCGGCCACAGTTGGCGCGAAAATCGGAAAGCCAATAATGCAGCCTAAGGGCAGAGAGGACAGAATCAAACTTGACCAGATAGTTTTGGGCCTTCTTCTTGCGTCCTCCTTCAGGGGTCACGATCATTTCTTTGTCTGTTGTTTGATGGGGACTGGCAGAGAAATGTGGGAACGATGGGGGTGCTGGGCGGGATGTGGGTGGGGTGAGGGAGTTGGGTGTGATCAGTGGGGCCTTGCGGTGATTTTGTCACACGTTATTTTAGTTTTTTGTCTGTGAATCGTGAAGAAGAAACTGGTATGCTCTATGAAAAGGTGGGGCATCCGGTGGTTTATGCAGCCTTTGAAGGTACTTGAATAACAAGAAATGATGCAAGTTGATCTGGATTTTGTCACTGTGTGACGGAAACACTAAATCTCTCTCTCTCTCTCTCTCTCCTCTCTCTCTCTCTCTCTCTCTCTCTCTCTCTCTCTCTCTCTCTCTCTCTCTCTCTCTCTCTCTCTCTCTCTCTCTCTCTCTCTCTCTCTGAAGGCTGTTGGGTGTAAGAACAATGTAAAAACAATGTTTTTCTTATTTATTGGGAAACCAAATAACTGTAAGTCTAAGGGCGGAAGCCGATAATGCTTTACAACAAGAGGGATAGACTCTCATGAGCCCCTGCGACTGCATGGGCTCATGAGAATCTATGCATCTTGCAGATTGAACGGTTTGGTCGTGGGATTAAGAATATTCGGTCCAGCTGTGTGATTGCAAACGGACTGGACAATGGGTGTCTACTCAGGTCAGTCGTCCGGGGCGTCCGGGCTCTTGCAGGTCACGCGTGCAAATGCGGGATTACAAACGTCACGTGCTCTAAGATTCGTTCCATTTCTGTATTTGCCATTAACTGGTATGGCGGTCAGCCAAAATAGGTAGTTAGCACGCATTTGTCAAGTTATTCCGTGCGTCGTTCCATTTCGATATTAAGAATTTATTGGTATGGCGCTAAACCAGAATCGGTACATTATTATCCTGCAGTCTCGCGGAACCAAAACCAAATGGACAACATCGAGATTGTATGGTATACGGGCACTTGGTGAGGTCCGTCTAATACGCGTAAGATAGGAACGCATCCCAGATCTTCTTGTATAAACTCATCTGAAAAGTGACGCATACGGATATGCGACGAAAACGCCAAAGACGTAATACGGGTTCTTCCATCTGCAAGAAGCAAAGGTTCTCATGAGCCTCTGGGGCTCATGAGAATCTATGCCGCTTGCTAAAGGTCGTATTTGCAAGGATTTTTGCCACCTATTGTTTGCCGTGCACCTCTAATGATTTAACTTGAGCAACGAGTTTTCTTTGAGAAGCTCATGGAAGCCAAAGGACCTGACATAGTTTTACACATTTGATTACTTGTGATTAACCCTACAGCTACACGGACTTTATTTAACCCTTTGGGTGTCGGTAGCGACTTTTGTCGCGATTATCCATGCAGAAATTATCGCGACAAAAGTTGCTACCGACAGCCAAAGGGTTAAAGTCAAACTGCAACACACAGGCATCAGCTCCCCCACCCCCCCACCTCATCCCTCCAAAAACCCCAAACAAACAACACAACAAAAATAAATAAATAAATAAATAAATAAAACTTCCCCCCTAAAAATAACTTTAAATATGTACAATTACGAATTTGACTTGAGTTTAATTTATCTCATTCTGCCCGCGACAAACCACAGCAAGATATGGCTCGACCATGATAGTTTAAGGGTGGTGGCAGAATATTTTGGCGCCTATAGGCGCCAAGCTATTCTGCCAACACCCTTGAACTATCATGGTCGATCTGTCTCCTGAATTGTCATGCAATCCTCAGAGGATAACGGCAAAACATGGGTATTTCGTACCTCGGGCACAATGAGCTAACACTATTTTTGTGTTTCAGTGATACGTTTCATCGGTAATTTGCTGTGATGTCAATACATCCCTTATGCCCAAACCTTTTGTAGACCGATGTGTGCTACTGAGTAGTCTTCTGTACTCAATGTATGGAAATGGATTCAAAGACTCATGTGGCTGCTGTGACATTTGATGCAGACCTGTTGTGTAATAAACTTGAATATGGAAGTGACAACAGTGGGTTGTTGTTGTTGTTGGTTTTTTTTTTTTTTTTTTTTTTTGGTCAGTTTGAAGAAAGACTTTGTTTGTGCCAAACTTGAAGACTGCATATCTAGTCGTCAGCTGTTTGGCCTTACAAATGAACTTCTTGGAAAGAAAAATGAACCTGTACTCCCGAATACCATTCCTATGAATGATTTACCTGATACGTTTTGTCAGTATTTTGATTCTAAGATAAGCACGATCCGTCAGGAACTGGACAACTGTTCTGATGCTGTGTCCTATTTACCATATGACGGGCCTGTGTTACATGAGTTTACTGCCGTCACAGAGGAGACTGTAAAGAAACTAATTATTTCCTCACCCACCAAATCTTGTTCCCTTGACCCCATTTCCACCTCTATACTCAAGCTATGCCCTGATGAGCTTGTCAGTGTGATAACCAGAATTATTAACTTGTCTCTGGAGTCCGGGTCTGTGCCTCGGCATTTTAAGCAGGCTGTGGTAATTCCATTGTTGAAGAAGGCAGGGATGGATGCAAACTTGCTGAAAAAATATAGACCAGTGTCTAATCTTCCCTTTCTTTCCAAGATTCTGGAGAAAGTTGTGCTGAGTCAGCTCATGTCACATCTCAGTAGTAATGATTTACTTGAACTGTATCAGTCTGCATATCGAAGAAATCACAGTACTGAGACAGCATTGCTTCACATTACCAATAGCCTGCTTACACATGCTGACGTCGGACACGGACATGTCTCTTTGCTATCATTATTAGACCTGTCTGCGGCGTTTGACACGCTGGATCATGGGATTCTTTTAGAATGCCTACGCGTGTCTTTTGGTATTTCCGGTCTAGCGCTGTCATGGCTCAGGTCTTACCTTTTTGAAAGATATCAATCTGTATGTGTGAATGGGGTCATGTCTCAGCCTGTGCTTTTGAAGTATGGTGTCCCACAGGGGTCAGTTTTGGGTCCTCTGCTGTTCTCTCTGTACACTAAACCAGTATCCCGAATCATCAGCCAGAATAGCTGTGAGTATCACAAGTATGCTGATGACACTCAGATCTCTAAGTCTGACCATCCTGGTAAACTGCAGACCATTGTCTCCAATGTGGAGAAGTGTATAGTTGAAGTCAAAGACTGGATGACTTGCAACAGACTCAAGTTAAATGATGATAAAACAGAGAGCATGCTTGTTGGTACTCGAGCTAGAACATCCGCCTCCAGCAGTGATCATATTTCCATAGGTGGCCAAGACATTTCTTTCAAATCCGATGTAAAAAATCTGGGTGTATTCCTGGATTCAAGTTTATCGATTGAAAAACAGGTTAGCCATCTTTGCCGCACTGCCTACCTGGAGCTCCGCAGAATAGGCATGATCAGATGCTTTTTGACAGAAAAGGCTACTGCCCAGCTCGTATGCTCTCGCATTCTGTCCCGTCTAGATTACTGTAATTCCCTCCTTGCTGGTATCTCATCTGATCAACTCACTCGCATTCAGCGTATCCAGAATAATGCAGCCCGGTTAGTCCTTCGCAAAAAACGTACTGATCATGTCACAGCACTGCTAAAGCATCTCCACTGGCTACCTGTCAAACAGAGAATAGAGTACAAGCTGGCCACTTTGGCATACAAACACTATGACAATACGCTTCCTGCATATCTGTCTTCTTCCCTTGCCTCACACAATCCTAGTAGAAGTCTACGCTCAAGCTCACAAAAACTGCTTGTTCAGCCCAGAGTCAGCCTAAAAACTGCTGGTGCCCGTTCTTTCAGTTATCAGGCCCCTCACGTCTGGAACTCACTTCCACTGCATGTCCGTCTTTCCCCTACCCTGTTGACCTTCAAAACAAATTTGAAGACCCATCTTTTCCAGGTAGCATATCAAGATTAGCTTAGTCTGGATGTGCTGCCTGGAAATGTTGGTTGTTTCCCCATGTTGATAGGCTGTGTGTGTGTGTGTGTGTGTGTGTGTGTGTGTGTGTGTGTGTGTGTGTGTGTGTGTATGTGTGTGTGTGAGTGTGTGTGTGTGTGTGTGTGTGTGTGTGTGTGTGTGTGTGTGTGTGTGTGTGTTTCGTGTTAGGAATGCGCCTACATGGTGCGAGCAGATGTTTATTTAAAGAGTGAGTGCGTTCTAATTTTTCTCCTTTTTAATATTTTTTTTGTGCTGTAAAGCGCTCCGAGCTTGCTTTTCGTGGGGAAGGGCGCTATATAAAAACTATGTATTATTATTATTATTAAGTGTACGATAAACTGGAGTTAATTTTGGCGTGAATCAAACACATTAACCCATTCAGCCCTGACGCACTACAGCAGGAGATGGGTCGACCATGATAATTCAAGGGTAGTGCCAGATCAGCTTGTCGGCGCCAAGCTAATCTGGCACTGCCTTTGAATTATCATGGTCGATCCATCTCCTGCAACAGGTGCATAGTCGTTAGATGACGCCTCCAAAATTTGGGAAATACGGCTGTCGGGCTGAATGAGTTAAAGGAATATACAGTGTACCAATACTAATGCTTCTCTTCTCCTGCTGCCCGCATCAAAGAGCGGGACCACCAAGCTCTAGGCAGTGACAGAGAGGTGCGGGAAACGGTAGACAAATACACTTGATTGCAACAATATCCGCACCAGGAAATAACGGTAGGGGTACTAGGCGACCATTATTTTCTGATTTTCTGATTCCGTCCTTGTCAGCGCTGTCACTATTCGATCCATTTATTGGCAAGAGACATAGATCCTCATGAGTTACCTCAGGACTGCAGGGATTCACGAGGACCCATGTGTCCTACTGTAGATGATCAAATCGACTTAGATAATATTTCCATGCCAAAGGGCGTGAAACCATGCCGGTAGAAAGTTTCAGTGTTCACAAAATAAACTCAGATCATCATGAAGCTGTTGTAAAGAGACTCGAAGAGATACATGTCTTTTGCTGCAGAGGATTCAAGCGAATCATTTCTATGTACCTCAGAGGCAGTAGACTATCGGGACTCGGGCATGACACTGGTTTCAGACACAACTGATTCGTCTCTGTCCAGTCCCCTCAGGCTCTCGGACTCTCTCTGCTTGTATCGAGTCCCTCGGACAGAATCCCTGCATCTGCAATAGGGATAGATTCTCATGAGCCCCTGCATCGCAGGGGCTCATGAGAATTTATGCCTCTTGCTGGCACTAACTGGCAGTTCATGTCCACTGTGTTTCTACTACGGAGGAAGTTGAAGGGATTATCAGCGTGTCGTTACGTGGACAGGGAGGACGCATAACTGTTTTTGTGTTGTCCATTCGGAAGATAGTATCGAAGAACGCGTGCAGATAGATAAACCATTCATACCAGATTTACCATCCGTAGCAGAGCAACAGCCATCCATAACAGCCAAGAGTAGTAATCAGAAAAGAAATTACGACTCAACTTTTTTATGCGTACATCAAAGTTCGAATAAAAGCCAGGAAGAATGGTGGGAGGGATACGTGAACTGGTTGTTTGCTGGTCAATGACTGATCTTGGACCATATCGCCCTGTGAAGGCAAAAGACAGCAAGTCACTTTTAGCGACATTTTCCGAAAGAGAGATTTTCATCGCAATACAATGAAAATTTAGCTTTTCACAAAAATAGGCTAACTTTCGTTTACCATCTCAGTTCAAATGTTTGGACGGAATAAGTGAAACTTAGTCTTGTCTTAAAAAAATAAAACAAGCGAGGAACTTCTGCATCACTATCATGACAATAGAAACGAATCATTTAAGGTGTTTGTCTTGTTTTTATACATGTATCATGCATCAGTTATGACATCATGATAAAATGGCTGCCCCAATGAACTTGCATTAGAATCTTGACAAAAACAAAGTGAGCGCATTATACAACTCAGCACATTGCAGACACTGAACTTACACACTCCGCGGTGTGAAGGCGAAGACACAAAGTCTATTTTTGGTGAGAAACGAGGATTTCATCCTAATGCGATAGAAATCTTACTTTTCAAAACAAAAAAGTACTTTTCCAATGCGCAAAAGGCAATCGGGCCGACATCGGCCGCCGTTTGCCCGCGCATAACTGTGCGCGGGCCAACGTCGGGCGACGTCGGCCCGATGACCTTTTGCGCATTGGGTGCTGTCTTTTCCATGCACAGGGGAAGACTGGTCTAGAAGGGTTCCAAACAGTTCCTCTTCTGACGGACAAGCACTCTGCCAAACTACTGACAGTGTAGTATAAGTGACCTGAGGAAAGGCAAACAGAAAACAATCAGTCTTCTCAAGTTCTCAATGATTTCTTTTCTATCAATGCTGTCTCGCACTTAAATTCTCAAACGATCAGCGTTATATTCAGCGGCTTGCCGCTGAACATAACGCTGATCGCTTGAGAATTTAACGCCGCGTAACTAAGATGAGCCATTTAACCCGTTCAGAGCCAGCTGACGCAGACCTTCTGCAATCTTTGTTGATTCAACGCCAGAAAGCCCTTGCTGTCCCAGGAACATAGATTCAAAATGGTGTCGGCAAGAAGTATTGATCCCCATGAGCCCTCGCAACTGCGGGGCTCATGAGGATCTATACCTCTTGTAGTTGGGGGTGACGGTATTCAAATTTTCTCAAGGGTTAAATTAAGATAATATCATTGAATGAGTTCACAACATGTTGCACAAATTCACCATAAATATGAACCAAAATTCACCATGAATAAGAACGCAAATTTATAAGAACTGCAAGAAAAGGTCAACAAATTAGACAAACACTTGCGCTGTACGAGTGTCTATCTAGTGCAATGGGCATGAAAAGACTGAAAAATGCATGAAAACTACAAGCTGGACCAAGGGTGGCGATGACATGACGGTAACTCGCTCGATCACGTGCGGCAAGAGGCATAGATTCTCACGAGCCCCTGCATCTGCAGGGGCTAGTGAGAATCTATGCCTCTTGCAATTGGGAGTGGCTGTCCTAAGGCTGTCCTAAGGAAGACTTTCGCCGCTCGTCAGCCATTCTCTTAGTAGTGAAAGATGGACAAACATGGCGGACACGGACATGTCTCCGCTTATTTGGATAATTTTCCATTCAAAAGAGCCCTCTCTCACGGCTAGTATACTGCGCATGGAAAAGCGCAAACACAGACGTGAATCTTTGCTTTGATTAAATCCCCTTTAAGTCTATATAACTTGGCAGAGGTGACAGAAAATAGAACTTCTATTTACGAACGACGCCATTGTGCAAGAGACAGAGATCTTTAAGAGTCTCAGCAGAATGAGGGGTCTACCGGAAAATACATATCTCTTGACGAACATATATACATCTTTGTTCCTTAGTCAATGTGGGCATTGGGCGTTTATTTTGTGAAATTGGAAAACGCAAGAAGGCATGAATGAGGAACGTGTAGAAATAATCACAGAGTTCGATCCCACCGATTTTCCCCTATCTGACGAGAGATGTAAATTGTACTGACGATTCCCACTAGCAAGAGGCACAGATTCTCATGAGCCCCTGCGTCAGCAGGGGCTCATAAGAATCTATGCCTCTTGCAGACGTTGGAGACAGGCTCACAGACTTCCAACAGCTCGATCAGCAGGTTTGGAATAATTCGCTACAAGATAGACAAGGAGAGACAAGCGCATAAAGGCGTGTAGATGAGCGGGCAAAGCATCCTTCAATCTCCGCGGGACAAACGAAAAAGATCTCAGCATGCTCTCGAAGTATTCGACACTGGATCCAATAGACTAGCGAGACAAGACGAGACATGACCAGACAAAAGAGACAAGCACCAAGACTACAGCTGTGGAGTTAACCCGCAAGAATTTGTTTACAATCCGAGGAAGCAGAATGCATTCTTAACGGTGTTGATGCCAGCAAGAGGCATAGATTCTCATGAGACCCTGCAGCTGCTGCAGGGGCTCATGAGAATCTATGCCTCTTGCAGTCGGACTAGCCTGGCTGTAGAAGAACTTCCGTCGGCGAAGTCTTTCAATGGAGTCCACTCTGGCATGACCCTCTTCACAGGCTCCTCATGATCGGCACTCCTGTAGCGTAAGATGACCACCTGAAAGAGGCATAGTTGCACAAGAGCTTCTGAAAGCCTGCTCGCTCTTATGGGATTCATCGTGTCTTTTTCTGGCTAGACCAATATACATCTGAATGTTGTCTTGTGTTGATCAGTTATGTTGGACCTAACAGCTGTAGATGAGCCGCAGCGTCCAAAATATGAAAATGTTGTCTCAGTGCAGGTTTGTGTACTTCTCGGGGCATTTAGGGAGTTCAGCCTAGGTTCAAGAACTGAAATGTCCGACGTACGTTTCAGCTGCAGCCAAAACCACGTCTATCTTCAAAAGTCACAGATCTTCATGACCTTGCGGGGGGGCATGCAGGGCACCTTGAGACTCTTCGTATTGCTTCGTTCAGTCATTTATATGTATATTCTAATGACCAAATTGCAGCCACTCTACACTGGTTGTCTCCTTCGATTCGCTAGCGCTTATCAGCGGTAGCGAATCGGAGACAAACCAGTGTGCGGGACGCGCAGGCTGGCGATTCTCATTTTGTGGAAGATCGTTTTCTTCAGAGATCTCCCGAGGTCGTCCAAAAGGTCTCCCAGATTCGCAAAAGACGCCTCTCGGCTCCTTCCAAGCCAGACCGTCAGTGAAAGCTAGGGACAATCACTCAGAGAGAGAGAGAGAGAGAGAGAGAGAGAGAGAGAGAGAGAGAGAGAGAGAGAGAGAGAGAGAGAGAGAGAGAGAGAGAGAGAGAGAGAGAGAGAGAGAGAGAGAGAGAGAGAGAGAGATAGAGAGAGAGAGAGAGAGAGAGAGAGAGAAGAGAGAGAGAGAGAGAGTCCCTTTTTTTTTTTTTTTTTTTGTCTCCGCATTTGCTCGGCAAAATGCAACTTGCTATACTGACGTGACATTTTTTGGAAACATCGGAAACACTAAAGTGTTACCAATGATTCCAAAAGTGTCGCATTTCTTTTGCTCGTCAGTATACATCATGGTCCTGAAATGACAGGTGATCTACGGGTAGTCACTCAAAACAGATTCTGCTGTTTACAGAGTCCATCAGACTGACTACTAATTTTCTTGATAGTCCCGAATACTATATATCTTCAGAAGCCAACGATCCGTCTGCAAAAAATGCACGGATCTGAAAGAAACCTTGTAGCATCTTGTCGTCATACAGCAGAACCTGTGTTATACGACCACACCTATGAGAGATAATCTGTCACTAAAGATGATCATTTATATGGCTGTAATTGTC
Source organism: Semisulcospira habei (assembly GCA_036245525.1). Classification (NCBI taxonomy): domain Eukaryota; kingdom Metazoa; phylum Mollusca; class Gastropoda; family Semisulcospiridae; genus Semisulcospira; species Semisulcospira habei. Next base: position 16,912,141 of record BTPG01000001.1, read on the forward strand.
AGGTGACATTTTTTAGCCCTTCAAGGCTTCTCTTGAGAGAGCACCTGTCTTTTAAGTCCACTTTCTCTTACTAAAAGGTGGCTGCTCAAAACAGGTTCCGCTGTATATCTACAAAAGACTCACATCGTGTCCAGTCAAGTCCTGCAAGAGACCCAGATCTTCTCGAACCTTTGCAGTTAGTACACAAAAGACAAAGCCGGAAACCACAAAAGCCCTCGTAACTTTCATGCGAACGTTCATTCCTACCGTCAACTTTGTTATCTGCACCCATGTTCCTCATCATTCGGAGAAGACTGTCGGGAGTTAAGTGTGCATGTGGCCCACTTTCAATACGTTCCTGTTCCCGTCTGGCTCTCACGCTTGTGTCCCCTCTTTGGGATCCATTTTCTAAACTGAGTTACTCTGTTTGGGCCTCGTCTAACAGCCAGGCGGACAGGAAGGACATGTTTCCCTCTGCTGGGGTCGTCCAACTGTAAGTGAAGTATGCCGCATGCTGTGATGGAACCGAACCGCATGAGCAAGAGGAATAGATCCTCATGTGCGCCTGCGGCCGCAGGCGCACATGAGGATCTATTCCTCTTGCTCACGGAAGCAGCTAGTCTGTTTTATTTGTGCATGGAAATGCTTTGTAAGATGGATCGAACTGAGTACTGTTAGCGAGAGGAATACATTCTCATGTGAAGAGCAACCGCAGGCACACGAAAGAATCTATTCCTCTTGCACTTAAAGGCAGTTGGGTTTCATGGTAAAATGCATACAATGTTATATCTTTGTTCCTCAAACGGATGTGTCATCTCTTGAGTGAAGGCTGATATGGAAACTTAAAATTCACCATTTTAGTCCAGTTGACTTTGTGAACACAGTCGGTTACTGACTCAACAAAACACGTGTCAGTCACCGGAATTGACGTAGCAGTGTAATCTGGGTAGAAGTCCCATCAGTTCCGGTTTGGTTTGTGATTGCGTTTATAGAGGACGAGACGGGACAATCAGCAACTAAACAGAACACTTGCCAGTCATCGGAAGTGATGTCGCAATGTACTCTGGGTAGAAGTCCCATCAGTTTCGGTTCCGTTTGTGATTGTATTTCCGGTGGACCACTTCCATTCACTTTATAGAGTTGCGAGCTAAAAAAAAGTGGTCCGGCACGAAATAAAGGAAAGGATGACAAAATGGCGGCTTTATTGTCACGACAAATCACGTAACTCTCCAAAACAGACGGCCTATCAGCCATCCGGAAAGAGCCAGTCGTTGAAGACTACAGATCCAATACAAACAGACTTCTCCGTCGTTTACCAGAGCGTCAGCGTGAAGAACGGTTCGGGAAAGAAGCGTCAGTCAGTGGCTTAAAACCGAAACGATTACCTGCGTCTGGAGTGCAGAGAACTACGGATACCCCAGCCGCAACACGTCTTCGGGACCCACGACGGCCGCAGTGGGCCCGCGCACAGCCGTGCGCGGGCCCACTGCAGTCGACGTGGGCCCGAAGGACAATCCTCTGCAGCGCGAGGCATATGACAAGTCGATTTTTTTTTGTATCACTCCTGCTCTTTCAATAGCAGGGACTCATGAGAATCTATGCCTCTTGCAAATGTAAGATGGCTGATTGCTGGACTGAAATGGGAGAGTGTCCCTTGCTCGGCAAGGGCGGTAACTGAGTTATTTCCGTCGTTTACCGCTAGGTGGCTATACCAATTGGATCAGAAACCGCGGGAAGAGAACAGTCCTGGCGGTTCATAAAGCCACGATGAAAGTGTCAGAACTCACCTCCATACTTCACGTAATTATTACCTCCTTGCTTTTTTTCCCCCTTTTTTTCTTCTTCTTCTTCAGCGGACTGGGTGACCCTAGTAAGCAGAAGGTTTGCGGTCTTTAAAAAAAAAAAAAAAAAAACCAGAGTAGGGTAAACTCTGGATATAACAAATCGCCAGGCGACGCAATTTTTCTTGTTGTTATATCTGATGTTTGCTATAAGCGAAGTAATTTTCGTTGAAAACCTGCTGTTGGGTCTTTTGAAAAAGTGTTGCTATATCCGACTTTTGTTATATATCCTACCTTGTTATAAGCGGAGTCGACAGCATATCATTTGTAGAATTACAGGCCAGCCTCAGTATCCTGCGGTTCTCTGATACAACGCGCGACAGGTCCCTGGCTCCCGCGGCGTAAAAGGTCCTGGGGCCGACGTCAGCCTTAGTTGGCCCGCGCACGGCCGTGCGCGGGCCAGCTAAGGCTGTCGTCGGCCCGAGGACCTTTGTTTTTCACATGTTTCTTTTTTTTTCTTTTTTTGTCCACAAGGCTTATGTACTTTCAGCACTAATGATAACGCGGTAGCGAATAAAGCGGTGTGACCTTCTGACGGGGCAGAAATAATAATAACCCATGACGTTCATCATGGTCAGAATTTGACTCTCGCGGTTGGTGCACTGGGCGGAAGAGTCATAGAAGTAAAGCTGAATTCATTGTAAAGCTGTACATCATTAACTCTTTCAAACCCGAGAACCAGTTTTACAAACACCGCTATATAGGTGTGAGTAAGAAGTAATAGCCAGGTGAGGGAGAGAATCAATGAATCAATGAATCTTTATTTTACAATGGTGAAGATATTAACACAAGTCAGTGACTATGTCATTTTTCGTACCTGCCGTTGCTAAAACTACGACTAAGTACAGAATATACATAAAACAGGGACATCAAAGCACAGTGATACCAAATATACAGTCTACTAAAAACAAACACACGCATGCACGCACAAACGCACACACGCGCGCATGCGCACGTGCACACACACACACACACACACACACACACACACACACACATACACACATGCGTACACACACGCGCACGGACACATGATTGTTAGAATATACACGTGTGTCTACGTATAACTAGATATTGTTATTTGCGTGATGTCAGGTATCTATAAAGAGTTGTCTTGAAACGAGATAATGTCGGAGTGGCTTTAACGTGATGTGGGAGTGAGTTCCACAGTGTGGAACCCGCAAATGACAAAGTGGATTTAAATATATCTATTCGGGATTTTGGAACAATATAAAGACCCCTCATATTCCCATAGCAGGAATCTGATCTTTTTAAACATATCTATTAATATTCTAGATCGCTATGATTTCACACTTTAAACATCAGTGCCCCTTTGTTAAATTTAAAGTGATTTTGAAGGGGTAGGAATCCAGCTTTATTGAGTTTTTCCTCGGTTGTCAAGTGCGGGTCGGGAAGAATTAATTTTGCCATTCTCTTATGCAAAGAATTTAGTCATTTTAAGTGGACATCACTGCAACAATCCCACACCGTCGATGCGTAGTTTATATGTGTCATGATGTGTGCATTACTGAACAATTTTCTGGTTTCACTATCTGTGTAATACTTTAATTTCGATAGCTTAAAGACATTTATAGAGACCGTTTTACATACATTGTCAATGTGCATCTGCCCCCTCAGCTGATTATCAATTGTGACCCCCAATAGACGATGTTCGGCTACCTGTTCTATGATGTCGTCGCCGAGTGATAGATTAACTCATTCTACCCCAGACACACCACAGGAAGATACGTATCGACCATGATAGTTCAAGGGTGATGCCAGAATAGCTTGGCGCCTATGGGCACCAAGCTAATCTGGCATCACCCTTGAACTATCATGGCCGATCTGTGTCCTGCACTGCACTGCAGTCTTCAGACTACAACGGCAAAATTTACGGATTTCGGTGTTAGGGTAGAATGAGTTAAGCTTTAATGGTTTCCACTGATGCTTTTGGCGTGTTGCAATAATCATAGATTTTGTTTTAGTAGGATGCAAAATCATATTGTTGACTTTACACCAGAGAGAGAGAGAGAGAGAGAGAGAGAGAGAGAGAGAGAGAGAGAGAGAGAGAGAGAGAGAGAGAGAGAGAGAGAGAGAGAGAGAGAGAGAGAGAGAGAGAGAGAGAGAGAGAACGAATGAACGAACGAACGAAACTTTATTTTCCAAGGATTGATATATTAGGCGCGCAGGCCTTTCTTACAATCTGTCCTTGCTAAGCTACTTTAAAAAAAAAAAAAAGAACACCAACCAAAACAACAAAAACTAACTAATAATAAACGACACACACACGCATACACACACGCACACATACATACATATACATGTACTCGTGCACATGCGCACTTTTGTACATCCACATACACACGTACGTACGCACATAATTATCTAACATATAAGTAGGTATGATATTTTGTGTATCAGAAACAAGTTAGAAAACAGAACAAACAATGTGGAGGCTAGATGGAAAAAAAATAGCAAAAATTAAAAAAAACATGAAGCGTATTATGTCGAGAGAGAAAAAAAAAAAGAGAGAGAGAGAGAGAGAGAGAGAGAGAGAGAGCGAGAGCGAGAGCGAGAGAGAGAGAGAGAGAGAGAGAGAGAGAGAGAGAGAGAGAGAGAGAGAGAGAGAGAGAGAGAGAGAGAGAGAGAACAAACTTACGAGCCAGGAACAAAACTTCAATGAGTTCTCACAGTTCTTTGGATGCCGTACTCATAAATCTGACGGACCGCCTCTGTAAGGACAGAAAGGTCAATTATTCCTTTAACCCCTTGACTGCTGCCGACGATACCGTTGGGCGGAAAAGACGCGTAACTACGCGTCTTTTCCGCCCAAAGGTAACGTTAAAACGTCAGTAGAAGTCAAGCGGTTAACTACTTTATTCACACATGTTCTTATTGGTCTACACTCGTTTCTGGCACGCGCCTTTCTTCATTAAACCCCAGCACCTGGGTGCCTGCCGATTATATTAGTGTAGATAAGACTGTGTCCTGTGTGCTGGTCTGTGACTTTGGGCCTTACGGCCTTGAGCCTAAGGCCCAATGTCACATACAAGCACACCTAGAGCTGTGATTAGGGTCCAGAATCACACACCAGCACACCGGCATATACAATGAGGAGCGAAAGAAATGCGACCTTTTGCGAATCATCGGAAACAATAAATTATTTCCGATTATTCCAAAAATGTCGCATTTATTTTGCTCGTCAGTATACTTTTACACACTGTCCTAGCTTTTCTCTTGACTTATTTAAAATTGTAAAATAAGCACTAGGTGACCCTCCATGAATGAGAAACATAGACATAAAGCGAACTTAGAGTGGCTTAAATCTAAACTATGAGCAGATGTATCCCGCAGTGTCTGTACTTCTCGTAAATGGGTTGATTTCCAGGTTGCGGTTAGATGGTATAATGCCTTCTGCAATAAGAATTTATCAGAGGTATCAAAGTGTTAAACCATATAAACCACGGAGAAAACCAGGACACCTTTGTTTTGTTTTTTTTTTTTTTTTTTCAAGAAAAGGTTGCGTTTAGACAAGGTATTTTTTTTTTTTTTTTTACACTTCTGGGTTCATGAAAGAGCACAAGTTGTTAATTTTGAAAATAGATCACAAGATAGTTCAGTTCAGTTCGGTCAAGATGGGATCTCTGCGTTCGGAAAGGTCCATACGCTCATTCCAAGTCTTCCAGAGTTCATTTCGATATCGCACAAGTCTAGTTTACTAAGGATCTCTCATGTCCTTTCAAGTTTGCAGAGCGCCCCGCTGCCTTCTCCATACCCCTGCCCCGACTGTGTGGTACCCTGAAATGCTGTATATGGTGCCTTCCATTTAGTTGACAAACTAAAATCTGCAATTTGTTTCAACCATAACAACCCATATGATTTTTTTCATTTAAAACTAAGCATTACAACATTACAACATTAGATCCTGAGGCTGATTTGTTAAAAAAAAAAAAAACCAAAAAAAACATGATTATTAACCTGTGAAGGCTATATTACAGATTACAGGATAAACCAACCAACCATATATGTTTAAAGCTGGTGCCAGAATAGCTTGGCGCCTTAGGCGCCAAGCTATTCTGGCACCACCCTTCAACTATCATAGTCAAATCTGCTTCAAGTAATAGTGTATCAGGATGAAAAGGGTTAACTCATTCAGCCCTGATGCACTACAGCAGGAGATGGGTCGACCATGATAATTTTGGCGCCTGTCGGCGCCAAGCTGATCTGGCACTGCCCTTGAATTATCATGGTCGATCCATCTCCTGCAACTGGTGCATAGTCATTAGATGACACCTCCAAAATTTGGGAAATACGGCCGTCGGGCTGAACGTGTTAAGGAATCTGTACTGTCTGTATTCGAGACACTGTTACTTCACGCTACCTTTGGTCAAGACGAACGCCAATCTCGGCCTTCAGAACCGTCTACCATCAGCACGACGGAGCCCCCTATTGGGACTATCATTATATATACAGCGTACTATCAAAATAGGTTGTCCAAAATTATCGATCACCTTTAGCCGCAAAACATTTCGTCTGCGAGTGGCATGCATTCTCTTGAGCTCCTGCCGAGGCCGGACCTCATGTGGATCTATGCCTCTTGTTGTCACAGACTGATCACATTTACATCTGTTTTTCCCACGAAGTAGGTCACTAAATGGGCAAAGGACAAACGATTATCTCTAACAGCAACTCCTTGCACCTGAAAGTGTCACAGATGCTCATGAGCTCAGGTAGGTGCCGGAGCGTATGAGAATCTATGACTTTTCGCATGGCAGAATCTGCAAATTCACATCGGCTTCTCACACAAAGGAGGCCACTGTCATTGACCGATAATTGAAGATCATCTGTAAGTCTAACAGCGAAACATGCCATCTGCAAAAGGCGTAGATTCTCATGAGCCCCGGCCAAAGCCGGGGCCCATGAGAATCTACATCTTTTGTCGTCACAACACTTGCCTTATTTAGATTTTTTCCTCAGACGAAGAAGGCCCATACCTATTCAGTCTTTTACATGTGTAGCCCATCGGTGAAATTCTCTCTCTGTGGAATAGATTTTCACACGCTCATGAGAAGCACTGCGTTTTGTCATTGAGTGGTCCCATTTATATCTGTGTCTCACAAAAAGGAGATCTCTGGCTGTACAGCCTTTGACCTTTATCCCATCGATGAACCGTTCACGGTCTAGACCAGTTTGAGTCAGGGGAGATGACTGCAGCCAAGGGGAGGAAAAATTCTTCATAACTTTCAAGCATCGCCAGACACCTAATCATCCAAAACTGACAATAACTGACCTCCCACGGCTGTGCAGTGTACAATCATGCACTTTAAAAACGCGATAGCCTTGATGAGTTCTGTCTACCGACGTAAACATATTGTTTTAAAAGTTGCTTTTTATTTATTTATTTATTTATTTTGTACCAAGGTTTAAGAGCAACAGGTAAAAGTGCACGCATATTGCGGTTTCAAATCATCGTAAATTTATCGCCAAAGAGCCGTCAAAGGAACATGGATACACAAAGGTGTTAGCAAGAGGCACAGATCTTCATGAGCCCCCGCAACTGCGGGGGCTCATGAGGATCTATATCTTTTGCAGCCGGTAGTGTTCATTTTTTTCTCCGCAGTGAACATGTGCGGGAACATCTTCTAGCTTTGTTAATGATTTGCTAAAGTCGTCCTCTAGACAGCCTAGCTGAAACGAGATGACATGACATACATACTGCTCAGGAACCCAGATGCAAATATGATGACATTGAAAGTGCTGGAGAGAAACTCAGATCTTCACGATCACAGCGGTTCGCAACAGGCTCGTAAACATTGCCTTAGCACCGGCGACCATAGATGAACTTCAACCTCTTGGGACCCGGCTGTTCAAAGAGAGATCGCCATCAAGGCTCGGCACGAAACTGAGAGGCAACCGTTCCGTCTGCAACAGGCTCAGACTCTCATGAGGCCATGCGGATCGGTGTTTCATTCGTGTGTTTCTCATTAATGATGATGTCCTACTCAATTGCAAGAGGTATAGATCCCCATGAGCCCCCGCGGTCGCGGGGGCTCATGAGGATCTATACCTCTTGCTGATACCACTTTGTATCCATGTTCTTTTGGCGTCCGCGGATCTTTGGCATTGAATTTGGAAGGATTCCCAAAACACAATCAGTGTCCACTGACAGTAAAGTGGCTAATAAAATTAGTTCAATTACTTAGTAAAACGGTTCACATCGTCTGTTATGAAACATGCCCAATTTGTGTTTTCTTGAAGAGCAATATAGTGCTTAGACAAAAAGGGGTCAAGTGTGTTGAGGAGAATTTTTCACCCGAAGATATTATTCTTTGGCCGCGAGCATTAGCTAGCAAATCGCCCCCCCCCCCCCCCACCACCCCCAAATAACACTCGAGGGTAACAATTCTCCGTGAGAAATTCTCCACAAAAGCCCTATTGCCTAAGTAAGTATTTCATACCGTGTACTTCCAACTATATCATAACTAATGGTCAAAACTTAAGGGACACTTTTATCGCAGACGCACCGACAACACCACACAAATAATGTAACAATACGTTGCTAATTTATTCAGTAACAATTTCATTTAAGTTTTGATTAAATCAAGCAGTTGTAACAACATCAGAACGTTACAATGTTCACCCACCCCTCATTTGAAAAGTCACACAAGACTGGTCCAGTCAGTGGCGAGTGTACCCATCGTTTGCAGCCAAGCATTCAATGCAGCGTTGACGCATGGAGTTCACCAGTGTTCGAAGAACATGTTGTGGGATCGCTTCCCACTCTTGATGCAGGAACTGAGTCAGCTGGGGGACGCCTTGAGGTGCGGGGGGGGGGGGGGGGGGGTGTGCTGACTACACGTTGCCCCAGCACGTTCCAGAGGTGCTCGAGGGAGCAAGATCAGGTGAACGAGCTGGCCACTCCATCCTCATGATGCCCCGTTGCTCAAGGTACTCATCCACCACACGGGCGCGATAAGGTCGAGCGTTGTCGTCCTGCAGAACAGCATTGTCGCCTATGGCTTGGAAAGCTGGCTGGATGAGGGGCTGCACAATATCGTCCCGTTAGCGCAGTCCGGTCAGGGTGCCTCGGATGACGTGGAGGAGGGGGGGAGAGGAGGAGAGGGGGGGGGGGGCCCTGCCTTCCCTGATTAGTGAAGCCTGCCCAGACCATGACTGAGCCTCCTCCGTAGCGATCCACCTCTTGGACGCATCTATCCGTGAATCGCTCGCCCTGGCGTCTCCAGACCCTCACCCTGCCGTCGTTGAAGGACACAGTGAACCGTGACTCATCAGTAAACAGAACCTGAGTCCACTGGAGTCTGTTGCACCTTACATGTTGACGACACCAGGCAACCCGGGCTCTGCGATGAGCTAGAGTGAGGGGTATTTTCACTGCTGCTCTACGTGAAGCCAGGCCTATTTCGCGCAGACGTCGGCAGACTGTGCTTCTGATGACGTTACCAAGTGGTTGACGTGACAGTTCGGTCTCGCAGAGCCGCCACACATCTGTCCTCCCTTTTGCTGTTGCAGCACGGGCGTCCTGAGCAGGGTCGTCGTTCTGCCTTTCCAGTTTCTTGGAATAGTGCCAGCAGCCTCTGGACCACTGAATGGGACACCCAAAGACGTCTCCCAACTTCTCGTCCGGAAATTCCATCCTGCAGCTAGCGCCCAGCCTTGATCTACTGGCGTTAGGCTTCGTCGTGGTGGCATGGTTAGGAAAGTGACAATTATGCCCTTACTGTACCGGTATTTGTAGCGAAACAGAAGTGCTCAGTGTTCACGACTGACCCCTTTAGCACGTGCATCACGACTTTACCGAGTTTTTCCACCTGCCTGCCTTTGGTACGCTTGCCAATATCGCACAGCTTTTCATAAAAACTGTCGATGATTCACGTGCATTTGACACGTTCGTGGAAATTGATGAATTGTTGTCTATTGTTCCCTGTACAGTGGACTGCTAAGGTCAACTTTTAACCCATTTGGATCGAAAGAACATTGTATTTTATTAGCGTACTTGCGACGATAAACAATGACACAAAAAGTGGGGTGGCCCATAAGTTTTGACCATTAGTATATACTTACTATATCTGCAGTGAAAACAGCTTTCAAAGTTGAAGCGGCCATTTGACACCCACTAAACTTCCGAGTGTGATTCCGTGGCAAGAAATATAGGTCCCCCTTCTACAGTGTCTAGAGTTCATATCCAGAAAGGAATATATGCGTATTCCCAGAAAAAAATATCACAAACCACCACGTGATTGTTCCTAACAGGGGACAGACCGACAGAAAAAAAAGTGCAAACGACAAGATTGAGTCTGTCACATATTACTGCGCGCAAGATATTTGGTCACGGTCGTTAGGGTGTAGAAAAGCGTTGCTAGCTAAACCGCACAGGCAAAACGACGGGCGTGTTCAGATAACATGTCCGTTATAAGGTTCTGGTAAATCAAAGTGGCACAGCTGCAGTGCGGCCGAATTGATCAGTGTTCAGTTCGTATTCCATAGGTAATAGCTAAGAGTCCGAAATAGCTCAGGCGGTTAAGCGTCGGAGCAAGAGAACGCAGGGAATCGCCGGGTCGTGGGTTCGAATCCCCGTCCCGGCCCCGGTAGCTGGACTCACAATCCAGGGAAAAAAGACGGGCTTGTTCAATAGCATGTCCGTTGAATGTCCGTTGAAAGGTCCTAGTAAATCAAAGTGGCACAGTTGCAGTGCGCATGAATTGATCAGTGTTCAGGTCGTACTCCATAAGCAATAGATTTCCTGTCCCCCATAACCCGCGCTATCAGGGCCGTCCATTATCACTTCGGTGCCGTGGACGTTAAACCCCGAACTAACCAACCAGGTAATAGCTGTCCCTGTCCCCATAACAAGCCTGCTAGGGTCATTCATTTAGCACTCTGTTGCCGCGGACGTTAAACCCTGATCTAACAACAACCCACATTGTTTCTTAACCCCGAAAAATGCAGAACCGAATGGTTAACACATTCTACTCCAGGACCGAAATCCCCAAATTTTGAAGTTGCCCTCTCAAGGACTGTACTACAATTCTAGAGACAGCTCGAGCATGATAGTTCAAGGGTGGTGCCAGAATAGCTTGGCGCCTATGGGCGCCAAACTATTCTGGCACCACCCTTGAACTATCATGCTCGATCTGTGTCTTGCTGTGGCGTGCCCGGGCTGAATGAGTTAAAACAAATATACGTTTGAATATATTATATGTGCTTTATTATCCGCTGCTGAGGTAGTGTACAGTCATGAATATACAGTTAGTTACCAGCAATTTCTGTTTCCATCGTCTTATTCGTGTTATTATGATACACACACTTTAATGACGGAAAGAAGACTGAAGTTGTCACAAGTCAAATTTCTCCCAAAGACATGCATGCCAGGTTTGCATTGCAAACCATATTGAAGAGATACCTTCCTAATTTCTCACTTTCCCAATACGCATTATACTTTTCTTCATGAAGCTGTCAACTGAATAAAGTTAGGCAACGTTGTCGAGAAAAGATAATACGTGCACGACTCGCGTAATTCTTTGTCACATCGCATTCTTGTAGGTATCTTGGCAAGCCAGTTCCGTCTGCAAGTGGCATAGATTCTCATGAGGCTGCAGTTGCAAGGGCTCATGAGAATCTGTGCCTTTCGCTGGCAGGAATTGGCTCCGTAGCCGTTCCCTTCCATTTTGAAGACGACATCGATGATTAGCGTCAAAGTGAGAGAGCATCACCTCCAACCACTACTACTCCCCAGAGAGAGCCACCATGAAATCTCCACTCAAACAATTTTCTACCAAATAACATTACACCTTTTACTATCAGCAATAGTCGAGGACGACTTCCACTGTCTAGGAAAACAAATGGCACACAGCTTCGCTCACCACACACTCAAGTTCTTGCGAGACCATACTCAGCACTTCTCATGAGGATCTAAACCTCGCGCAGATGGTTTTACGGTCTTGCTAAGGAACAAGCACCGACTTCATGTGTGACAGCTAGGAGTGATCTTCTTACAGAGCTTCCCCAGTGCCAACATCGTGAAGGAACCTATTGGTAGGCGCTTGCCTCGTGTCACGAAGAAAGCTTTTTTTATACCTGTGGTCCTTGGAGAAGGAGCTCGTCGCCGGTTTAGTCTAGCGTTATCGAAAAAAACTGCAGAGGATTCGTCACGAAAGCACCTGACCCTCCATCTCGAGAAGTTCCATTACCCTCTCACGCAACAATGCTGCCACATCACACATAAGGATTCAGTTCCCTGACCGCGCCTGTCCTAAAAAGCTATACGAGTTCAGTCCCCTGACAGCGGCTCTAAAGAGCCGCTGTCAGGGGACCGAACTCGTATAGGCTCTGGTCCTGTAAGAGGCGCTGACTGGGAACCAAAATTCCTATAGTCTGTGGCTAGTCAGCAACACTCTCTCTATCACATGCAGCTGCAGCATCGCCTGCAGGGGATCACCTGGCATAACTCAATAGTATCCTTAGTAAATTGTGGAGACGTCTAGTGAGTAAAGCACTGCTTTTCAGTGGTCATAACAAATCCGTTACTGTCTTTTGAAACGGAGTCACTCAATCTACTTCCCTTTTTTGTTCAAAACACTGCCGGCGGTTTAAAAATGAGCTAAACTGCAGAATTAATTAGGACTTAGGATTTTGTTGTTGTGAAAGTTGTTGTTGTTGTTTTGGTTTGCTTGTCTGTTTGTTTGCCACGGAAATACTTACATATCTGGCTAACGCAAAATACTTTGGATGTAATCAAATGCAGGTCATTAGGTCACCACCAAAGCGACTTTCCCACTGAGCGACTTGCAAAAACTAAAACCAGGACAGGCCACTCTTTTTGTTTGCGAAACACAAGGACATGCAGAGAGAGTAATCTTCCCTTTGGACGACCTAATCTGATTCCAGACCAAGATGCGATACCCACTCCGGGCTTCGGCGGCCAGACAATCAAACGACGCGAGAAAGCAAGTAAAAAGGTGAACCGTTACCCTTCTGCAAGAGACACAGATCCTCACGAACCCTTGCAGGTTGCGGAGGCTCACTAGAAAACTACCCAATGCGCAAAAGGCCATAGGCGGGGCCGACGTCGGCCGCCGTTTGCCCGCGCACGGCCCTGCGGCGCGGGCAAACGGCGGCTGACGTCGGCCCGAAGGCCTTTTGCGCATTGAGTAGGAACTATTCCTCCATGCGTGAGCTATTTGAATGTTGTTTTTCAGAGTTGTAGATCAACTAGCGTTTATGATGTCGATGTACGCAAGAAAACAAGAAGTAAACGTGCACGTTAGGACCGACTGCTAGAGGAATAGATGCCGCGGCTCGTGAGCCCAAGCAGACGGCGGCCGGTCGTGAAATTCCTTGCTTCTTTGCAGGACCTATTTGTATTTTGTGTTTTTCTTTAGCTAACATCGCTGATACCGCTGAGGCTAAGAAACAATGACATGAGGACAAGGCCCAAAAGGTACGGTTCCTTATGAGCCCTCGCAAACATGAGGATCTGTGCCTCTTGCGAGCGACACTTGCATGTGTTTTCTTACCCATAGGACTTCGTTCCGTTCGGTGGCTTTAACGCCGCTGAGCAACAGCGAAAACGTGGACTGGAAACAGGATCGGGTTAGCCATGTCATTTGGCGGTCACGAACGTTGAAAGGGTGTCGTAAAAGAGATGCAAATAATGGCGTCTTCAGTGCTGCCTAATCATTTGTGTATTAGGAGGGAAGTGTGGTTGTGATGTCTGGAGGCAAAGAGCTCATTTGCATCCAATTATGAGGACGGGAAAAAAAAAGTCTTGCTTTCAGAACAACTTTGCGTACCATTTGATTTCTGGGGGGAATTTACTGGAAGACAGTCCTTCCCCCCCCCCCCCGCCCCTCCCCCAGTCCAACCCCTTCCACCTCCTACGACAGAGAGAGAGAGAGAGAGAGAGAGAGAGAGAGAGAGAGAGAGAGAGAGAGAGAGAGAGAGAGAGAGAGAGAGAGAGAGAGAGAGAGAGAGAGAGAGAGAGAGAGAGAATGGGCATATAAAATTGACCTGAGTTGAACGTGATTGACGATGGAGACTGAACACCATCACTGCCAGTGGATGCAAACTTACACCGTCCTTTAAAAGTGCGGGGGAAAATTCTGTACTGAACAATCTCTTCGATCCAAGGAACACAGCTATGAACAGAGACAGCATGAGGCAAAGAACCTCATAAGCCCCAGCAAATGCGGGTTCTTGTGAGGTTCTTTGCCTCTTCAGTGCAGCTGGGTGGTTTTTACGTTTTTCTGGAAGTGAAGGTGTTAAAACACTCATGAACAAAAAGTGTCTACTATGACTTACAGTTACAGGGTGTGATATCGCAGATCAGCATACAATATTTTGACTTTATTGGAAGTTACAACGGGAACTGTGCGAATCTTATTTGTTCACACAGCGCTAGACGACGCAAACACTTGAATTGTTTTGTCGACGAGACATTTATGGAAAACAATTTTAAAAACGATAACAATCATGTCTCATAAACTATCCCCACCCACTCCTCCCGCCTCCTTCCTCAGCCACACCCACACCCACACCCACATCCACACACACACACACACACACACACACACACACACACACACACACACACACACACACACACACACACACACACACACACTCACACACACTGACTCATACCTCCCACTCCCCTTTCCTACCTGTGGTCCAAAAAGCAGGAACAGTTTTACGTATATTTGTGATTGTCTAGACAGTTCCATTTTAAAACCCTCCCTCTCTTGGAAGGAAGTAATTGGTGCCACGGTCTTGTTTAAAACTCTACTGTGATGGCTTTTTCATGCAACTAAATGTAAATTCGACGATTCTCAAAACTGCGCTCTTACGACCCCTCTACAATTCAAGCGGATCACGCGTTTAGTGCAAATCGCGGGCAATGGATGGACAATGACAGCTTAAAGAAAGTGCCTTATTCACTTCAATTGGCACCTCTTATACGATAATCTACTTAGACACTAACCTTGAGCTGTCATGGTCAATTTACTGACTGACTGTCTGGTTGGTTGGTAGGTCGATCAGTCGATTGATCGGTCGATCGATCGATTGATTGGTGGATGGATTGTTTGAGTACAGAGTACAAGGCGCTACCACGGTCAATCTGCCTCCTGCTGTTGGTGGTGGAAATGAGCAAATGTAAATCATTCTACAATTGATCCACTCAGCTTTGCACAGAAACACAACATGGACTGAAGCAGAAAATTTGGGACTTAAAAATTCCGCCTCTGTGCGCCTACAAGTTACTCAACATTCATGCATTCATTGGAAATTTGCGAGTGAAACTTTTTTTGTGCGTGGGGTTACGAAACTATACACTTGTGTGGGTGGTTTTTGTTAAGCCTTTGATTTGTGTGTGTGTGTGTGTGTGGGTAGGGGGGGGGGTATTAACTATTTGACTGCTACTGACGATACCACTCGCTGGATAAGACGCGTAACTGCGCATTTATTCAGCCGGACGCTACACGTCCGGCTGAAAAGATGCGCAGTTACGCGTCTTTTCCAGCGAGTGGTAAGGTCTGCCGGCAAAAAAGATGCGCAGTTATGCGTCTTTTCCAGCGAGTGGTATCGTCAGTAGCAGTCAAGGGATTAAAGCTGTATAGTTGTTCTAGCCTATGGTACCCCCCCCCCCCTTCCCCTTGCCCGCCCCCAATCTGCCATTCCTATCGTTACAAGTTTATAACCTCTGATTTTCTTCCTACTGTCCTATGTGTTTGTTTGTTTTAGTTTGTTTTTTCCTTCTGGTGTTTTGTGGTCATTATATATGAAACTTTCTTATTTCTTTCTGGAACTTTCTAATTCTCATGTCTTTGTTTTTTCATCTGTCCAAGTTTCTCATTCTTATTTTATTTATTATTATTTTTTAAAATGTTTTTAGATTTGTGAAAAAAATCTAATTTATTTGACACGCTAAAGACTGTTGGTTGTTTTGGTGTGTGTGTGTGTGTGTGTGTGTGTGTGTGTGTGTGTGTGTGTGTGTGTGTGTGTGTGTGTGTGTGTGTGTGTGTGTGTGTGTGTGTGTGTGTGTTTTTACAAAAGGCTCACTCAATACAAAAAATAAACCCGCAGGGGTCAATCTGAGAACTGAAGCTATTCGTTGATTCCCGTCTTCACGCAATAATGTTCTTGAGAAAAATGTCCGTCAGTGGTAAAAAACGTGACATCATTTCTTTATACCATTTTAAAGCGATATTTCCAGCTGCTTTCTCTTCGTTTTCTTCTGCGTCCTATAGTGAAGGACCTTTTAGTTAGATGATAATCCCGCGGGGTATGAATGCACCATTACGGTGAGCTGGTCTGTGATTTTGGACCTTACGACCGTAGGCCGTAAGGTCCAACATCACAGACCAGCACATATTAAGCTTGAAAAATATATATTTACACTTGTGTCTGATCACATATCAAGCTTGCATTCTTGTCTGATTTTTTTTCTTTCTTGCGGTTTCCTTGTTCGAGAAGTTTTAACTTGCATTTGTTTCTGCTCGCCTAAGGAGTAATAAGAAAAACCAGCTGTATACATTTTTAACACCAAATCACATTCGAAACGTGTTGCATCCGGATTCATGCCGCGTATCTAGATGTGACATGTCTTGAATGTGTTAACGCCGCCATTCTTGTTGAACTCCTTACACTTGCGTACGTTTTTGTTTTTTTGTTTTTTTGTGTTTTTTTTTTTCTTCTTCCCCAAATAGACAAAATTTTGCTTGGGTTCCTGATGCGAAGTATACAAATAAATAAAATATTCCAAGAAATAAACACGGAAGCCAGGGACTACCTGCAGAGGATCGGTGAACAGGACAACAAGATCCCTAGGCCAGGCCTCCCTGGGGATACTTTGCCGTCGCAAACGTTAACTCATTCAGCCACAACACACCACAAAAAGACATGGATCGAGCAAGATAGTTCAAGGGAGTGCCAGAGACGATTCAGATTAATCGAGGTCGAAGTATCCCTTTGACTTCTGCTTAAGTCATTCAGCCCCGACACACCACAGCAAGACACGGATCGAACATCATAGCGAGTTCAAGGGTGGTGTCAGAATAGCTTGGAGCCCATAGGCGCCAAGCTATTCTGGCACCACCCTTGAACTATCATGCTCGATCTGTCTCTAGAATTGTAATGCAGTCCTTCAGGGGGCACCTTCAAAATTGGGGATTTCGGTCCTCGGGTAGAATGTGTTAAAACTATGTGTGTGTATGTGTGTGTGTGCGCGCGTGTGCCTGTGTGTGTGTGTGTGTGTAATAATAATAATAATAATAATAATAATAATAATAATAATAATAATAATAATAATAATAATAATAATAAATTTATTTCAGTTTTTGCAGGCCATCTGGCCCATATGAACACAAAATACAATTTACAACCAGAAAATACAGGAAGGTGGTTGTAAAACACACTCATATAGCATCACATCAGCGCACATAAATAAACAAAAAAAAAACAAGAAAAGTTCAAAGCAAATCCCTCTAATTCCTTAATTTAAGGCAACCTGAAATATACATAGCAACTTTAAAAACCAGTTTATCATGTAGGTTTCCACACAGCAGCTGAACTTTAAGATCGGATGGGAATCTGTAGTAAAACAGTGGAATGTACTTTTTACGTAAAGGGGAATATTTTGGACACTCGAACAGAAAATGACACAAATCTTCAGCCTTATGCCAATCAGATGAATTACATTCTGGATTAGTGATGGGTTTTCCAAATCTGGATACTCCGTTTAAAGGTAAACGGTTACATCTAAGTAAACATATTGCCCGCCTGAGTTCACAAGAGTTCAGCTGCCCTATGTAGCTGGCTCTAAGTATTTCTGGGTGGTAATGGCAGTATTCTGTGTTTGAGGAAAGGGATGCATGCCAGTCCTGTCGGAAACAATCCATCAGCCGATCTTTGAATATCTGAATGAACAGAGGAGTGTTTCCAACTGACTGCATTTCCCATACATACCCAAACCCGTGCATACACAATAGAGTCTTTATTTGCGTAGCCCAGTTCGATCTACCTGAAGCATCATGCATACATAACATCGTGTAACACTGTCTTGGGTATCTGTTTTCTGACATGGTAAGAAGTCTGCACCAGTACTTCACCATTCGAACATAGGCATCAATATACATAGGGAATCTTCCACACTCACCCAGCGCAATATTGTTTTTTACATCTCTTCCAACACCAAGGACCATTTTACAAACCTTTATATGAACCTGCTCAATTACATCATGTCTCTGGAAACCCCAAACCTCTGACCCGTATAGCACAATGGGTTTAATCTTGACATCAAAAATGTGAAAAACAGTGTCAGCTGGCAAGTTTTGTAATTTAAAGTATAGTCTTTTGATACCTGCAACTGCTCTCCTGGCTTTTCCAGCTAAGTTTTCTACACATCTAGCCCAGTTAAGAGTAGAGGAAAATATCACACCAAGGTAAGTATAACTGGACTCGACTTGAATCTGCTTGTCAGCATAAAACCATTTTTCACAATTTTTCACAAAACCTCCATTTTTGAAGACCACCACTTTTGTCTTGTCCATGTTCACAGTGAGACCCCATTTTTTACAGTATTTTTCTAAACAATTAATTTTCTTTTGGAGATCTGCTACAGAGTCAGAGACAATGGCTATATCATCAGCATACATAAGAAGGAAAATACCCAGTGGGTCTGCAAAAATATCAATGCCACGTGCACCGCACGATGATATTTCTGTCTCAAATTCTGAAAGAAAGATAGAAAACAGCAGTGGGCTCAACACACAACCTTGTCGCACCCCTGACATGCAATCAAAGTAGTCGGTAACTTTGGTTCCAACCCTTACAGCAGCTTTTACATGTTTGTACATACTCTCAAGTGTCTGAAGCAACTTTCCATGAACTCCTTTACGTAACAAGAGATACAACAGTTTTGTCCTGTGCACACTGTCGTAAGCTTTAGAAAAATCTACGTACATGGTGTAAAAACGGCCACCCTGCTTGCTAAGATACTTTTGCACTAGTGCCTGTAAGCAAAAAAATGTTATCTATAGTACTGTACCCTTTACGGAAGCCAGCTTGAGCCTCAGGAATACAATCATTCTCTTCACAAAAACGCACCAACCTGTTGTTAATGACAAAACTGTACAACTTACTGATAACGTTCAGAAGAGAAATTCCTCTGTAGTTGTCAACATTTCTAGGGTTACCCTTTTTGTGTAGTGGAAATATCACAGCCATGGTCCAGCTTTCAGGGTATTCCGCACTTTGAAACACACGATTGAACAAAGGATGCAGAAATTTCACAAGGATCTCACCTGCATGATGAAAAAGGTCAGTGGGCAAGCCATCAGGGCCTGATGCTTTCCCTTTCTTCATGCTATTAATAGCACTGCGAATTTCATCCTGTGTGATTTCCTCGTCAAATTTTGCATTATGACAACCATCACAATCATCAGATATATGGTCATTCAAAACACCCTCGGCCTGTCTGCTGAAACCTGAATCATCAACATTCTGATCCACATTTAGTAAATTACGAAAATAATCATACCACACGCGTGGTGAAATGACATCAGAACACAACTTTTTAACGCCAGTCAGAGACTTTATTTTTTGCCAAAATTAAATGTTCTTGAGTTTGCATCATTACATGCATCGTTGAGCTCATTCAAAACCCGTGCGTTGTACTCTACTTGTTTTGTTTTACACAACTTCTTAAATTCTTTCTTCATGTCAAGATACTTCCCTAAGTCGTCATGTGTGTTTGTGTGTCTGAACTGCTTCAACTGTATGTACTTGTTTTGTTTTGCTAACTCGCAGTCCGAGTCCCACCACGGCGGCTGTGCACGGGATTCACCTACCTTCTTACCTGACCTCATTTTGACAGCTGCCTTCTGAATGAATGCTACAAAACAGGCCGACCCTTCTTCTACACTCGAGTCAAGCGCTGACAAAAAGTGTTGAAACGGAGTCTCCTGATTATCTTCAATGTATGCACAAAAGGATTCAGCGTAGTTTTCTTTCCAAACAAATTTAACCCCTTCCTCTAGTATTATATCATTATTTAAATCATCATCATCACATGAATAAACAGACTGAATAGAAGTAAACGTGGTTACAATGGGGAAATGGTCTGACTCACACCTGTCTGCAACAAACATATCGGTCACTAGGTCAAGCACGGATTTAGAGCAAATACAGTAGTCCACCACACTTTTGCCTCTGTTGGCCACGCACGTAATTTCTCCCTCACTGTCACCTTTCGTTCTGCCATTGACAATAAACAAACAGTACTCTTGACATAGTTCTATCAGTTTCCGACCAAAACTGTTTATGCCAATATCTTTTGACCTCCGTGGGCTTTGTGGTACATCCTCTAGCAGATCTGTTAATTCCAGTAAAGGCTGCACGTGTGTATTGTCATCAATAAAATCAGTATCAGACAGACCGGCAGTGCGGGCGTTAAAATCGCCACATAATAGCCAAGGCAGCTCAGGGTGAGCACGTAACACTTGAGACATGTAGTTTTCTAACACTTCAAAACCATCAACGTTATCTTCACCATATACAACAGAACGCTCTGGAGCCACATACACAAATGCTGCCAGAACATCAGATGCAGAATTCAAAACAGACTTACCAATCTTTAGAAACACAATATCCTCAGCTGCCTGCATTAAACGCAACACATGACAGGCTATAGATTTATGTACACACACGGCCACGCCCCCTTTTAACTTTTGTGTACGTGGTGAAAAAAACACCTGATACTCTGGAAAGGTATCCTCTATAACATTTTGCTTACACGACCAGATCTCTGAAAATGCAACAATTTGACACTTTTCACAGAACTGCCTAAAAGAAACACTTTTCAGCTTATTTACAAGACCTTGGATATTCCATGCCATGATGCGAAACATAGAGCTACCACTTTCATCACTACCACTTTCATCATCACAGTGAGTGGGTGTGGGTTTGAGTATGGGCACTTGAGCGCATGTGTGTGCAGGTAAGTCGTCCTTTGAAGACACATGGTGGGGGTCCTGTGGGTCTGAATGAGGGACGGGCTGTCTTCTCCTGGTTGCTGGGTCAACATGCCGGCCTGCCCCTCATTTCTGCCCCCTGCGCTCCACTGGCCTCTGGGTAGCAGCGTCGTATGCGTGGGTCTTTCCCTCAACAACGAGGGAGTCGAAGCGGAGGAAGGCCTTCTTCCCCGCCTGCTTGGCCTCCTTGAGAAAGGGTAGCAGCTTGCGGCGCACGTCCCTCACCCGAGGGGTGAAGTCCTCAGAGATGTAGACCCGGGACCTGTTCTCCTTCAGCGTTCTGCGCTCAAACAGGATCCGCTCCTTGTCTTTGTACTTGTTGAAGCACACGATGATGGGGTGGGGCGCCTTGCCCCCCTTCAGACGATGGGCACGCTCCACCTCGATCTCCTCCTCTATGCCCATCTCGTCCTTCAACATTGACTTGACAGCTTTCTCACAGTCCGCCCAAGTCTCTGAGCGCCCCTGGGGGTGGGGGATTCCGTGAAAGATCAGATTCTTGCGTCTGCTCCGCCCCTCCAAATCATCCAGCTTATCCTCCAGCTGCGTAACTTTCTCCTTCAACTCTCTGTTTTCTTTCATCACCGCAGTAAAGTCACTCTGAATTTTGTCCATCTGCTCCTGCATTGTAGCTTTCATACTGTCCATCTTTTTGTCCATCACATTCAACATTTTAAACACATCAGCAATGGTCGGCTCAGACACTGCGTTTGCCTCACCCCCGGGCGACTGGTTGTCTTGGTTCCCCTGGCATGTCAAAAGAGTCTGTCGTTTCGGTGGGCCTGGGTTCGCTTCGACATCGCCACACCGGAGCAGAAAGCCGACCAAAAACACGAGAATGACTGCCACCGGTCCGCTGACACTGACAGTGCGGTAACGTAGGGCTGCCTTCCTCTGTGCTTTGCGAGCCATGAAGTTTTGAAAAGTCCAGTAAAAGGTACCGCAAATGGCACAAAAAGCTACCGAACTGATCGGCATGATGAGCTGAATCACCCTGTCGTTGTTCTAAAGTCACTCATTAAGTAATTATGTTGCAAAATGCTAAAAATGTGCGGAGCCGCTCTTCAACTGTGTGACGTCGATCGTGAGCACAACTCACCCCCCTGTGTGTGTGTGTGTGTGTGTGTGTGTGTGTGTGTGTGTGTGTGTGTGTGTGTGTGTGTGTGTGTGTGTGTGTGTGTGTGTGTGCGTGCGTGTGTGTGCGTGCGTGTGCATGTGCCTGTGCCTGTGTTCGTGCGAGCGTGCGTGCTTGCGCGCGTCTGTCCACGAGTGTCTGCGTATGTGTATGCGTGCGTATGTGTGTTCGTGTGTACTCGTCAAACTCATTGACGGCCAGCGCGGACCGTGAATAAAATCTGGAAAATCACAACACTGAGCCCGAGTTACATGTAAAGAACAGATATAATGCCTTTCGAAACTAACAGGCTATCAGATATATTTCTTTTGAGTACCAGGTTCAAACTAATCAGGCACTACCTTTTCTTCCATCACGGTTGACATATCTTGAAACCCTTTGGCTGCCGGCATCGCTTCTTGGAGTCCTGCAGGAGTTATTGCAACAAAAAGCGCTATTGACAGTCCAGAGGTGAACACATTGGACGCCAGGACCGAAATCTCCAAATGTTAAAGGTGCCCTCTGAAGGACGGTATTACAATCTTAGAAACAGATCGAGCATGATAGTTCAAGGGTGGTGCCAGAATAGCTTGGCGCCTATGGGCGCCAAGCTATTCTGGCACCACCCTTGTACTATCATGCTAGATCCATGTCTTGCAGTGGTGTGTTGGGATTAAATGAGTTAAGCAGAAGAAGTCAAAGATGATACGTCGACCTCGATTAATCTGAATCGCCTCTACGAATAAAGCAAATAATATAATTTTTAAAATCAGTACTTTATTTTAAGTACAGTGCGTAGGAGTTCTCAAGCGAAAACGTATTCCAATGCTCGCTAAACTATGAATTAGTCAGGTTTTTTTTCTCTCCAGACATACAGATGCGTGCTCGGGGAACATTCACGTTTCTCAGACGATGCCAACATTGATATGAGCAAAACACTCGGTCTATCATAATTTTTACAGATAGACTTACGACAAAATATATCACTGATTGTCATTTATTTTGGGCACTCGGGATTTACGGCACAACTAGTGTAATATGCGTGCTGCCACCGTTAGGACACATGTTCCAAGAAATAAACACTGAAGCCAGGGACGACCTGCGGTGAACAGGACAACACGATCCCTACGCCAGACCGCCCTGGGGTTACTTTGGCGTCCCAAACTTTAGAACTCTGTGTGTGTGTGTGTGTGTGTGTGTGTGTGTGTGTGTGTGTGTGTGTGTGTGTGTGTTATGGTGTGTGTGTGTGCGTGCGTGTGCGTGTGTGTGTGTGTGTGTGTGTGTGTGTGTGTGTGTGTGTGTGTGTGATGGTGTTTGTGTGTGTGTGTGTGTGTGTGTGTGTATTTATTTGTGAGTGGGTATTTGTTTGTGTGAGTGTTTATGTGTGCATGTTTATTTGTGCGTGTTTGTGTGTGTGTGTGTGTGTTGTGTATGTGTGTGCGTGTGTGTGTATATGCGTGTGTGTGTGTGTGCGTGTGTGTGTGTGTGCATTTGTGAGTGAGTGTTTTCTTGTTTGTTTGTGTGTGTTTGTTTGTGTGTGTTTGTTTGTGTGTGTTTATGTGTGTGTATTTGTGTGTGCGTGTGTGTGCGCGCGTGTGCGTGTATGCGTGTGTGTGTGTGCGCGCGTCTGTGCACGAGTGTGTGCGTATGTGTATGCGTGAGTGTGTGTGTTCGTCTGTACTCGCTTAACCATCTGAACGTGAATACAATCTGTAAAATCACAACACTGTGCCCGAGTCACATGCAAACAAGAAAGAAACGCTTTAGAAAAGTACAAGTACAACACAATTTTCTAAATTTTCAGGTTATTTATCTCATTCTACCCCAACACCGAAATCCCCAAATTTTGCCGTTGTCCTCTGAAGACTGCAGTGCAGTGCAGGACACGGATCGACCATGATAGTTCAAGGGTGATGCCAGAATAGCTTGGCGCCCACAGGCGCCAAGCTATTCTGGCATCACCCTTGAACTATCACGGTCGATCCTTATCTTGCTGTGGCGTGTCTGGGGTAGAATGAGTTAAAAGCCCTTTGTCAAAATATAAATACAGACAGAAATGTACTACATTCACTTATTAGTGAGGCAAGATGGAACGCACGCATTTGGTGTGAGTTCAATTTTTTTTTTCAATTTACATTCAACGGACCCAGCAAGAGGCACAGATCCTCATGAGCCCCCGCAATTGCGGGGTATCATGAGTATATGTGCCTCTTGCACTTGAGTTGGGTATGGCTCGCCGCGCTCCTGACTTTAAAATGCTTGGCCTAAAGCCGTCTCTGTGTATGTACATTGAGTTCTCGTCTCAATCTACCTTTTGTACACCTGTAGGCAAAATAAAGTCACCGGGTGCAACATACAGGGAAATAAATGAGGCTTGGGCGGGTGGCTGGATTGGATTTGCCTTGGCCTCTCGCCAGCCCCGGAACTGCTTGTCATTCTGTTATTTTTTCCAGTGCTTTCACCGGGGCGGACAAGACATCTGTTGGATCACAAAAGCACACCACGAGAACATCACCCACCCCTTTCTATCCTTGTGACCCTATCCATCCCAGGGCTAAAAGCGGGACACAGAGTGGTTATCAAGAACCTACCCACTGCCGTCGACAAGAGGCGTAGATCCTTATGAGCCCCTGCTCTGCAGGGGCGCATGAGGATCTATGCCTCTTGCATAGATGTAAGGACTCTTGTCAGCATTCACACGCCACTGTCTGTTAGAACTTCTCGTGTCGTACTTCGCCGGAGATATCACAGCCGGAAAGGAAGTTAGTAGGTTTATATGTCATCGGAATGAAGCATCGATAGATCCATCAAGGGCACATGAGTATCTGTGCCTCTTGGAGACGGGCGGTTTTCTTTTCCTGTGTTTTGTCGAGTCGGAATGTCAACCACGTGTTCGTAAGACTGAAACTCTCTCGACTGAGTCGTTCAAATCACAGACAGAAGGCATCGATAGCGGGCTGAAGTCCTTACATTAGTCTCTATGCCCCTTGCAGCAGTGGGCCCGCGCCGCACGACTGTGCGCGGGCTCACTGCGCCCGACCTCAGCCCGACAGCCTTTTACATACTATTAGGAAGGATCTTCGCATCATGTCAGTTGATGGAAGAGGGTTCGTTCTGTGAATGTGCCCTCTGTTGTTTCTAAAATGAGGTCGACTGTTGGATCTTTCTTAACAATCTCCTAGCTTATTTTTCTTGCACACCCCTCATTTGTTCTGTACGTCACGGTAGATTTCTCCATCTGGCTGCGTTGCACGCATTGCCACAGTTTCCAGTTTTTTTCGCTTCGCAATCTACTTAGCCTGTATCCCCCTTCCCTGCCACAGTACGTACATTTTTGTTTCAGAAATCTTTGTTCATTCCACGACCAAAAGCCAAAACCCTTCAAGAAAGATGGATACACGAATTGGTCTCAGCAAGAGGCATAGATCCTCATGCGCCCCCGCAGTCGCGGGGGCTCATGAGGATCTGTCTCAGTCTTGCAGTTGGATCGTGTCTCGGCGATGAAGGGGTTAACACATCCGTAATGCTGAATGACGGATGTCGAATAAGATTTACTTCTAAAAGTGACAGAATCAGGTCCGGCAAAGACAGTAGCCTGGTTCAGCCACTTAATTATAGCAAAGAAAGACAATAGGTAGCGCGCATGTATAGTAAGGACATCCACATTATAGCAAAAGGGACAGTGTCCCTGAATTGCAAGGCTCATTGCGGCAAGCTTGCATTATCTTCGTTTTCATTATTGTAAGAGGCGTAATGTGTAAAGACAGCCTCAAGCACTGCGTCTTACCGGTAAAGGAACTTGAAGCACAAGCACAAGACAGATCTGGCTGGCGTGCCGCCACCAGGAAAGCCTGCACGCTCTTTAAACAAAATCGGCGCGAACGGATCACCAGTGCCAGAGCTCGCAGAATGACCGCGTCGACTCTCCCTACAGCTACGTTCCAGCGCCCCCATTGCCCTCGCAGGCGTGGCTCCAGGACTGGCTTGGCCAGCCACACCCGCACCCACAAAATGAAGTCATGCACAATGACGACATTATCGGCTTCGATGGCCGGTCTACCCATTATATAATGTGTAACACCAAGGACGTCAACGAGGCAACTCCTTGTGAGCAAGAGACAGATTCGCATGAACCCGCCATGCGGCTGCAGAGGTTCATGAGAATATACGCTTCCAGCAGATGGAGTGGTCCGGACGAATCTACTGAATGCCTGAAGTCAATTGTTCACCTGCCTCTGATTAGGAATAACCCCAATAATATTGCCGCAGTGCCAGACTTAGCTTTGCATTGCCGCAGTGCCAGACTTAGCTTTGCATTGCCGCAGTGCCAGACTTAGCTTTGCATTGCCGCAGTGCCAGACTTAGCTTTGCATTGCCGCAGTGCCAGACTTAGCTTTGCATTGCCGCAGTGCCAGACTTAGCTTTGCATTGCCGCAGTGCCAGACTTAGTTTTGCAATGCATTCAGCCTGAAACACATAATGTTAAATGCCTGAGGTCCAACAGACGATTTTCGGAAATCTGAAGTAGGTAAAAAATATATGTTTTGACGAAAACAGTGGATTAAAGCCTGGACAAACATGCGATATCGCAAGTTTGTCCAGGCTTTAATCCACTGTTTTCGTCGAAACACTGACGCGCAATTTTGATTCAAAGGAATGCAAAGCAATATGTTTGGCACCAGTTTGGCTGCAGGAGCTGCCAGAACAGTACGTGAATACATGCAGCTGTCTGCTTTCGGGGCTCCACTCCTGATTTGAAGGGTTTACTCCCCCACATTTGGCCGTTGGATCAAGCCTGATCTCCTCCGTCCACTTTAGCCGTTGGCTGTCAGAAACAGCTCATCCGCCTAGTGGTGCAGTGTGAACACCACCCCGTCACGTGGTTTAGCCCACCAGCTGAGGTGGTTTGCCAGGGTGTGGCGCTTGGAGCCAACACGAGAGAGATTAAGGAGATGGATGAGGACCAGTGACGCCCGTCCGTCCTATGTCGGGACGCAGCTGCCGAACAGCAACGGTACTACCTCTATCCAGAGCCCCCTACACCCCACTACCTCTATCCAGAGCCCCCTACACCCCGTCCATGCACATATCAAGTGCATACAATTTGAAAATGTGCCCTCAAGGGTGCCAGTCTACTGACTTATACGCGTCGTGAAGCGTGCGGATACGCGGCAAATGAAGTTAGCGTTCGAAACATGCCGCATGTATCATGTCTCGAACGTTCTAACTTCATTTGCCGCGTATCCGTATGTGTCATGTCTCGAACGTTCTAACTTCATTTGCCGCGTATCCGTATGTGTCATGTCGCGAACGCTCTAACTTCATTTGACACGTGCCCGTTTGTGTCATGTCTCGAATGTTAACTTATTTTGCCGCGTATCTGTATGTGTTATGTCTCGAACGCTCTAACTTCATTGACACATATCCGTTTGTCATATCTGGAACGCTAACTTAATTTGACGCGTATCTGTTTGTGTCACGTCTCGAAAGCTAATTTCATTTGCCCTAAGATATCCGTTTGTGACGGATCTCGAATGCTAACTTCATTTGACGCGTATCCGGTTGTGTGACGTCTCGAGCGCTTACTGCGTTTGCCGCGCATCAGTTTGTGTCGCGTCTCAAACTCTAACTTCATTTGACGCATACTTTCCGTCGGTGTCATGGCTCGCATCCTAACTTCATACGACACGTATCCGTTTGTGTCAGATCTCAAAATTCTAACTTCATTTCACGCGTATCCGTTATATCGCATGTTTGTCCGGGGTTGTAATCGACTGTTTGCGTGAAAAGACGCGCAGTTTTTGACCTACTTCTGATTTCCGGAAATCGTCTATTATTTTATCACTAATTCGGTCACCTGAGTCGATATCTGGACTCTGGCTGAGTTAGCACATGCACTAATAAAAGAGCACATCTACTTATTGAATTATTACACGTGCTATTTTACTTAGTTCTCAAAAGAATCGCCAATCACACATGCCGACCTTTAAAAACATAACCATCGGTTGTATGTATCTCCAGCGCAGCACAAGTCCACAAATAAAACACGAGTAAGAATCAGTGAGTTGATAGGTGTATGCGTGCGCGTATCTGATCTGTGGTTGTTTCCTCCATCGCACCCAGACACTGGCAGAGAAAAGCTGGAGAGTTTATTTTCCACCGACAAAGTGCGAAAATAAACGAACAATGGATGTTACCAAACTAGCTAGCTCCGTCTTCAGGAATTTGCTTTGGATCTAGGGAGAAAATATTTTCTGTCGGATGTCCTGGGGGCTTGGGATCGAATCCATTCCGCTTGCGAGAGACACAGAACCTGATGCCGAGCCTCTGCAGGATGCAAGGGCTTATGAGGTTCTGTGTCTCTCGCTGCATGTGGTGATATTCTTTTCGGATGTAGAACGACCACACATTTAGAGCTACATCATTCAGACAGACAAGAAAACATTTTCAAGCAGATATCAGAGCAAACATTTCCGTCCGCATTGAGACATAGATCATTACAAGTCCCAGCTGGGTGCAGGGGCTCATGACGACCTATGTTTCTTGCTGACAAATACTGGTCACATTTACGTCTATGCCCTTAAGGAGGTAGTATTTTTCTTCACTCGGATGCCATGCGGGGAAAGTTGAATGTACGAGTGTATGTGGTCACGCAGGGCGGTCGGAGCTCATAAGGCTCTATCTTCTCTCTAGTTCCATTTGCATCTGTGTTTCTCAGGAGGTCGAAAGTATTTTTGCAATCGGGCGTCCTGTGGAGAGAGTTTGATTTGCGAGTGTGGCCCCGCGGGCGACTCTAAACGGTGTGTATATTTCTAGGTGTAGGTGGAAATAGGACCTTACAGACTCCACAGGCTTATACTGAAATGCTAACATACCCGTCCCTCCACAGGACACAGCAGTGCGGAGAATCACAGTGAGCCATCCATCGGGCCGATGTCGGCCGCCGTTGGCCCGCGCACGGTATTGCGCGGGCCAACAACGGCCGACAATTTTAGAGGGTCATATACATGAAGACTATCCGTAGCACACATTATATCACCTTATAATATTTAGCATGCGAAATAACCTTTATTATTATTATTTTTTTTTTTTTACAAGTTCATCACTGAAGTCTGGATGGGAGTGGAGTGCAAGTAAGCCTAGGTCCCTTTCCCTTTTGGATTTTTCTTTTAAGCGCATCAACCAATTGGAATTATTTCTCAACTTTGAGATTACCACATTACTCTAATGAGGACAGAGATGAAGGATTTTTTTTTTCCTGCGTAGGAAATTAAAAAAAAAAAAAAAAAAAAAAACAACAGCAGACTGCTACTGAGCATCTGTCAAGATCGTGAAGAAAAAAAAAACATACAGGAAAATCTTTCTAGAAGAAAACTTTTTCCTGTTTCGTCAACATAAGCCTAAACTTTTCGTATTTTTTACGAGTGTGACCCACCTTAAAAAAAAAAAAAATAATAATAATAATAATAATAATAATAAAAATAAATGAAATTAATTGAAAATTAAATTAGATAAAATAAAATAAATTAAAATAAAAAATAAATGAAGAAAATAATAATAATAGTAATAATAAAATAATGAAATATATACTGAAATTAAATAAGATAAACTAAATAAAATAAAATAAAATAAAATAAAATAAATAAATGAAGAAAAAATATATATACAAAATTATTTTTAAAATATATAAACCCAGCCAAACTAACAAACACCAACAACAACAACCAACCAAAAAAACAAACAAACAAATAAAAAAGACAGAAAACGTCTACACACCCACATAATGTGACATAGATAGCACAATGAATAAAATGTCATTGTTTCCGGCATAGGAAGATCTTCAGCTTACATTCTATGATTTCACTGGTGTACTGTGCACTCACTTTGATGCTACACTTTATATGCGTGAAATATGAGGTAAGAGCACTTAAGAACAGATTTTTATCACTGTACTGTCATCGAAACATATGGCTGTACGCTTGATCCAAAGCCGAGATGAAGATTTGAGCCCTCCAGCACAGACAGAGTATAACAAACAGCGGTGTTTCAGATGTAGTAATCCGAAATACATGTGGCTGGTCGAAATCCTTCCACCTGCAAGAGACATAGATCCTCATGGGCCCCTGCACCCGCAAGGGCTCATGAAGATCCACGACACTTGGTGGCCTGGCTTCTGCATGAAAATCTACACCCGCCGGCAAGAACAGAGCATAATAAACATCAGTGTTAGGGCCTATAGCAATCCCAATCTCATCTAGACACGTCAATGCGCCGTAGACACACGTTCTCCTGAGCACCTTGCGCTGCATAGGTACATGAGACTCTATGTCTCTCTTGCAGTTTTAGATCGATCAGCGCTAAAAGCTGTTCTCCATTCTGAGTTGGGGGGGGGTGGGGGGGGGGGGGGGTCACAGGGGTATCGCGTACACGACTACAAAGATATAATGTTTGTTGTCAAATATTAGATCATAATTATGAGACTTGGATAAAACAAGATGGGATGAACCATAACCCACAACTGAAGTCCCTTCTATACGAGAGCTGTCCTCGCTGTCAATGGTCTCTACCTTTTGTCTTTGACTTGATTCTGATGTTGAATTATCTCCTATTGGAAAAGTCTCGCAGATCTGCCAATGCGTCAGTGAGTTCTATAAGGGCCGCAGGACATACGCGTCATTGATTTGTCAAACGTCATTTGTCATGACGTAATGTTTAGGTTTTACGTAATTTATATTTTACGTGATATGAGTTTCACTTTCGCTTCATAGGCTTGAGAAAATGGTGACAAAACTAGAACTTCACGGTACAGAGTTAAACTTTCTCTCTGCTTCCATTTCACGTGCTTGCGTTCGTTTTTCTTTACGCGTCTTTGTTTGTCTTTCAATTTCTTTCCTTTTTCTTTGACCAGCGGTTATCTTCAATTTTTAATTCACTTTTTTTTACTTTCTGACTTCCATATTATTTAAAATATAAC
The DNA here is from genome assembly GCA_036245525.1 of Semisulcospira habei. Taxonomy (NCBI): domain Eukaryota; kingdom Metazoa; phylum Mollusca; class Gastropoda; family Semisulcospiridae; genus Semisulcospira; species Semisulcospira habei. The sequence continues at coordinate 16,943,095 of BTPG01000001.1, forward strand.
TTTTAAAATTGGTTTCCATACTTTTCTTCAACTCTGTCCGTCCGTCCGTCCGTCCGTCCGTCCGTCCGTCTCTCTCTCTCTCTCTCTCTCTCTCTCTCTCTCTCTCTCTCTCTCTCTCTCTCAGTCTCTCCATCATCCTATATTTCTCCCTGTCATGCCTCTTTTTTGATCCTCCTTACCCAACATTTCTTTCATTTGTTTTTATGACAGATTCGTACCCCTAGTATCATCGACACTCCACGTTTTCATTTCTTTTTATCACCATAAAATTCCTGGTTCTAGCCGATTTTTTTTATTTCTAATCTCTATTCCAGACAATGGCGAGTGCCGACAGCCACACAGATACAGATTTTAAAAAATGAAAGCAAGAAAACATTTTCACCAGTGAGTTTATTCCAGCTGCAAGAGGCACAGATGCTCATGAGCCCCTGCAGCATGCAGGGGCTCATGAGGATCTGTGCCTCATGCTGGCAATGATAAGCCGTATTTGATGCCGTTTTTCTTTAGGACGAAGACAAAGTGGTAGTTATGCTCGTGTTGAGAAAGAGAAAGTTACTCTCTGTATCTACATTTCTGCACCAAACACCACCCAGTCTAAAAGAGGAACAGATCTGGACAAGATCAGTCCTGCAAGTTTGTAGACGGAAAACTCAAGAAAATTAACTCATTCAAGACGCCAGCCATCAATAGCTGCGGCAGTGTCGCCGCCGGTATAGCGTTGACTGCACCTATTCATGCTGGGTGCCTAGAATGAGTTAACTCATTTGAGAGGTGCCGCCTCCGGGTACGTGGCTTATGCCGCGTATCCGGAGGCGGCACGTCTCGAATGAGTTAATATGTTCGTTAGTACATCATGCTGACAATGCGTGGCGGGAAAAATGTACTCGCTGCATGGGCGCCATTATGTCTGGTGTTGGTTTTTGTTGTCGTTGTTTTTGTTTTATGGGAATGATCCCGGTGCGCACACATTTCTCGGCCGGGCCGACGTCGGCTTCCCTGGCCCAGCTAGTTCATAACGACGTGCGCACGGTGCCCTTTGCATTTTGCATGTTACGCTATTAATCCGTAGAAGTACCTCGGGACTCGAGTTGTTTTTTCACTTTCATTTTGAAACTATATTTCGTGGTGTTCCTTTGAGTATCACACCTGTTGTGCGCGGAGCCAACTTCAGCCGGTTCAAATCGGCCCGAGGCTCTTTTGCGTCCAGGGATTGGGCACACGCCCTCCCAAAGCAGAGGGAATAAGAGGTTTTCAATCTGGAACTTATTATTCCGTGGTTGTTTTTTTTTTTTTTTTTTTTTTTTTTTTTCCCCCGCCGAGAATTATACACCTGTTGTGCGTATCACGCTCCTTCGCGTACGTGGAGCGTGCAGTCAGACCTTGCGTCACGATACTGAATTGAACTTGAGGAAGAGTCTCCTGCTCCGTGAGGGAGTTTAGGCCTATCTGCAATAGGCACAGATTCCCATGTGCCCCTCCAGGATGCAGGGCTCATGAGAGTCTATGACTCTTGCTTGTACAGAGATTGAAGTCGTCTGCTCACATATCCGCTACATACACTGAGGGGTTTAGATTTTAGATTGATAAGAGAAGAGCTCTTCGAGTTCTGAAGGGAATTTCGGTCTGTAGCCAGTGGCAAACTTCAAAGTGCTAGCCCGATTCTCCGTTTCCTTCCTTTTTCTGAAAAGCGCAGATGCAAATAAAGCTGATTGATCGATGATAGCAAAAATCGTAGATTATCAAGGCAATAATAGGCTTGAAATCCCGGCGATTTCTCCTCCGACTGTTGGGGTTAATGAGGTCGATCTCGGCCAGCTAGTCATAGTTCCGTATAGGTCCCAGCAGCTGAGAATCTGTCTTTTGATCTCTCGCTCAGTTATGCACTGATAGTCCTTCATGACAGTAAGACAGGAGATCTTCTGTTTCTTATATGGTGAGGCAACGTTTGACTGACGCTTTCTTGGACATGAAACCTCAGATGAAGACTGAAAAACGAACACTGGACCTCTGCAGTCCGGCGTGGAGGACTCTTGAGGGTCTGTGCCTCTTGAGAAGAAATGATCACGGCCTGTGCCTGTGGCCCGGCAAACCTTTCTAGTGTGATCTAGTCTGGGATTTTGAATCTAAGCCTAAGATGAGTATGACAATCCAAAGTTTGGGACCTGTCCTACTGAGACCACACATCGTTCATTACTGAGACCACACATCATTTCAGGAGACACATCGAGGGTGACAGTGCACGGGTGGTTCCAGAATAGCATGGCGCCGACAGGTACCAAGCTATTCTGGCACCACCCGTGAACTATCACGGTCGAGCCCTCCTCTGTCAGGACGGCTGGATGGGCCAGAGTCATAGATCACCACACAAACGATTCCATCGATTCTGCAAATAGATCAAAGCGAGCAGGCGAGGGATGGGGCTTTTGGAAGTTAGGGAGGCGTGCTGTAACCCGGCCTCTTGCCAAACAAATCCTCGCAGATTAATCCGAATAAAAGCACAATATGAAAAACTCTTCCTTTTGCTGCCCGGGTGCTGGACAAGCCCTGTATCCCCAGGACTTTTATGGAGGTCGTTTTTCTTGCGCATCTTACACATTATTCACGGCGAGATTGTCAGCTGAATGCAGTAAAACGCTAGAACTTGGCATGGGGCATGGACAAGATTTTTTTTTATGAAGGCTAACGGGGACGGAAGAAAAAGGGTGGGGGTAAGAGAGAGAGAGAGAGAGAGAGAGAGAGAGAGAGAGAGAGAGAGAGAGAGAGAGAGAGAGAGAGAGAGAGAGAGAGAGAGAGAGAGAGAGAGAGAGAGAGAGAGATGAAATGAAATGAAATGAAACTTTATTTTTCCAAGGATAAAAGAATAGGTGCGCAGACCTTTTTTCATTTTTGTCCTTGCTACAAACTACATGAAAAACACACACGCACACACACACAGACACTAACACAATAACACACTCTCACACACACACACACACACACACACACACACACACACACACACACACACACACACACACACACCACACACACACACACACCACACACACACACACGGAAGTACGTAAATCAGAGGTAGGTCAGACCCCGCTACGGCTCCAACATTGGATTAAAGGCTCGGACAAAGGTGGTATCGAAATGTATGTCCGGAGCCTTTAACCAACCCCCGCGTCAGACGAAGCATAGTCCCGACCCACGTCTGGCTAATATGCATTACACACGGTACATGAAATACAACTACATAATAGACACATACATATACATTGCACACTGTTAATACTACATCTGGTACATTGAACGCAAAACTGGAATCATAAACGTCAAGATTATCTAGACGTTTTACTTCCTCCTAACCAAACACACACATACATGCACGCACGAGAGAGAGAGAGAGAGAGAGAGAGAGAGAGAGAGAGAGAGAGAGAGAGAGAGAGAGAGAGAGAGAGAGAGAGAGAGAGAGAGACAGACAGACAGACAGACAGGCGGACAGACAGACAGACAGACAGACGGACAGACAGACAGACAGACAAAGACAGACAGACAGAGATGATGATGATGATACAATTTTATTCAGGATAAAGCTATTAGGCAACTCAATGCCTGTCTTACCAGAAAAAGAGAAAAGAACGCAACAGGAAAACAAACACAGCATAACAACAACAACAAAAACACGGAAAAAATTAACGAACACAATAGGTGAATTACTAAAGAGAGAGAGAGAGAGAGAGAGAGAGAGAGAGAGAGAGAGAGAGAGAGAGAGAGAGAGAGAGAGAGAGAGACAGAGACAGAGACAGAGACAGAGACAGAGACAGAGACAGAGAAACAGAGAGACAGAGGAGAGACAGAGACAGAGACACAGAGAGACACAGACAGACAGACAGACAGACAGACAGACAGACAGACAGAGCAGAGAGAGAGAGAGAGAGAGGAGAGAGAGAGAGAGAGAGAGAGAGAGGAGAGAGAGAGAGAGAGAGAGAGAGAGAGAGTTGCTAGCCTCGCCTGGGATTCCCATGCCAGAGCTTGATACATGTTGATTTAGCGCATGCATTCAAGACTCAACACGAATCGAACAATAAAATAACATTGTGTGATCTGATTGTTAAATTAGCTCGAATATTGACAAAGTACGATGTCCGCGCGTATCTGTCCTTGTCTGTAATCTTGGCCCTTGTGACTCTATGCCGTAAGTTTCGAAATCACAAATCAGCACACAATATGATTGGTTTTGATCCCTTGTATAATAAGGGATCAAAACTAATCATATTGTGTACTGATTTGTGATTTGGAAACTTACGACATAGAGTCACTGTTATATTACTTTATAAGTTATAAAGTAATATAACAGTGCAACCTAATCAAGCACTGCCCTTGGGCAAACATGGTCGATCCATCGCCAGCAAATGAACAATTGCTTTGAAATGTGAAAGAGGAAGACTGTAATTCATGTCTGACTCATCCTTTTCAATTGTCAACTGTCTCGCCGTGCAAGCTGCACCGCTTCCTAATGGCTACATTTGGTAGTGGTTTATTTTTTCCAAGCCTAAATGCTCTTTTGCCAACAGGCACCTAATTATATCAAATCTGCTGTAAAATTTCCTTCAGAATTTCTTAATCTTAGAAAATATCCTCTTCGGCGCGTTGTTTAAATTTTGTTCGTGGTCGTGTAATTTTGTAAGATATCCATTAGAGTCCATCGAGCCATTTACATTTTCCTTTGGATTAAGTCTTGCGGGATAGCCATTTGAGCCATTGTCGAGACTTCAATGGCTAAGGCATGTGAAATCTCGCGAGATATCCACTTGAGCCCATAGGAGACATTAAGTTGCCTTCTGGATTTTTGTGAGATATATCCGTTTGACGTGAGGTTGCAAAATGACTTACGTTTAATTCGGTTATCGTGACATGCGTCAGTAGTACAGTAGATTAGAACTAATGCTAGAGTGCTGAACTGCAGGAGTAAAAGTTTGTGTGTGTGTGTGTGTGTGTGTGTGTGTGTGTGTGTGTGTGTGTGTGTGTGTGTGTGTGTGTGTGTGTGCGTATGTGTGTGCCGTATGTGTGTGTGCGTGTGTGTGTGTGTGCGTGTGTGTGTGTGCGTGTGCGTGTGTGTGTGTGCGTGCATGCGTACGTGCATGCGCGCACGTGTGTGTATGTGTGTGTGTTTGCTGTGCAATTTTAACCCTTTCCCTGCCATTCACCGGAAATGATATCTCTAGAACCGGCCATCGCCGCATATTTCACTGTCACTTAAAGGCGCAGATCCACGGTCCGTTCGTGTCGTGCGACTGTGCGGGACGGTCGGGCGCCTGATCGGATGTCTGACGGGATGGAGCGCTCCATGTTCCCGCATAGCCCGACCCGCAGATACCACTACCTGCTGGAAATTCCAGACGGTGTCAAGGTCTCTGCTTCGGTAAACAATGGCGGATTCACACGGCAGCAGCGCCATTTTTCAGAAGAGAGGCCGGGTGTGCGCGAAACTCGCAATGTGATTGCTAGCCGTCAGACTCTGCGGGATGAAAAGTTGCGCCAGCCTCAACTCGTCCCGCAGCCCGCGCGATCCGATGGTGACGTCAGACATCTGATGGTTGCCCTGGAAACCCATCAGATCGCGCACAGTCGCACGACACGAACGGACCGTGGATCTGTGCCTTTAAGTAGCACACTGGTTGTCTAGTGCTGCACGCGCAGCGAATTGAGGCGGACAAACCAGCGCGGTGCTCTGTTAAGGCGCAGATCTCTCTCTCAAACACACACACATACACACACGTGCGCGCATGCACGTACGCACGCACGCACACACACACACACACACACTGACGCATACGGCACACACATACGCACACACACACACACACACACACACACACACACACACACACACACACACACACACGGCAGATTTGAAAAATGACATTGCCTCTGGCATTGTTAATATCTTTACCGTTGTAAAATAAAGATTCATTGATTCATTGATTCTCTCTCTCTCTCTCTCTCTCTCTCTCTCTCTCTCTCTCTCTCTCTCTCTCTCTCTCTCTCTCTCTCTCTCTCTCTCTCTCTCTCTCTCTCGTGTCTACGTCTCTTCATCCAGGAAAAACAAAGGGTATTTTAATCACTACACGACAAAAACACCAACGCCGACCACAGCCGTTACATTTACAACTGAACGCTAAACCGATAGAACAAGTCAGAGAGCGTAAATTCTTGGGAATACACGTTGACGAACAATTATGTTGGGAGACGCATATAAATACAGTCTGTAAAACCAAAACACTTTCCTGTTGTCCCAGCTTAGACAAGTAACGGATACACATACTCGTAAACTGTTTTTTTTTTAATGCCCATATCAAGTCTCACGTTGATTATGTCTCCACAGTGTGGGACAGTTGTAGTGATGTTCACATGAACAGCTTAAACTTTATATATAAAAGAACTGTCAAAATGATAGATACGCGGCCCATTCCTACCACAGACAAATTTAGACATCTAAGCATTCTCGGCCTGCGTCAACAACTTAATTTCAACAAATGCATCCTCATGCACAAGATATTAAATAACATGACACCGCAGTATCTAACCACCAAATTTATGCCACAGCAAGAACGCGAACGGACCTCAAGGAACAATACTTTACCCCTACCTCTGCCTAGAATTGACCTCTTTAAAACTAGTTTATCATTTTCTGGACCGTTTGTATGGAACACTATTCCTGCACATTTGAAGACTATAAGCCTCGCTTGGAATCTTTAAAACGAAACTTTTCGATTACCTGATGAGCCAAACATAACATCACTGGGCATTTATTTAAACATACCCTGATAGTTAATACTTTCATGTAATACATGCATTTATGTATAGTGTTTGTGTGTGTGTGTGTGTGTGTGTGTGTGTGTGTGTGTGTGTGTGTGTGTGTGTGTGTGTGTGTGTGTGTGTGTGTGTGTGTGTGTGTGCGCGTGCGCGATGAATGTTGTTTGTTGTTATTATTTTGTGTATATAATTTTTATAATTTATTATTATTTTTTAAAATATTATTGTTGCATGAAATAATGTGTGTAAATATAATGTCTTTATTAATATTATTATTTTAAACTTATTTTATGTTGTAGATGTTAGCAACGGCAAGTTTGTAAAATGACGATTTCCCGAGTGTTTCTGTCAAAACTTTTTACCGTTGATAAATAAAGTTTCATCATCATCTCTCTCTGTCTCTCTGTCTGTCTCTGTCTCTGTCTCTCTCTCTCTCTCTCTCTCTCTCTGTCTCTCTCTCTCTCTGTCTCTCTCTCTCTCTCTTTCTCTCTCTCTGTCTCTGTCTCTCTCTGTCTGTCTCTCTCTCTCTGTCTCTCTGTCTGTCTCTCTGTCTGTCTGTCTGTCTGTCTCTCTCTCTCTCTCTCTCTCTCTCTCTCTCTCTGTCTCTCTGTCTCTCTGTCTGTCTGTCTGTGTCTCTCTCTCTCTCATTTATTTCTTTTTGTTTGATTTCCTTCCCTCCCTTTATATTTTTTAACCATTATTCCCCCCCCCCCCCACACACACACACACGCACACACAAATCTTCGTTTATCTATAGCGTGTAATTATTGTGTTCATTTGTAGACGTAGCAACGGCAGATTTGAAAAATGACATTGTCTCTAGCTTTTGTTAATATCATTACCGTTGTAAAGGAAAAATTCAATGATTCATTGATTCAAGTTCTCTGTCTCTGTCTGTCTGTCTGTCTCTCTGGTCCGCGGCCCAAGAGTCGTTTGTTTACTGGGCTGGAGGAAGGGACAGGATGATAAAAAGAAAGGTGTACAGAGTGCACAAAAACTAGAATCTTTAACCCCCATCGTTTTTTCTTAGTTGAAGTCTCAACACCGCCACACCATTTCAAATTGACTCTCTTCTCTTGCCTGACACACAACCATACACGCGGCCATTAGCAAGAGGCGTAGATCCTCATGAGCCCCCGCAGAATGCGGTGGCTCATGAGGATCTACGCCTCTTCCAAAGGGTTCGCAGTTTTTGCACCCGAGTTGTATTGGCAAATACCCCTTTCAAACTGGCGCTACCTCCCATTGAGAAAAGTCTTAAAGAACGCCAAAACTTTCCGCCATTCCTCCTCAGGGAAGGGAGACTCACGAGGATCCAGCTCCCTCAGTTGCGGCGTGGATTACGCTTTCGACCAAGGCGGTCCTCAAACCAGCGCGGTGTTACCTCCCATTGAGAAGAGCTTCCAAGAACGCCCAAACTCTCTGCCATTCCTCCTGTGGGACACATTTCCTGGCGCTGTGCCGGTTAAAAACCCTTACCTGCAACTAGGCGCACATTTCGTTCTTGAAGTCTTTGTTCGTTCAGCGACCAAAACGGCTACAACCGTCCAGGGATCATGGATACAAATCGGCGTTAGCAAGAGGCATAGATCCTCATGAGCCCCCGCATTCTATGTCTCTTGCACAACTGGATCGCGTTCAGTGTTTCTCGGCAGTGCGGGGGTTAACCGTGTGAGAGGGATCGCTGCTCGCACTCAGGTTTCAAGATGAATAATCATGTGTGTGCTAGTGTGTGTGTTTTGGATTTTACGGTTTGAAGCTTAGGTCTGAAAATTGCCGTCCAAGATGCGTGTACTGGTTCGTAAATGTCGACCATACGGCGTGAAGCCGTATGGTCTAAAATATCAGACCCACACACACAAACGTTTTACACGTAGACAAAGCGCTTCATGGGTAGACAGAAGCATGCTTGGCTAAAAGCGGTTGTTCCGACGCTTTCGGGTATTGCAAAGCTTTCGGGACCCTTTCGCTGTCATCCAAAGGATTAATCTGGCAGGCATATATGCTATTTTAAAAGGACCTGGTCCACGCAGTGAGAAGTTAACTCATTGTACCTTAAGGCCGAAATCCCCACATTTTGCCGTTGTCCTCTGAAGACTGCAGTGCAGTGCAGGACACAGATCGACCATGATAGTTCAAGAGTGATGCTAGAATAGCTTGGCGCCCATAGGCGCCAAGCTATTTTGGCATCACCCTTGAACAATCATGGTCGATCAATACCTTGCTGTAGTGGGTCAGGGGTAGAATGAGTTAATATTTCGCAATATTTTCTTGAAATTAATATGTTCTTAATATGTCATACAATATTGCTGCACGAAAGGGCTGACCTAACTTTGATAGTTGAGTGTCGTAATATCATGAAAGACTTTTCTGCTCTTCTTCTGTTTTGTACTTGACCCGCACACCAAACTGCTGAAAACCTTTGTTATTTGTGTCTACACAGAAGGATTGTGAAAAGAAGGGTAGGCACGTCTTCTTTGAGGCAAGACAACATTGAGGACCCATTGCACTGGCGAAGTTTGGCAATCAAAATGCATAGCGGGTCTGATCGTTGAAGACAATGCTTAAAAATGAAATATGTGACAGATCACTATGCTGTTTATGTATTCTAAAAAGTAAAAGAAAAACAATTCTTGTCCGTGAAGGTCTTTAAAGTACCACTACGGAAAAATCTTAAGACACATTTCAGAACCAGTTGTGTTTGTTATGTCTTGTCGACACACCTAATGAACTTTAACAGCGATTTGGACACGTAGCAAAAGCACACGCGTATTCTGCGCTGCCGTTAGCGTGTTAGTCTATTTTTAGATGTTTCTCGCACTGATAGCGTTTTATTTGTAGAACGGAGTGGAGACATTGTCAGGTTACTTGATATAAAGTCGACGTGTGCTGAGCCGCGGAATTGTCCTGCGTCTAAATGAACCGTAACCAGAATTGTGTGTAGCGTTTCGTAACCATCTGTTACATAAGTGTATCTTTGAACAGTTACGGCGGTAGTGGACCTTCTGATCAATCCCTTGAATCTAACTGACGATACCCCTCGGCGGAAAAGACACGTAACTACGCGTCATTTCCGCCAAATAGTCTCGCCAGTCGCAGTCAAGAGGCTGGTTGATGCAAACCCTATAACGCTCTGTCAACTTCGAATGAAAACTTCGAGAAATCTGGACAATGCATGTCAAGGGATTGCCTCTTATTTAATGTCCAGATTATTTTACTTCCTGGCAGCAAATTTGCAATAAAAACACAAGCAGTCATTCTCGGAGTAAAGCTTTCTTTTCTCAAGCCCATCGTAAACTTCGCTTTCAGCGTTTCCAGTCAGCAGCCGGCCATCGGGTCGACTCGTTCGCTGGATTATCTGTCACGCACTGGGTTATAAACCGGGGTTATATAATCCTCACGCGCGGCTGAAGAAGGCCGGGACTTAAATTGGATCACAAAAATGTCATTTTAATGCGCAGGAGTCGGTCGCGCGGGTGAGCTTACTCCTGCGCCAGCCATTAAGCAAGGTGCTCCGCTATAGCGGAGCACCTTGCTTAATGGCTGGCGCAGGAGTAAGCTCACTAGTAGCAGAACACCTTGCTTAGTGGGTAGCGCAGGACTTATCTCACTCATACAACTGGCCTCTGGTCGTCAGGACAGGATGAAACTGTCTTCTGTTTTTTCTCCTTGCGATTGGCTTTTAGCGATCTCGAAACTAGCTATTCCGGAACGGTCAAACCTAACGTGACGTAGACAAACAGACACAAAACAGGACAAAAAAAAAAAAAAAAAAAAAAAGGATTGAAAATTGAAACCCACCCAAAACATGCTTGTCAATATAAAGTTAACCCCCTCAAAGTCAAGCATCGACCGACGAAAAGAGGAATAAAAAGAACCACACGAACGCTCGCAAAACCGCGGTTTCATGAGGATTTGTGCCACCTGACTGATTCAGTTAAATCCAGCGTTCAATCTGCGACGGGTTCGACACATCGTTTCTGAGCAGCGAAAGGTTAAAATGACCAAAAACAACACACGGAAGGCGGCAAAAGGTCAATGGCCAAAAAAAAGAAGCGATGAAAAATGACATAACACACCCACGCATGCGTGTCAGTGCTAAAATGGCCTTCAAAAAAACCATCTCACCAGGAACTGACAAGCCCATTCCATAAATTAGATTTTTCTCTCAGCATAATGATGCGCAAAACTTCAAATCTTCCCCTGGCATCCGTCCATTCCAAACCATAAAACTCACTGAAAATAACAGAAGAACAACGCGCTTAGCACAAAAGGTCATAAGGGCCGACGTCGGCCAGAGGGTCTTTTGCTTACTGGTGCACCACTGTGAAATGTTGCGTGATTTCGACAAGAAGCGCTCTTGATTTCCCGGCGGGATGAACTGGAGCCGCTTTAAAATGAATTAGTGTAATGATAAATGTGATTTAAGCGGGTGAGACAGCGAGGGTTAACGATGTTTCAAACCACAGTGAGAACTTTAATTTAGAAGAACAGGGGGGGGGGAAAGAAAAAGATAAAGATTCATAAAAGGGAGCGTGGTCTGGCAGTAGGAAAACTTTCATCCCGTTTTTGTCTGTCGTGGAAAAGTTGAAAGAGCGAAGAGTACTGCCTGTTTTAATTTGAAGCGAAAAGTCCGTACATGGACTTTTGGCTTCAAATTAAAGCATGTAGTAGATATGCTTCTCGCTCTCTTCACACGTAAAGATGTTTAAACAGCAAGCGCCTTATGTTAGAAGAAAATGAAAAAAAAAAAGATGCTGTAAAGAGAGCTGGCAGAGGAAAACATATGCGAAGGGAGCGAAAAGTACCACCTGTTTAAATTGAAGCGAAATGTCCATACATTAATTTTGGGCTTCAAATTAAAGCATGTAGAAGGTCTGTGTCTTGCTCTCTTCACATGTAAAAATGTTACAAAACAGCGAGCGCCTTATGTTGGAAGAAAATGAAAACAGACGTTGTAAAGAGAGCTGGCAGCAAGAAAACATGCAAAAAGTACTACCTGTTATAATTTGAAGCGAAAAGTCCATACATGGACTTCAAATGAAAGCATATAGTAGGCCTTACTTTTTGCTCTCTTCATATGTATCGATGTTACAAAACAGCGAGCGCCTTATGTTAGAGAAAAATGAAGAAAAAAAGACGATGTAAAGAGAAATCGAGTGCAGCAGGAAATTATATGCGAAGAAGCGAAAAGTACCTCCTGTTTTAATTTGAAGCTAAAAGTCCATGCATGGATTTTTCGCTTCAAATTAACCTTTCAGGCCCGAGTCTCTACAGTAGGAGATTGATTGACCATGATAATTCAAGGGTAGTACCAGATTAGCTTGGCGCCTGAAGGCGCCAAGCTAATCTGGCACTACCCATGAATTATCATGGTCAATACACCTCCTGCAACTGATACATAGTCGTTAAGTAACACTTCCAAAATTTGGGAAATAGGAACTTGGGGGTAAAAGGGTTAACCAGGCAGTACTTATCGCTCCCTTCACAAGTATAGGTTGTTCGCTCCGGCAAATTAGGTAAAACATAAGTCTATTACTATTACCATTCGCCCCCGTTGTAAGAGATTTCACTTCTTGTAGCTTGCATTGTTTCTACATCACATTTTGAATTTCACAATGGACCTTTCGCTCTGGCAAGTTAGCACGGATGTGTACCTCGTGCACAAGTTGTGTTAGACTGTGCGCACCAGCAATTTTCGCTCGCGCAATTTAGCTAGGACTTTTCGCTCCGCAAATGTGACACAGCTTTTTCGTTCCCAAGCAACTTTATCTCGGAAAGTCGGAAAGAAAAGTGAACGCAAAGTTCAGGGCCTCGATCCACGCTTTGCCGTTGAGTTCTGTCCTTCCTCTCAGCAGACGCAAAGGCAGGAATTTTAAACAGCAACACAACAACATTATCTGAATAACTGCTTTTCGCATACCCCCCGACCCTCCCGTTTGAGATAATGGTGTTAGCGCGCATCTTTGTTTTCTTCGGATAAGCTTATTGTTGTCAGAGCTGCTTCTTCGTTCAGGCACTGACACTGCAACCGCAGTTCAAGAGGGGGAAAAAAAACACATCTGGAGGAGGCACAGATCTTCATTAGCCCATGTTGGTACATGGGGTCCACGGACAATCAATGCCTCTTGTGGGTAATGATGAATATATGTTACTTTTGTGTGCTATTTGAAAACAGGACATACCAACTTCAGCTCATACAATTTACGTTGTGACTGTAACACTTGATGATTCCTTAACACCAGGAACATCAGCGTAAATTGAATGAGCAAGAGGCATAGATTCTCATGAGCCCCCGCAGAATGCGGGAGCTCATGAGAATCTATGCCTCTTGCAGACTCAGTCCAAGCCTTCTCCAGGCAATGATCCAGGGGCCTGATATCTCAATCTGCTCTGTCCCAGCGGTGCAAGTTTGCTGTGTCGCTTTCGCCATTGCTAAAACAATTTCAGTCGTCAATTAGCGACGCTCGTGGGTTTCATTACGAAATAACAGCCATTCTCCGTGGGTGCTCGGCAGGGTTTCGGCTGAGTTTTTCCCGTCAGTCCAAACAGTTTTTGCGCGCGGATCGGTTTTGGGCGAGTTCGGCGTGGGTCTAATTAATGAAACAGAATGTTGTCTCGACCTCACCTGCGCCTAAATTCTAATCAAGTGTAAAAGTAGGGACAGCGATGTCTGTTATGCAAACAATTACTGGATTCTTCTCTAACAGGGTCAACAAATTGAGGAGTATTTATAGGGGCAATGTTCAAGTAGTAACAAAAAAAAGAGTTAAACGCGGTGCAAAGATCTGGGAGATTTGTATTGAAGACACTCGGGGCGTTGAGGAAAAATAAAAATAATGGAGGTACTTAAACCCATATCAGGGGGTAATCTGTAGCGCAGCCTCTCGCCTGCAAAAGACATAGAGTCACATGTGCCCCTGCAGGAGCAGGGGCTCACGAGGATCTATGTTTCTTGCTGACCGATTTTGGCATCCAGCTGTTTCTCAAACGGAGGGTATTCCTGGAAGGGTACGTCTGTTGTAGGAAGAGTAGAGTCAAATGGATCCTAACACAGAAAGTGTAAGTAGCGAGAAACAGAACGACCATAACCGATGCGGGGCAATACATGTCGCCTCGTAACCCCCTTTTCTGCTAGTTATCATGAATTGCGCGTCTAAAACCACTATACACTGACCGAATTCGATTCGCGTGAAAATCACAAGCGTAAATGGGACAAAAATAGATATATAAAACGCAAATCTAACAAGGGACATAAATCCCCATGAGCCCCCGCGGTCGCGGGGGCTTATGAGGGTTTATGTCTCTTGCTACGTCTCATGAAGGTTTCTGTCTCTTGCAGCTGTTCTTGCAACGTTCGCCTTGTCCCGACAGTTATGGGGTTAATCGGTGCATCACAGGGACACGATCGTACAGTGATCGTTCAGGGACAGTGTCCGATTAGCTTGGTCAATGAGAGAGCGCCCAGCATTTCCTGCACTAAAAGTGAGCTCCTTCCTCCATTATGCCCACAGTCATTTCCTGCAACCTCTCGGCTCATTAGCCTATTTGGCTTTCGCTCCGCGAGCAATAAAATAAAATAAAATAAAATAACAAAAATAAAACGCAACATCCAAAGACTCCAGAACATGGATGGATCGAGTCCCGGCTGCTTGAACGATCTGTCATTCGTCTCTTCTTGATGGGGAAAAATTAAACAGAAAATGCCTTTGGGACAAGGAATGTATCTCCCGCGTTGCATGCCAATTAGCAAGTAATTTCACAGGCTGAATTCCCCCCTAGCTGACCTCCTCGGTCATAGGAGCAGAGATGCTCGAAAATGGATCGAAGTAGGTTTCAATCCTGTACACTAACGGCTGCAGTGAGATGACCATAGTCGACTGCTCGGCGTTGAATCCAAGTAACTAACCATTCCTGTACAAGCAAGTTAGTTAGTTAGTTAGTTGGGTTTAACGCCGAGCAGGCAACTAAGGCCATCTCACGGCGGCTGTACAGGCAAGAGGCATATCCAGTCTTCGGGCCCACGGCGGCCTCAGTGGGCCCACTGCGGCCATCGTGGGTCGGAACACGTTTTGCTACCGGAGTAGATGTTCATCAGCCCCTGGCACCGCAGAAATGCAGAGATGTTCGTAAGAGGAAATAGATAGTTTCCAGTCCCACGAGCAAGAGGCTTAGATTCTCATGAGCCCCTGTTGATGCAGGATCTAATAAGAGTCTATGTCTTATGCAGATGGAGGGACCTGATGTGGGCCTAGCCAAGGTAGGAAGAATGTCCTCTTCCTGACAGGTGAGAATTTACCTTTGCTTTGAGGAAATTAAAAAAAATAAAGTTGGCTTTTTTTTTCTCGCTCATTCAGATGTAGGGTATGCAATACATTTGAAATGTATCGCCTGATGCACTGTAGCTAGGTATTTCTTTCACTTTTCATTAGATTAACCCATACAATTTTAACACGCTGGATGCAGTGGATCAACCACGATATTTCAAGGGTGGTGTCGGAAAAGCTTGGCGCCTACAGGCGCCAAGCTATTCCGACACTACCCCTGAAATATCATGGTCGATCTGTCTCCAGAACTGTGACATAGACCTCAGAGGATATTTCCAATTTTGATAATTTTGTCCTCGGGGGTTAATGAGGTGAGTCTTCAATGCCTTGGACGCATAATTATGTATTTGAAAGCATGGCAGATTCCACACCGTAATAATTCCATCAATCCAAGTAACACGGATATGCTAAGGGTAAGCAAGAGGCAAAGAACCTCATGGGCCCCCGCGGCACCTGCTGGGGCCCATGAGCTTCTTTGCCTCTTGCAGTATAGAATTGATAACATCCTTCTGACAGTGAAGGCGTTAAGCAATACGTTTTCCCCTTCTAAGTGTGGAGGGCAGATAAAACTGTGAGAGATCGATGTGGCCTAAGTGTGCAAAAGGTGCCGAGCTACGCAGACAATGGCTACATTAACATTTTCACTGCCAGCGGATGCAGATCGCGTTTTTGAAATCATCGTAAAGCCGACGCCAAAGAAACCCAGAGCAAAAGGGTGACTGCCAAGCGTGTAAAATGCAGAGAAAAACCCACACAGAAAAAACAACAACACACTATTAGAGTGAAGCAAACGTCAAAGCCGCGTGCATAATGCAGAGAAGAAAAAAACCCACACATACAGAAAGAACACGCTTAAAGTAAAACTAAAGTCAAAGACATTCAGACCAAACGCATGACTGACAAGCTCGTAAAATGCAGAGAAGAAACCAACAAAGAAAGAAACACGCTTAGAAAGTACAGTTACAACACAACTGTATTGTAACTGTCATTTATAAGCGTGTTTCTTTCTTTGTTTGGGTTCTTCTCAACGTCAAAGATCCAGAGCCGTCAACGGAACATGGTTACTGAGTGGTTTCAGCAATTCAGCAAGAGACATAGATTCTCATGAGTACCCGCAGGTGCGGGGTTCATGAAGATCCATGCCTCTTGCAGTTAGGTGGTGTTCAATTTTCTCCGCATTGAATGGGTTAAACAACGTGAAAACACTACGATCAAGCTTTTGCGACTCATACGTAACGCTCGGCTTTTTAAAATTCCCAGCACTTAATTAAAGCACTTCATTATGAAAATAAATGGTCTTGTTTTCATCCCTACGTCACACGACCAATTACTTTCGCGCAAACCCTACCTTATGATCTCGCTACAAAAACCCTTGTAGGGACTAATGGCGGACTTTTTGTAGTCCTCCTTCCTCCGTCTTGGATGCCAGTTTTGTTCTATAATAGATCACCAAACGTCCTAAAGCACAAAGTTGTTGTTCAAAACAACAGGCACACTACTGGAGTTGTCTATGTGCAGCAGCAGTGTGTAAAAGACCACTAAAAAAAAAAAAAGAATCGAAAGCACATGAGAAACCTAAACGACTATTTATTTATTTATTTATTTATTTATTTTTTTTTTTTGGGGGGGGTGGGGGTGGGGGTGGGGTGGGGGGGGGGGCAAACAATCACTAACATTGCACTACTCTGGCATTTGTAGACAACGCTGCTGGTCATGCAGACGGAAAGGCCATGAAAGATTATAAACTACGTCAGAAGTCTATTATGTATACATGTATATTTTTTTACGTCAGTCATAACTAGAGTGATCCAGGTCGAAAGATTTCTTCTTGATTTCTTTAACGGAAATAGTGGAGGAATTAAAACAAATACGTTATTGGTAGTACGGCCTTGCTGCACGGACCCTTGTAGGAGGTTCAAAGGAACCATTGTACCCCGAAGGGTCCGTGCAGCAAATCCTTGCTACCAATAACGTATAATATATCATAATTATGGGAATGGGGGGGGGGGGGGATTTGACTTTGGTGTGACCACTTCCTCGAGAAGAGTAATTAAAAGCACAATTACACACATTCGATCCTCATCTTGCCCTGCTGGGTGTTTGGCCCGGAAAAACAAACGACTACAGCATGTGGGTAGTAAGGGAAGGGGTTGTTAAAATATTTCTAACGATACGTTTTCAAATATATCTTTAGTGAGAACTTGGTTGGGTGGTGAGTCACATCGTACTGCTGAAAATTACTCTGACTTTCCGAGCTTAAAAATGTCAAGACAGCTACATTATTAGTTGTTTAGATCCGCGACAAAATTATGGCTTTTGGTTACCTCGAGACGTCACTAGAACGGTTACGTCCCGATGTGAACAAAAGCCATAATTTTGTCGCGGACGGATCTAACCAACTAATACTGTCTTGGCATGTGTAACTTTGTAAAGTTTTAATGAGTACACCAAAATGTTAGAGAACGAAAAAGGTGATATACTAAAGCAACCAAATCTGTCGTACGTGTATTCGCGTGCATATGACGAGCGCGTGATAAACTGTAACAGGTGGTCTACACGTGACTGATCGACTTGTGGTCACTGGAACATTGCCAGGTCAGTATATAACAATAAAATATAATCTGATCGACTGACAACTTACATGTACATTCAGTGGCGTAGGAAACCGGGATGGGGCAGGGGAAACAAGGGCAGATATGACATGGCCATGGGATGGCCAGTGTCTTTTTGCGATGCCTTCTTTCCCTGGTGTACAACACCACCTTGGCAATCCCTTGGGAACATATATATTAATATATAATACCATTCTTGCGCCACTCCTCTTCCAGAACCACATTAATTTCAACTGCAAGAGACATAGATCCTCATGAGCCCCCGCAACTGCGGGGGCTCATGCGGATCTATGTCTCTTACTGCCAACATTTTGGAACCACGTTCCCTGGGCGGCTGGAGCTAGTTGGCATTGAATGAACCAAGATTACGGGGACATTCTGCATCAACTGAAAAAGAAGTAGTTAGCCTTTGTCTCGGTGGCTGTATTCACGAGACGATAAATTTTAACAAGGTGAGGAATAGGAAACCGGTAGCGCCTGGGATGTCTGCTCTCCAATGCTCCCCCCTCCCCCCCCCCCGCTCATCTCTTAGCTTTTCAGACAGTTGACTACACCCAACGTACTCTGCAAACCTTCCTACTAGTTCATATGCGTGTCTTTCCGAGTGTATACACTTTACTGTCGAATAAAGCGTCTGCAGACACATGTAATTGTGAGTGCATGTATTTCAATGGCAGGTTGTTGCGGTTATCGTGTTGTAATTGGCATTGGTGTTGTTGTTGGAGTGGTGGTGGTGGTTGTGGTGGTGGTGTTGGCTTTGGTGGTGGTAGTGATGATAATGTTCTTATTGCATTTGGTGAAGATTTTGTAGTCGTCGTTGTTGCTGAAATACTTTACGTGTCTTTGCTGACTTAAAGACTTCTGCAATGCTTTGATTTTGACCCCAGGAAATACAGATTAGGGGCATAAACCCAAGAAGCGAGAGTTCCCCCTCACCACCCAAACAGTATTTATCGCCTCACTGCCAGTGCCCGCGAGATGTGTTTCTGAACTCACCGCAAAGTTACCGCCAAAGAACTCCGTCCTTTCAAGGGACACGGATTTAAAAAAAGGGGTCAGCAAGAGGCATATAACCTCATGAGCCCCCGCTTTTGCGGGGGCTAATGAGGTTCTATGCCTCTTGTAATTGGGTAATGTTATGCCTCTTTTAACATTTTTCTCTTTGCCTGTGAAAGAATTTAGGTGCTGCATTGCGTGCGGCCAATTAGAGCAGCAGCAAGCAAGGAAGAATGCATCAATTCAAAAATCATGTCATTCGTCTCATTACGCAGGTTTTCTTGGACTTGGAAGAGTAGACGCTGATGCGTAATGATGGGAACCCACCTGACTGAAACGTCCCTCTTTCACGATCAGGGCCACGTGCGAGTGCCCCACCAATCTACGCTTCAAGATTTCAAACGTCAGTATCAGTCTTAATCAGGATAAATAAATTTGAGCTTCTCGGTCAACTTGCAGACTTTACGCATGGTTTTGGAACCGTACGAGGCAGCTCGATGTGCGTGCACTGTCAACCTGAATAAGCGTGTCATTTGTCAAAGTCCCATGTCAACTCTTAAAAAAAAAAAAAAAAAAATGACGTGTAAGTATAATAATAATACCGTTATTATATAGGCGCTTTTTCTCAATTTTTGGGCGAATCGACTCAAAGCGCCGCGAACTGAAACCCAACACGCACACTCACGTAACAAAAACGGATTTACGCCATTTAAGACAAACACAGTGCAGGCCAGTTCAGCTACTGAAGTTACAGAGATTTTTGATCGCTTGTATTTGAAATTTGTAAACCGGTACCAATGTTTGGGGGTGGGGGTGGGGGGTGGGTGGGGGTGGAAGAACCCGGAGTACCCGGAGAAAGAACCCCCGACGGTCCGCCCGAATTAACGGCGACACTTACCAGAGAAGAAACCTCGCACCTTTGGCATTGGTGGCAGGCGCCTTAACCACTGCGCCACGGACCGCCCCAGTCCGTGTGCAGTTTATTTTATGTGTGAAAGCTGACCCTTGCTTGCTTGCTTTCTTGAGGAGGGATTGGGACTTCCAGCTTTCGCTGATTTCGTCCAGGGGGGGGGGGGGGGTGGGCCGGGGGAGGTTGAGGGGGGGGGGAGGTTGTCTCACTGTCTGTCTGTCGCTCCGTCGCGCTGCTGGCTGGTGGTGCTGCCGGGGCCGGGTGGTTGATGGTGCAGGAGGCAGGTGGTAGGCCGGGGGCCGTCGCCTATCGCCATGCTGGTGGGTGGTGGTGTGCCAACCACTCCAGTAGATGTTGCAGGAGTGGTGGCGGTGGTGGTGGTGGTGGCCGGGGGAACCGTGGCCGGTTGTCGGTGGGTCTGGGGAGGTAGAGTGGTGGAGGCGGCGGCCAGTCAAATCTTGGTCGAGGGGCCGGGCGCTGGAATGGGCGTGGTGGGTGGCGGTGTTGGGGTGGTAGTCGGAGGTGTGGTGGCGGCGTGGGGAGGAGTGGTGGGCGCTTGTTTCTGAACCGCTTGGGTGGCCGGTGGCGTTGTCGGTTCGGTTGGGTGGTGGTTGACTGGTTGACTGTTGGTGTCGGCGGCGGCGGTGGCGGCTGTTGTGGTGCTGGGTCCGTTGTGGTGCTTTTTTCTTCCTTCGTTGGTACAGGGGTTGCGTCTGTGCCTGCTTCTTGCGTAGGCGGAGCGGTGGTACCGCAACCCCTGTGTTTGGTGGTGATGGTGGTAGTCCCTATTTTCTTCTTTGCCGTTGTTGGGGCAGCTGACGTCCCTATTGAAATCTGTTCAGGTGCTGCCTGGCATTCGCCATCTCTGTAGGTGGTGGTGGTGGTGGCTTGGCTGGCCGTTTCTGTTACTTTTGGTGAGTGGAGGTCCTTCAGAGCCCCGGCGTGTACCATCCACCGGGCGGCGACCAGCGCACGGTGGTAGTCGTCCCCTTCGACTGCCCTGATGATTGGGACTGCATCCTGTAGCAGGAGGACTAAATCGTCAAAGTCCATCCCCCTGAGCCGGGTCCCCGCCTCCACAGGCAGTGCCGGCCTTTCCCGGGTAATTGAATCGGGAAGATTGACCGGCGGCGGGGAGGGCGGGAAATCCGGCTCAGTTGCCGGCTCCGACGATGTGTCCGTTTCCTCAGGCAGTATCAAGGGGGTGACCGGGGGTGTTTCTTCCTCCTCTTCTTCTTCTCGTCTTTGGTCACGGTACGGGCTGGGTGGAGTCGCCCGTCCTAGCATGAGCATTTGCGTTCGTATTATGCTCTGGCGTTAGAGAAAAAAAGTCGTGTGGGACCGTCGGATAAGCGAACGGCCTCACGACGAGTTTGCCTTCCGGTGTCCTTGATATCTGTGGGTCCCACTCTGGTTGCGCCTGCGGCCGTATCGGTGGAGACAGAGGGGGCCGATAGCTCCTTGTCTCCCGTTGGGCCGCTGGCTGTTGTCGAGACGCTTGGGGGAGGGTGGAGGCATATTCCTCCGCCTGTTGCTTGTTGGTTTTTCGTCTATTTCGTTTGCCTTTGTCCATCTCGCCGAGCGTGCGACTTGACTTGACTTGGTCGGCTGTGTGTAGTGGGAGCGCTAGCTGTGCGGTGGACCGTGCACTTGCGCTCTGTGTCTGGCTGGCTGGCTTGCTTGCTTGCTGGCGTCTTGTTGGAGAGAGCGGAAAAACACCGTCCTCTCTCCTCTGCTGCTGGACGCTGTATGAAGCTGACCCTATCATCAACGATGCATTTATAGTGTCAGAAGGGTACAAAGCGGGGCCGGGTGGAGGGTGGGGGTGGGGTGGGGTCGTAGACTTGGTACACATTAACCCCTTCATTGCCAATGGACGCAGATTGCGTTTTCCAAAGACGTCAACGTCAAAGACATCTAGCCGCTGAAGGCACAAGGATACATTGTAGTTTCAGCAAGAGGCATAGATCCTCATGAGCCCCCGCCCCTGCGGGGGCTCATCAGGATCTATACCTCTTGCAGTTGGGTGGTGCTCATTTTTTTCTCGGCAGTGAAGGGGTTCAAGAAAAAAAAGATTTTAAAAAAGATGAAAAGAAGAAAAAAAAAGCGTCCACTGGTTCTTTCTTTCTTCTTCTGTTTTACATTTTAATTTATTTTCATTTTTTTTTCACAGAATGAAAGTGCGATTTTTTTTAGCTCGGCGCATCATGACTGGGTTTTTTTTTTTTTTTTAATGCCTCAAAGAAAAACGTGTAGTGCATTCTGATCCGCCCCTCAGCGTCGTTGCACAGTTTCTTGCGGATCTCCAAGATGCGATTTTTTATTTTCTCATCAGTCAAATTTTGTATTAGGGGGAAAAAATGCAGAAGCGAGACAGTGAGACAGTAGGATAAAAAAAAAAAAAAAACGTCAGACAATTCCCGTCCATGCCACTGTACGTCCATTTTTGTTTCTGAAATCTTGGTTCATTCAACGACCAAAAACCAAAACCGTCCAAGAAACATGGATAAGAATTATGTCTCTGCGAGAAGCATAGATCCTCATGAGCCCCCGCAGTCGCGGGGGCTCATGAGGATCTATGCCTCTTGCAGTTGGATAGTGTTCCCTTTTTCACTCGGCAGTGAAGGGCTTTAACAACTTGTCCACAATTATGTTGATTTCAAAGACGTAGGGGAACGCATACGGCCTGAATAAATTTTGACCCCGGCAGGGTTCGAACCCGCGACCTTTCAGTCGGAAGAGAGCTGAACGCTCTATCACGTGAGCTCCCCAGACAGAAAGATAAGAAGGGGGGGAAAAAAAAAACCCACTAGAATCATGAAGTCTCTCGACGCTGGAAGCCAATTTGCATGCTTCAACAAGGAGCTGGTTGTAACAAAAAGTCTGCGACCAGGATTGTGTGCTGGTCTGTGATGTCACAGACCAGCAGACAAATGTCGGGTTCGTGCGGCTATCGTTGATAATGTCAACCAATTACAGCCGTCAGGCTGACAGCGGTACAAAACAATGCATCACAATCAATGGTTATTAGTAAACAGGCCGAAAACATTTTGAAAGTGGAGCAGCTCGAAATCAAACACAAAGCAAATGGAACGCGTCAGAAGATAGCAATGGTAATAATACTGTTCATCTTTACCGATTATTTATTATAGTTCAAGAGTCTGTGACAAGTCAACTGATTGTGCCCGAGGTACGAAATATCCACATTTCGGAGTTATCCCCTGAGGACTTCATTACAATTCAGGAGACAGATCGACCTGTCTGTCGTGGTCGAGCCATATCAGGCTGTGGTGTGTCGCGGGCAGAATGAGTTAATCCTTCTGTCGGTAGATCGACCATGATAGTTCAAGTTCACCCTTGAACTATCATGGTCGAGCCATAGCTTGCTGTGATGTGTCGCGGGCAAAATGACTGAGTTAAGCGGTAGGGCTTTTGGTCTAGGTGTTTTTTTGTTTTTTGTTTTGTTTTTGTCCTGAAGAAATCACTCAGACCAAAAGCGCTACTGACAGCCACAAGGTTAAAGCATCGAACCTGTTTTTCCCCCTCAATAATACACACGTCGAAGCTTCGTTCAAACGGAAAGAGCATGAATGCTTTAAGCCGCTGCTTTCAAAATGACAGAGCACCACAGAAATGAATTCTGGTTTAAAAGGCCACAATCGGTTATCTGAAAAGACCCTGCCGTAAACCTGCGCGCTCTACTGATAGGTTGCTTAGCTCGGGCTTAATATCGTCCACGGCACCGGAGTGATAATGGCCAGCCCTAACAGTGGGGTTATGGGGGACATGGAAAGCAATCGCTATGAAGTTTGACCTGAACACTGACCGATTCAGGCGCACCGCAACTGTCTCACTGGACCTTGCGTGTGTGTGTTCGTGTTTTGTTTTGTTTTGCTGTAGTTTGTAACAAGGACAAGAATGAAAAAAGGTCTGCACACCTATTCTTTTATCCTTGAAAAATAAAGTTTCATTTCATTTTATTTCATTTCATTTCAACGCACATGCTGTTGAACAAGCCCGTGCCCCTCTCCCCCTCCCCCCTCCCCCCCCCCCCCCCCGGATTAAGCACTGTATAGAAAAAATAAAGAAACAAAAAAGGACGTTTACTTCAAAGCACAACATTGTATGTCATTCAACAGCCAATTTGCCGGTGGCATGCATTATACGTCTAATGTCAACCGCAATTTACAATCACATTACGGGCAATTTTCCAAAAGTGCAACACAGATACCCACGCTCTTTTTCTCTTTGTGAGGACCATAGACGAACAATAAAATATGAGGCTAATCAATGCGAGCAAGAGGCACAGCCGCAGGGGCTCATGAGAATCTATGCCTCTTGCAGACGGAATGAGACAGACTGAGGGATCCAGAATACGAAAAACGAATGTTGGAGACAAAGAAATTACTCTTGATGGTTCACGTGTAATCATGCCAGCTGCTATAGTAAACGCTCGCGCGGGTTACGCATTGGATGAGAAATGGGAAAGCAATTGGAATACACGTACAGAGATGCGCATTCCATATATTTTTGACCTATATATACCCAAGGTCTCAATTGTCCAGAAATGTTCAAAGCCGCTAGCGTTCGATAAAGAAGAAGAAGAAGAAACGCTTACTACTGATGGACGTTACTCTTAGCCCAAAAGCATGAGAGAAGCGTGTGATTCTTTCTGCACACTCAATTTGTCTTACACAGTCTACCATTATACAGAAGTAATCAATGAATCAATGAATCTTTATTTGACAACGGTAAAGATATTGACAGAGCTCG
Organism: Semisulcospira habei; assembly: GCA_036245525.1. Lineage (NCBI taxonomy): Eukaryota > Metazoa > Mollusca > Gastropoda > Semisulcospiridae > Semisulcospira > Semisulcospira habei. The sequence continues at coordinate 16,967,514 of BTPG01000001.1, forward strand.
AGGCAATGCCATTTTTGACATCTGCCGTTGCTACTTCTCAATTATATGCATTAGATACATAGCCGGAGACTAAGGGGTTGCTGGGGGAGGGGAGGGGAAAAAATCGCACGCACACCATTACACAGAATATAATTTATAATTGCGTGCGCACACTCATTCACACCGGACAGGTACACATATCCACTGATGGTTAATGAATGGAGTTCCTACTAACCGTTGTCCAGTGTGTGAACTGAGCATGATTTGCTCCTATAGCAAGTAAGTATTGTAGCGACTTATGATTGCGATGCTAGGTATTTAAAAAGTCTTTCCTTAAGACATGATATCGTAGGAGTGGTCTTTACATAGGATGGAAGAGAATCATAGTTCCACAAAGTTTCCCCCGTGAATGCTAAACTGGTTTTAAATAAGTCAATTCTGATTTTGGATACGACGTACATGCTGTTTGTATCCCCATAGCTGGACTGAGACCGGACTAGCAGCTGGGTTAAATATTCGGGAGTTCTGTATTTCGAATCTTGAACATGAGAACTCCTTTGTTATAAGCAAACTGATTCTTAAGAGAAAGAAGTCCCGCTTTGTGCATCTTATCATCAGTTGTCAGAGAAGGATCCGGTAAAATTAACTTTGCTGCTCGTCTGTGTAAAGCGTTCAGTCTTTTTAAATGTGCATCGCTGCAACCATCCCACACAGTCGAAGCATAATTAATGTGGGACTGGATAATTTTTATGTGCATAATAAAATAATTTTCTGCTTTCAAAATCAGTGAAGTGTTTTAGCATGGATAGCATGAAAATGTTCCTCGAGACAGTTTTACACACTTTATCTGTGTGTGCTTGCCAACATGAGCTGATCATCTATGATAATCCCTAGCAGGCGGTGTTCCGAGACTTGTTCTATTGAATTACCTTCCAACGACAGCTCACGAGAAAGGGGGGCTAGCTGGTGCTTTTGGCGTGTCGCAATTACCATGGACTTAGTTTTGGCAGGATGGATAATCATTTAGTTATATTCACACCAGGCAGTCATCTTATTAAGGCTTTGTTGGAAGTTTTTTTTTTTTTTGTAATCACATTAAGGTTTTTATTTGCCGTGTGAAGTATTGTCGGCAAACAAGTCACACTGGACAGATTCGGATGTTAGATGAAGACTGAGATAGATAATAATAATAATAATCAGCGTATTAAATAGGCGCTTTATCCCAATTGAAAATCAGCTCAAAGCGCCGCCGCGAACTGAACCCAACAAGCACGCTCACGTGACACGCGCATTCACTCACACACTGTACATAAACACAGAACATTCGCGTGGTGCTAAGGGAAAGCTCAAGCGAGCTACTGAAGTTTTGGAAATTCAAATCATTTATATTTGAAATTTGATAAAGTGGGCTGAAATTGATACCAAAGTCGTGGGGGAGGAAGAGCCGGAGTACCCGGAGAAAGAACCCCCGACGGTCCGCCCGAATTAACGGTGACACTTACTAGAGGAGAAAAGTCCAACGCCGGAACCGCGTATCGAAACTCTAGCATTGGTGGCAGGCGCTTTTACCGCTGCGCCACGGACCGCCCCCAAGGTCGTTGATATATAAGCAAAATAGTAAGAAAGCGTTAGTTAGTCAGTTAGTTAGTTAGTTAGTTGGGTTTAACGCCGAGCAGGCGACTACGGCTAGCTCACGGCGGGAAGGTAAAAATCTGGCCAGCCAGACTAACAGAAAGGTTTTAACCCATTCAGCCCTGACGCACTACAGCAGGAGATGGGTCGATCTTGATAATTCAAGGGTAGTGCCAGATTAGCTTGACGCCTGTCGGCGCCAAGCTAATCTGGCACTGCCCTTTAATTATCATGGTCGACCCATCTCCTGCAACTGGTGCATAGTCATTAGATGACGCCTCCAAAATTTAGGAAATGCTGCCGTCGGGCTAAATGAGTTAAGACAAAAAGTAAATATGTATTTTAAAATATTGCAAGCTAAAGTGTCGTACAAGTTTTTTAATGATGTGTCTGCAGACTCTTAAAAAGGTCAAAACAATAAAGAAAAATAGAAGATAGTGGTAGAAAACCCTTTAAAATAGAAACAAGGAACGACAAGTAATAAAATTGTCAAAACAATAACATTAACATGGTCTACAAATACTCAGATCTTGCTGAAAATGTGGGCCTCTCTCAGAAAACTGAAGATTTTGTCCGAGGGGGGGGGGGGGGGGGGGGGGGGACAAAACCTTTAAAGAGTCCGCTGTGTAGTACTTTGCCTCGTGTCGATTAAAAAAGAAAAAAGCAAAGAATACAAAACTTGAATATTTTTTATTATCATTATTATTATTGTTGTGGTTGTCGTTGATGCTGCTGTCGATGTTATATAATAATAATAATAATAATAATAATGAATTATTATTATTATTATTATTTTGCTATAGTTTAACGGCAAACAGGCTACTAATGTTATCTCACAGCTTGAAATATAAAAGCCTAGCCAAAGAAAGTGAAAAGACAAGAAAAAAAGGCAAGACGAGACCAGAGGCGAGAGACGAGATATTTTTATGTTTGATCGTATTCCTTTCATTGCTTACACCAGCGATTCATCATTCACGTCAGTTTTATCTATTGTTATGCTTTCCCTGGACACAAACGGAAGCTCCTTGTTGTGAGCCTTCCAGACCCAGAGCGCCGACTTGTGGACGATATTCTGCAAGAGCATTGGTCATAGATATGTATCTGCAAAGTATTCCCCGGGTACTCCCGTGATAAAAGTACGTCCCAAAACGGACGTCTAATATTATTTTCCGTCGTGAATATCTTGCGCGGCCATTGACGCAAACCCCAGCCCCTCAGCATGAAGAGTAGAGATGTGAGATCCCTACCCACAAGAGGCATAGATTCTTATGAGACCCTGCTTCGCAGGGTCTCATGAGAATCTATGCCTCTTGGAAAATATAGTCTGCCTGACTGAGGGTCGTCTTGTAGCAGTCTTGTGACCTATGAAACTCTCGCAAGTTAACTTACTCGGTACGAAGAGTAGGCGACGCGTGGATCACTCCCAGCGAGAGACATAGATCCTCATGAGCCCATGCAGCTACAGGGGTTCATGAGGATCTATGCCTCTTGCAAATAGAAGACGCTGGCTGGGGTGCTTTATTTCGGCTGCCCGATGACCAACTTGGCCGCTGACCAAGAAGACTATAGCCAGGGGTAGATAAGAATGATCACTGCGGATCCCAATTTGGCCATTCTTATACGGCGGAGCGGAACACTCATAGGCTGAATTGCCCTAAGTTCCTTTTGCATTCAGGGTACGCACGGATATGTCGAGTAACACCTTTGAGTTTCGACGGCTTCCAATGACTGAAGTGTGATATGAAAGTAAATGCGTTTAATCCGGCCGAGATACAAAAAGGATTCAATTATGGCAGATTCAGAGAAAAGCGCATTTCGACGTGGTACCGAGTGAGGCTGGTTGCAGGTGTTAGTGAGCTAATAAAAATCAGCTCCTAACTTCTTTTCTGTCGGAAAAATGCGAACACCATCCAACCTGCATCTTTTTGAGGGCTCATGCTGTTCTTTGCCTCTTGCTGACCCTATTCATATCCGTGTTTGTTTGGTCGATTTGTGGGCATATTCCGTGTTGAATTTGCCATGCTTTGAAAGACATGCATTTTCGTCTATTGGTGGTGAAAGGGTTAACGTTATACATTTTGCACTGCTGGTAAGTGTAGTACATTCACGTAGCCGTACTTCATGCTAGCATCTCCTTTATCCATACATTGGCGGTAGAACACGTTCAGGAATCCTACACGACAATACGTTACTTGACGAAAAAAGTCCTTTAAACCACAAAGCCCTGACGTGCTACGACAGGATGTGGATCGACCATGATAGTTCAAGGGTGGTTTCAGAATAGCTTGGCGCCTGTAGGCGCCAAGCTATTCCGACACCGCCCTTGAACTATCATGGTCGATCTGTCTCCGAAATTGTGACGTAGACCTCCATGGATATCTAAAAAAAAAATTAAAAAAAATTGTTAACTTCATCTTCAGGATGTAATGCGTTATTTCCGTGTACTATTCCTTGACCTGTGCGGCTGGCCCCACACTGAGCGGGCTGTAGCGGCAAATGAGGACTCAGTCACGCGTTTGTGGGAGTCTGTGATTCTTATCTTCATGGTACCGGGCCGTAAAGGTTGAAATTATCTACCACCACACATTTATTTTTCCATGTTGGATACTATGATGAGAGTGTTCTTTCACCTTTTTCGCCCCAAGTGTGTGGAACACGCTGCCAACGCCGGAAATGCGGAATCTGCCCACATTGTCACAGTTCAAGGCTCACTTAAAGACTTTTCTTTTTTGTCGGGCATTTAAAACTTAGGTCATATTTAGCTAACTGTTGACTGACTGCCACCTATTCTGATCCCAGAGGAAGTGAATGTAAGGTGTGGGGAAGGGATGGGGTGGTTTAAAGTAGTGTATAATTATGCGTGTGTGTCTGAGAGAGAAAGGGTGTGCTGTTGTGCATGCGCAGTGAGTCCAGTGTTTTCCTGGAGAACGGCGCTATACAAGAACTATGTATTATTATTATTATTAACAGTTTACCCAATGAAGGCGGCAAAAGACAGTTCATTTTTGTGAAAGGCAAGATTTTTTTCTTGTAAAAAACAATGAAAATCTTGCTGTTCACAAAAAAATGGACTTAGTGTCTTTTGCCTTCAAAAAGCAGCGTTAAGCTTCTAACCTCCATTGTTACGTGGTAGTCGTAGAATGATACAATCACACCAGACGCACGCACGTAGGGTTCTTGTAAAAAAATAAAAAAAAAATAAATAAAAAAAACTTCACTCAGCTGCAGCTCGACACACGTGGCACAAAGTTGTAGACCACACTGGAGTAACAGTTCCAACAGTACATCATTCTCACCGTGCAATCTCATCAAAATGCATCCACAAATCCATCCACACTTTGGTACACTGTCTCTGTACAATGCATCCACAATTCAGATACACTGCGGCTTCCATACAATGTACACACATAATTCACTAACACTCCTTTTTATACTATTACAGATTTCCAGAACAATCTCGCAAACTACACAACTCAACCAATCAGAAGAGAAAAAAGAGTGACCGAAACTCATAAATATTCATTAAGAGAACAGCCTAGATCCGTCTACAATCTTCGACTAATATCTAAAGGTATTCAGGAAAACCAGTGCAGTCCGTAAATGTCGCTAACTGTAGCCAACATGTTTACTTTGACGTCATATTTGAGGTCACTAGAAAAGGTCGCGACCCTGCCAGAACTTTACAACAATGTATCGAAAATATGCGTCATTCTAGCTACAAAAATCGATCACAATTCTGCGTGCAAAACAAAACGAAACATACTTAAAAGGTACGTAATTCTTATCCAAAATAACTCAAATGAATATCGGGTCTTTCCTATAATCAACACACACATGCTCTCAAAAGAATAACACAACCACAAACGTAACACTCATCGACAGTTTGCAACCCGTTAAAGACCATGGTGCATGAGTGAGGTTAGTCATGCGCCAGCCACTAAGCAAAGTGCTCCGCTAAAGCAGAGCACCTTCCTTAGTGGCTGGCGCAGGACTATAAGCTCCATCATGAAACTGACCAATGGCCACGTCCATCTGATGTTAGCTCTAATTAAATAACAAGACCCGCTCAATCTTTGGTGGGGGAACACAATACCAGATGGCTCTTGGCTCTGTTGGACCGGCGATATTGGTCAAAGTTTATTGGAGCGAATGTCAGCTCGGAAGGAAAATACACAATACCAGATCGGACGTGACCTAAATTACTTAATTGGCAAAGTGCGCGGCAGTATCACCCTTCAAATCCCCCCTCCCCCTCACCGCCTCCTCCTACACACACCTCACAGTTGAATATAGTCTTTGCTGCCAAGTGACTCTAGGTCGTAACGGCCCAATGCCACAGACCATCACACGCATTCTTCTTGCGAAGACAAAACCCAGAGCTTCTTGTTGATGTTGTTAGTTCGAGGCTTAACGTCCACGGCATGGGGATGATAATGGACGACCCTAGCGGGCGGGTTATGGCTGGGGGGACAGAGACAGGGACAGCTATTCAGTACCTAAGGAGTACGACCTGAACATCGATCAATTCGGCTGCACTGCAACTGTGCCACTTTGATTTTCCACAGGACCTTATAACGGACATGCTAAGTGAACAAATCCGTCGTTTGGCCAGGGCGGCAAAAATACAGAGCAAAAAGTGACTGCTTCTTGCCTTCATCAAAAGAGTTTCCACTCGCATTTATCAAATGATACGTAGCAAATTGTGTATGCCTCTTTGACTTGTTTGCATGACTACTCTGATAAACACGAAATATTAATAGAGCCTACATTGTGTTGTAACTGTCTTTTCTAAGCTTGTTTCTTACTTCGTTGGGACTTTCTCACAAAGCCAGTCCAGATGGCCTCCATGTCATCAATTTCCAACCAATGTCAGAGGTGTCGACTTTGGAAGCAAAAACCTTCTTGCGTTTTCCAAAAATCGCCTTCTCAGTCCGGATAAGTGTCAATGTACCACAAGAACCGAAGTCCTCAAAGCTGTTTCACTTCAACAGCCAACTGGCTTACGTATTGGGCTGTCTGCTGTGCGCCAGGCAACCAATGGCCTTTTAACACGCTCGAGACGTGCCGCATCCGGATACGAGGCATTTCATGCCGCGTATGCGGATGCGGCACGTCTCGAATGAGTTAAATCCCTCAATGCAAGCGTCTAGAAATTATCTCCGGTACCAACGTAGTTTCACATTCGGTCAGTGTAGGGGAAACTGCGTGGCTCGGTGGTAGAGCTTTTGACTCTCGTCCGAAACTGAAGCCACGGGTTCGAATCCTGCTGGGGTCAAAATTTTTTCAGACCCTTTACGGTGCCCCGTATTTTAAATTATCTTCGTGGTGGGCAATAGAAGTTAAGCCCTTAACGTTTAACTGTTTTCAGTCAGTGTAACATTGCCTTAGGTTTGCAGTGAGCCATTAAGAGCCATAGATTTTCAAGAAACACATCATATAGTCAAGTGTCTGAGATGCGGGGACAACTACAAGAACCACAACAACACAACAGCAACACCAACATCACAAACAACAACAACAAACAACAACCACAACCACCCGGTGATGCTCTTTTGATTTCATGGAGCCAGACAGTAAAAAAAAAAAAAAAAAAAAAAAAAAAAATAGCAACCAGTTTCTGTACATACTATTCAGCCGAAAATCGGCTTTTAGCGTACTAACGTCAGCTTGATGTTGGGTCAATGAATGTTTTACGATTCAGACTGCCGAAGACCCCAGACACCTATTCTTTACGGATCAAGCTGTGAACATTTCGTTTTAGAAAGTCCTTACAGACAGCGTATATATATATAGTCACTTCTACTTCAAGGCTCATTTAGAGTCGTATGCATTGACCAAGTCACAGCCGAGGAACACTGAACACCATCCGACTGCAAGAGGCATAGATCCTCATGAGTCCCCGCAGTTGCGGGGACTCATGAGGATCTATGCCTCTTGCTGAAACCACTTTATATCCACGTTCACTTGACGGCTGGGGAACTTTGCTGTCAACTTAATGATTTCAAAAACACGATCTGCGTCCACTGGCCGTGAAGGGTTTAACACATTCATGACGTGCCGCATCCGGATTCGCGGCTTCATGCCGCGAGTCCTGTTGCGGCGCATCTTGAAAGAGTTAAACGGGATTAGGTTGTACACGTCTCTTCTCTCTCTAAAAGCAAAGCTTATTATTGAGCACTACCCCAGAGATCTCACAGTTGATTCCGCCTCCAGCAGGTGGCGCGTCCTTTTAAAAGACGTAAAGGGTACGATCTTTTCAAACCTGACAGACGAATCGGCTTTCGTTCTTCCTAGACGGCTCCCATTTCTCTCTAGACAAGGCCGTTCAGTGACTGTCAATCCGTATGAAAACCAGGCCCACATAAGAAAACAACAGGTGTAAATTGAGCAAACGGGATCAAGGTAGACATCTTTAGAAGGATTTGCTGCCACAGGATACTAACTATATATGTCTTTTGCAGTAGCTGGGCTGACAAGCCGATACCAACTCTCAGCGACGTCTGCACGAAAAGTCACGAAAATTTTCCAGGAAATCACGCCAGTCTTCACGAACCGGGTTGCCCCTTTCCGCCAAAAGTCACTCATCTGCAAGAGGTGTAGATCCTCATGAGTGTGATGAAGCTCTATGCTCGTGCATAGTGCTCATACATTAGGGTTAGTACGGTACGGTTTTTGTTAACGGTTTGTTTGTGCCGATAGTCCGTGGGGCCTGCTATCCACGTGGAATCTGTAAGACATGGTTAGCACGGAGTTTGGTGAGTTCTGTTTAGTGAGTTCTAGGCAAAAGCTGTGTCTGTCAGAGCAGTAATATATTAGTGCGGGGCTTGACTGTCATTCTGGACAGACGTTATGCGAGATACCTTAGCCCGCATTCCAAGACTCTGAAGCCTAGATTTCAGGTATGTTTCTATATATGTAGTATTGATAGTTGCTTAGTTAAAGACAGTATGCGTTGCTAAGAGTAATTTGCTTGTATAGTGTTGACCGGTTTGGTTCAGTTATGTTGGTTTAGAATTCAGTGAAGTAACCGGTGTTTTTGTATACAGTTGTTTACCGCGATAGATAACTAAAGGAATGTGAGGTGTGTATGTCTAAGCCGCTATGAAGATAGTACGTGGTTGGTTAAGCATAGTCTTTTCCAGTGTATAGAGTAGTGTATAGCAAGAGTGTTAGGCTATAGTCTGTTTCAAGATAGTGACAGAGATATGGGGGTGTTACGGAAGTAGACAGTTTATGAAGCACGTATGTGTGTGTGTGTGTGAACAAACGTGTGAGTTATGTGTATCAGCCAGGTTACGTGACGTTTCTCATTTATCCAATATGTGGTGTGTTTAGCAAGTGTTACGTTGGGACTTTTGTTGTCTATTCAGAGTTCTTGTAAAGAGTGGAACGACGGACGCCGAGACGTCGAGTCACAGGTGGACCTAACGTGAGCTCATCCCTCCAGCTCTTCACTGAGAGCGAGTCTGACCGGGACCAAGACGCCCGAGTCAAAGCGAGAACTGCGCTACCGTACGAGAACGAGGACGTCCGTGCCAAAGAGACAGGACGGCAAGAAGAAGCGTACGACGAAGGACTTTCACGCCTAGACGTGAGAAGGACCAACGTAACCAGGCAATAACATCAAACAGGTTGGAGACAGTGTGAAACTAAAGCCTAGCCTGGCCGAGATAGTGTGTGATGTGTATGTGATGTGGATGCTGGGTGTGGAGAAAGGAGTGATGTATATAGCTTGATAGTTGTGAGCGTTTTTTTCGTATATTTATCTTGTATAAAAGTCACTTTAGAAAGGGAGCCCGTGTGTTGAGTTTTACCGCATGAATGCGCCCGTCTGAGTCAGTGGCGGTGTATGCGTCTGTTGCGAGAGTCTGTACGTGCGACTGTGGGCAAGTCTGCGTGCGTTACAATGAGCCCCTGCGGAACGCGGGGGCTCATGAGAATCTATGCCTCTTGCCAATGAGCCCAATTTCTGTCAATGTATCCAAAAGGCGCTAGTGATCATAGCTGGCTCAGTACGGTTCGCAAGAGGCAGAACAGTTGGTTTGAGTGAACGCGGCAGAAAGACTTATAGCACTGCGACTGAAATATGCGTCGCTTGCAAGCTGAGAAGTCGCGAGACATCCGTCTACAGATTTCTAGAGTGAAAATGCATTTCAAACATATTTCTCGAGTGCATTGTACTTTCTTGACTGTCGGCAGACTAACAGTGTATAAACTACCATTGAAAGAAAGCCCGAGTCCGTAGAACAAGAAGTATTGCTTTAGAAAACCGCGAGCCAGTCTTTGGAACGTTGTCTCTTCCCTAATACTGAATATATCGATAAAAACTCTGAACGTATACTGATGAACAAAAGCAATGCTATATATCTGGAATCATAGGAAACACTTTAGTGTTCCGATCATTCCAAAAATCTGAATTTCTTTTGCTTGCTCGTCAGTATAAGATAGATAGGATGATAAGATAGGATGATAAGAGAGAAGAGAAGAGTTTATTGCCATGTTTCCATGTAAAATAACAATAAAAACATCGGAATGTGTCTTGATGTCAGTTACTAAGACTAAAATAATGTCGCACCAATGATCACACAAACTAATAATCACAAGCATACTCGTACATAAGGATGAAAACATACACATAAAACTGTTACCACAGCAATGTAAAGATAAACATGTTGGTGAAAATCCATGGTGTAAGACACTGCGCTCTAAAGCAACCCGCCCTAGCCCCCCCCCCCTTCTCCCTGACCCCACCCCACCCCGCCCAACTCCCCCGCGCCCCCGACCACCCCACCCCCCACCCCACCCACCCTCCGCCCCCTCATAGTTTGGGAAAGAGTACGGCACAGAAGCATAGGTTTCACGAGCCCCCGCACCTGTTCGATAGTTATGAAAATCTAGGTTTTTCACAGATGGATATATGGTTCGCTGGGTGACCCCCACCTCCCGGTTCTTAATTGCCGGAACTCGAGCTGAAAACTTATTGTCGGCCGTCGCGAGAGGATGAGGGGGTCTCATAAAGCAGCGCAATGTCCGGGCATTTTGGATCGGACAATTTAGCACGCTCAGACACAAACCACCTGCAAGAGGCATAGATTCTCATGAGCCCCTGTAGATTCAGGGCTGATGAGAATCTATGCCTCTTATGTGCCTCACTGACATCCTAAGAGGATGGAAGTTGAGGCCGATGTCAACGATCAAGACAAATATCGATAGGTCAGAAAGCCGTCAAAAATCGAATTGCATCCGACATGAAGAGAATTGTGGTCAGCGAAATCTGGCATATAACCCGGATTTAACCCCTTTGTCGCCAGTGATCACGAATTGCACCTTAAAAAAACACCAAACATTCCACACATTCAGACATTCGCATAAAACATGGGACCCAAAATAACAAGACATACGTACATGAGGGTTTCTGTCTCTTGCAGCTGGGTGGAGTTTGCATTGCCCCGGCAGTAAAGGGGTTAAACTCGTTTCCATACACCTACTGCTACTGACAGTAAACATTACCGGTGGCTGTAGGCACTAGGGTGTTAAACAAAAGGCCCAAGAAGGTTGTCAGAACCAAAGGGCGGGGACCAATGGTCATCTGGCGCTGTTCAAACTGAGGATCACGAACAAAATTAATTAATATTAATTAATTATTAAAGTTATTATTTATTTTTATATATCCTTGGGTCTACGTCAGTTCCGGAGATAGATCGACCATGATAGTTCGAGGGTGGTGTCAGAATAGCTTGGCGCCTACAGGCGCCAAACTATTCTGACACCACCCTTGAACTATCATGGTCGATCCACATCCCGTCGTAGCACGTCATGGCTTTGTGCGTTAAAGGACTTCTTTCGTCAAGGAACGTATGTTCGAGTAGGATTCCTGAACATGTTCTGACGCCAGTATTTTTTTTTTTTATTAATAAAAAATATAATTAATTGAAATAGTTAACAGAATATTTTCACTAATACTCTTTCTGTCTGGTTCATCATCCTTCAATCAACGTGTGAAGTGTGGTCTCAGTGAAGATTTCGGTTAATACATTTTAAGGAAAAAAGTGGCGTCCGGGCATTAAAAAAATGAGAAATCTGAGTTAAGCTTCTTGATCCGGAAGCGCCGTTGCGACTTTAGGTGTCTAGTCCAAATGTACCATACGCAGTGTTTGGAACTGGGACCCACGTGTCAATAGAATATTTGCGAAACGTGTTACTGAACATGTCCCAGTCGGCAACACTATACGACACTTTCGCAGCTACTGATGCGGGGCTCCTGGAATAAGTTATAATTGAGGTGACAATGCCTCCTTTATAAACGTTTTTAGTATGTCATACAATAATCGGTTGGTCAAAAGAACTAACTTGAATTACGAAGTTACAATAGCGTAAAATGAAGGACTTTTCTGCTTTTCAGCTTCAGCTTCTTCAATAAAAACGCTGGTACAAAAATTGTTTCATCCGCCATATTCGGCCAGCCATACATATTCCGCACTTGGTTCCTCACACACAAAAGGCAAAATGGCCTCTTTGTTTGTAAATCTCATCCGGCTAATTTCAGCGCGTGCAGTATGCGAGCGCGTGCTGAGCAAGTGCGAGAGATTGACTTCACGTTTTCAGCGGCTCTGATTGCGGCCGCGCGCACATTGCTCAGTACCGGCATAGATATTGGCGCCTGCCGTTCGGTTTCCGAAGTCGTACACTTGACCCCTTCGCTGCCATAGCAGAGACCACCGCCCAACTGCAAGAGGCCAAGCATCGCCGGCCTTTCTGGCAGGCATACAAGTGTGGATATTAGACACGGGACGCATACTGTGCTTTGGAAATCCGGCTTCGTAATTCAGCGTCAAAGATTCCCAGCCCTCAAAGAAACATGGATAGAAAGTGGTTTTGAGCAAGACGCATAGATCCTCATGAGCCCCTGCGGGGGCTCATGAAGATCTGTGCCTCTACACATGGGGTTACCTTTCGAGTTCCACGCAGTAGAGTGGTGTTCCATTTTTTTTTCCCCAATCCTGCTGATGTCTTAACAAAGGCATGCTCACAATAATAATTAATTGATGACAAGAACGTCTGTACAGAACTACACAATAAGGTCTTGCTGGTACGACGCAGCTCTGTGTGTGTGTGTGTGTGTGTGCGTGTGTGCGCGCGTGTGTGTGTGTGTATGCATGCATGCGTTCGTGTGCTTCTGATTGGTGATAACATGTCCTTCGAAGACGTCCAACAATCCATTGCTGTATATATTTTTTTCTTCAGACTAACTTATCTCCGTCATAGCAGAATATTCTAGTGCCAGGGCTTGGTGCCGCATCCTATATTACAGTATTCTCCTGCGATGGCCTATTTTTTGTCGTGTCCTCTATTGTAATATTCTCTTGCCACGGCCTTTTGTCTTCTTTGCCGTTATCAATATCTAGTCACTTGGCTTCCATGCCCCATGGGTCCAATTCGCTTACACAATGCTGGATCGAACGCCAACAATCTGCAAAAGGCATAGATCCTCATGCGCCCCCGCAGGATGCGGGTGCTCATGGGGATCTATACCTCTTGCTGAACCCACTTGCGTCAATCTTCCACAGCCAGAAGATGGTTTCGGTCGGATTCGTGCAAATGGCCAGTTATGTTCTTGAACACGCGGAAAACAGCCGGGAACAAGTAGCCCTAAGCATCGACCAAGCCATAACAAAAAAGACAGACAAACTAGAAATAACAGGAAACTAACATTGCTAAATACGGAAATTGCTCAATGACTGCATAGTCCGCTCCTCGTCAGACCCACTGTCTCCGAATAAGTCTTCAGTAGATCCGCAGACAAATTAGTTTACTTTTCAAAAGGTCGAAAGACGTGAAGGAGGCAGACTTAGAAAGTTAGACACATCCTGAAAAAGGTAACGGGGACCTTCTGTGATCTTTATAAACGTTGCTATGCCGTTCGTTGTGTCAAGAGTCCGAAATAGCTCAGGCGGTTAAACGTCGGAGCAGGAGAGCGAAGGGAATCGCCGGGTCGTGGGTTCGAATCCCGTCCGGCCCCGGTAGCTGGACTCACAATCCAGGGGGGAAAAACGGATTTGTTCAATAGCATGTCCGTTGAAAGGTCCTGGTAAATCAAAGTGGCACAGTTGGAGTGCGCCTGAGTTGATCAGTGTTTAGGTCGTACTACATAGGCAATAGATTTCCCTGTCCCCTATAACCCGCCCGTCAGGGCCGTCCATGATCACCTCGGTGCTGTGGACGTTAAACCCGAACTAACCAACCATCGGTGTGTCAGTGTAACGCACGCAGACTCTCACCAATCGCACGTACAGACTCACAGCACAACAGACGCATGCACCGCCACGGACTCAGACGGGCGCATTCACGCGGTACAACTCAAAACACTATTTCTCTTTCTTCTAGGCCCTTTTACTCTTAACAAAACAAATAACGTAAACTCAAAAGATTCTTTACACCATACACTTCTCACTACAAGCACGTTGGAGTGCGCCTGAGTTGAACACCGCATACACATACACAACGTAAAAAACCAGGCTGGGTAATTGTCCTCGCAATCCAACCTGTTTCACTGGTGTTATCGTTCTGTAACGTTCTGTCCTTCCACGTCTAGGCGTGTAGTTCCTCGCGTCGCACGCTTCTGAGTGGTCGCCCGTTTCTCGTACCGTGGACGTCATCCTGACTCGCTCCCGTAGTGCAGTCTCTGATGACCCGGGTGTCTAGGCACCGGTCGCTCCCTTCTCGAGTGATGAAATGACCTCACGATAGGTCATTCTGGCGGCAGACTCTGTTGACTGACATCTCGGCGTCACGTCGCTCCGCTCCACACAAGAACTCTGTACACAAAGTCCTGACATCATAACACTTGCAACACACACACAACTTGGATAATAATTATGAAGTATCTTACGTAACCTGGCTGATACAAATAACTCCCACACGTTCATTCACACACACGTGCTTCATAACACAAACTACTTTCGCAACACACCATAACTCTGTCACTACACTAAAACAGACTATAACCTGACACTCTCGCCATATATTATTTCATACATTGAAAAAGACTATACTTAAACCGACTACATACTACCTTCACCAATCATTTAGGCATACACATCTCACATTCTTTAACTATCCCTGTCGGTAAATAACTAACTAGACAAATCACCAAATATCTCCACAAATTCCAAACCAACCTAAGTAAACCATATACACGCTGCACAAACAAACTACGCTACTCTAACGCATATTACCATTAACTCCGTAACTCTCAATAATACATAAACATACCTGAAATCTAGGTCTCAGAGACTTGGAATAGGGGCTAGGGTATCCTACATAACCGTCCTTACTGACAGCATAGCCCTTACTAATTACTCTCTGCCTCGGTTAGACGGAACTCCCGCCTAAAACTCCGTGCACAACGCTTTCCCTATGATTGCACATGACCTCGTGCATACACGGGATATTGGTCACAAGACAAACCGCTGACAAGACCGTACCATATAAAAACCATGTGTGAACTCCATGCTTGGGCATAGAGCTTCATCACAGTCAGTCAACACCTACGAGCAGAATGCAGTCTGAACGAATGGTGTCAGAGCGATAAAACGAAATTACAATTTATTTCTAAGGTCAGGTCGAAATAGGGCAGATCCGAAAATGTGTTTAACCCTTTGCGTGTCGGTAGCGGTTATTGCCGCGATGATTCCTGACGGAAACGCAATAACGCAAAGGATTGCCGGAGAAATTGCGCGTTTAACCCATTCAGCCCTGACGCACTACAGCAGGAGATGGGTCGACCATAATAATTCAAGGGCAGTGCCAGATTAGCTTGGCGCCTGTCGGCGCCAAGCTAATCTGGCACTGCCCTTGAATTAGCAAGGTCGATCCATCTCCTGCAACTAGTGCATAATTATTAGATGACGCCTCCAATATTTGGCAAATACGTGCGCCGGGGTGAATGAGTTAAACATTTGCGAGTGCACCATTTGACGAACGTCGCAACCGACAGTGGAGAAGTGTTTTGCACAGAATCTAACGAAAAATGAAATATACGTGTATCTACAAGCTGCGTTGTGCAGCAGCACGTTGGTTTCGAAAGCGCAATAGACGAATTCTGTTAAAAAAACACTGAGAAGTAGGTTAAAATTTACACGTCCGCTTTGACGCAAACAGTGGATTACAGTAGCCCGGAACAAACATGCGACATCGCAAGCTTGTAAAGTCCGGGCCTTTAATCCGGCCACTGTTTGCGTCAAGCGGCCGCATGTGCATGTTTTGACCTACTTGTGATTTCCAAACAACATCTATTTATAGACGTGCAGATGCAAAGGCGGAACTACTAGAGAGAGAAACGTTGCTTTTTTCTGCGGCTCTGTGATTTTAACCTCTCAGCTACTGGCTGTAATCGCCAAAATCACAAACCAGGACAAACGTGCATGAGGCACACTGTCCGCAGGGTCAAGAAATCCACAGGTTACTGAATTGCCCCTGTTCGGTTCTTTAAGTTAATAACTACTGACTCTCGGAGCCGGTTTTTAAGGGCACATAACTAATGGATTCCTCACCCCGTGTGTCGACAGATTCAATATCCACTACTGATGTATCCGCTACGCGCAATATGGGTACACACAGCTGGCGGCTACAAAGTTAATTCAAGTTTCAACGGTGTTTCTTCCGGGATTGAACCAATCAAATCCATCCCCACTGTAAAACAGGGGCCGCCAAGGCAGGCAACTGTTGGTGTCAGATCTGATACACGTTTTCTCCCCCTGTGCCATTAATATGCAAATAAGGCCATCTTGTGATTCCTGATTGCACGGACTTTGAATAATGCCACGTTGAGAGCTTTTCTCTTCCATCTTCAAACTCTATTCATATTTTGTCCATGCGGCAGAATGATGCAGTGGGAGGAGGAGAAGGGGGGGGGGAGAGAGAGAGAGAGAGAGAGAGAGAGAGAGAGAGAGAGAGAGAGAGAGAGAGAGAGAGAGAGAGAGAGAGAGAGAGGGAGAGAGAGAGAGAGAGCCCAAAAAAACCCCAAAACAAAACAAAAAAAAACAACAAAAAAAAACACGAAGCTGGAAAATAATATCGACTAAAACATGGGATTATGGGTGAACAAGAATGAGGGGGAGGAGGCCTTTCACTGCCTGCATCAGCTTCGAGAGACTAATCGATGTTTCTCAAGGGTAGTGCTACATTAGCTTGGCGCCTGGAGGCGCCAAACTAATGTAGCGCTACATCTGTTGTTCTTATCAGCCTGGTTGACGAAATTCCATTACGTGATCCAAAGAGCTGCGAAAGGTTTCGCAAAGGACAAAACTGGATGGACACAGTGCAAAAGAACATTCCTCGAAGAAGATAAAACGAGAATGGCAGGATTTTATTGTCTTAGAGTCTCGGTCGTTTCGATTGCCATCAAATCTGACCCTGGCAACCCCGGAGTAGAATTTCAGGATGTTGGATAAGGCAGCGCAACGGCTGTCCCGGCCCTGTACATGGAGTGGGCGTACTGAGGGCGTGCTAAAGGCCGTCGGCCAGATCCAGTAACTCTGCTAGAAGATGAATTTCCCTTGTGGTCAATATCCTGTGTCTTTCCCTCTGTCTTGTCTTTTAGTTTTGTGTGTATTGTACCTGCTTTTTTTTTTTTTTTGTTGCAAAAGGCCAATGACCTACACAAAACCTCGTGAGTCTTGTCTCTTCTTGTTCTGTCCTGTGCGTTCCTGTCTTTTCCTGTTCTGTCCTGCTTTTTCTTGTCTAGCCTTGCTCATGAAAGCAACTCCGCGATTTAACCCATTACATCCTGAGGCTGGTTTATTTAATTTCCTTCTTGTCTTATGAAGGCTACGTTACAGATTAGGAGATAGAGCAACCATTTTAGTTCAAGGTTTGTGCCAGAATAGCTTGGCGCCTGAGGCGCCAAACTATTGTGGCACCACTCTTGAACTACCATAGTCAAATTAATTTCAAGCAGTAATGTATCAGGATAAGAAGGATTAAAGCAGCGGATGGCCCATATTGATTTGAATCGTCTTGTTAACACTTACAGACGGGGTAAAGTGAAGACTATGGGCAGGTCTTTGTATCGAAGAGTATTTGGATGTGCTATTTCTCTAGTACCGATTACCTTCAACAAACCGCTCACACCTAATAATTATGTATTTGTAATAATGACTGTGCCAACTTTGGCATGCCTATTAAACAACTGTGTGTCAGCTATGGGAGACCGATGGATCGCCCATTATAGTTGAAGAGTAGTGTCAGAACAGCGTTGGCGATTGGAACGGCGCGAAGCCAAACTGGCATTTCCCTTGAGCCAAGGCGGTCAATCCATCCTCACCCGTTGTGGTGTCAGTCTTCACGCGTGAATCTGTTCATTGAGCAAGGAACCCAAAAGACAAGGAACAAACTTTGCGATAATACTATCGATCGCCTTGATCTGATTTTTGCTGATAGTTTAAGGACCAAAATAGATATTCGGCGCCTGCAGCAAATTCCCATACCATATGCAAGAGGCATAGATTTTCATGAGCTCCTGCAGTAGCGGGAGCTCATGAAAGTCTACGCCTCTTGTTAACAGACACTGGTTCTTTTTACCCCGACATGGATACACCAAGATGGTTCAAGTTTGATGTCAAAGTAGATAGACCGTCTCATGCAGCAGAGCTGTTCTAGCCTTTTGGGTGTCGGTAGCGAATTTTTTTGTCGATGATGATTCATTCCACCCTTTGGGGTCGGTAGCGGTTTTTGTTTTTGAAGAAAAACGCTGCCGACAAGGAAGGGTTAACACCACCATTGAGCTGTCATGGTCGATCTTTTTGTCCCCTCAACTGTAGTGTAACCGTCAGAGATGGAGCCCAAGGCACGGAATTTCGATCTTCAAGCAGTGTTCGGTTCATGAAGCTGGCAAGGGTTGTAAGGCAAAAAGGACTTTAACCTCTTCACTGCCGAGAAAAGGTGAACACGATCCAGCTGCAAGAGACATAGATCCTCATGAGCCCCCGCGACCAATTTGTATGGATCCATCTTTTTTCTAGGACGGTTTCGGCTTTTGGTCGTTGAATGATCAAGAAATGGAAGCAGAGCGGCAGGGAAATGGACGCACGGTGCCCTGCTTTTGTGTCAATACTTACAGCTCTGAAGCTCCGAGAAGCCAGAGGTAATGTGGAAAGTGGAGAGAGATAGAGAAAGAGAGAGAGAGAGAGAGGAGAGAGAGAGAGAGAGAGGGGGGGGGGGAGGGAGGGATGAAGACGTCAAAGTGCTCATTTATCATCGTTTATCTTGCTCTACGATGGCTCATCGGTATTGGCCTGGCTTCTGCTTTCCAACAATTTCACAAAAATTACTGCTAAAACCCGATCCTCTCAACTCTGGAAGATGCAGAGATCCTAGGGGCGGATTTTGGGGTGGAGGGTGGGGGAGGGGGAGTCTCGGAGGGTGGTGGGTGCGTGGGAGGTAGTGGTGGTTTACAAGGGTTCCGGAATTTATTTTTGTTGTTCAAATTTTTGGCCACTTATGAAAAGGTCTAAACGGTGCTAAGAAACCACCACCACCCCCCCCCCCCCACACACACACACACACACACACACACCCTCCCCCCATAACCCCCTGCCCGCTTTTGATTTTTCGACAAGTGAAAGCAACAAATAACCCAACAAATAATCAGGGGGCGGAGATTAGTTTACTTCCCAAAGGGGCGAGTGGGGGGGGGGGGGGAGGGGAGGGGAGGGGGGGGGGGGGGGGCAGGGGCACGTTTTAACTGACTTTTTGTCGGGATCTTTAACCTGGAACAGAAGGCGTTCCGAGACTAAACGTTGCATTTCGCTGACCAAAAAGGAGAGTGTCTAGCGTGTAAGGTGCAGAGAAGAACCCAACGGAGAAGGAACACGCTTAAGAATGACACTTACAACGTAATTTATTAACCCATATTATTAACCTAAGGCTAAAAGCTTTAAATTTGTACACTGCCATATGCAAGCTACAGTATAGTACAGATAAGGATATAAACCAATGGTTTTAGTTCAAGGGTGGTGCCAGAATAGCTTGGCGCCAACTTATTTCACACACTGGTGTATTCCAAACGATATGGGTTAACTGACTTTTTTCCGGGATATTTAACCTGGAACAGAAGGCGTTCAGAGGCTAAACGTTGCTTTTCACTGACCAAAAAGGAGAGTGTCTAGCGTGTAAGGTGCAGAGAAGAACCCAACGGAGAAGAAAACACGCTTAGGAATGACACTTACAACATATTTTATGAATATTTCGGGTTTTCAAAATAAACAAACAAGTATGCAATCGCTACTTAGCTTGTCAGTGTGAAGAAGCTCAGTGAGTGGCCATTTAGCTTCTTCACAATAACAAGATACGTTTTTACCCGAAATAGTAATACTTTGTGTTACAACTGTCATTCCTAAGCACGTTCCTGTCTCAGTTAGGTTCTTTTCTGCATTTTGACACGCCAGACAGTGTCCTTTTTGGTCAGTGACTAAAGCAACGTTTAGCTTCAAACCGCGTTCTGTCTCAGGTTAAACTTCCTGAAAAATATTTTAAAAGTGCCCCCCCCCCCCCTTCCCTCCCCCGCCCCTTTGGGAGGTAACTAGTCCGTCCATGGCTTGGATATAATGCAATGCCTATCATGTTTTAGATGGCAACGAACCATTGCAACATGCAGACGCAAAACACAGGAACTTTGATAGCCAGGACAAGGGTACATGCCGAACTAGCTTTTTGGTGGCAAAATTATTCCTGCATACTCCTCAGCCGGAGGAAGTCACAAGGTGTCATCGTCTCACATTCAGATGCCTAATGTATCGGCGTGTCTTCAGAAGCGGGAGAGCTCTTAGAACTATTAAGCTGGAGTCACAGGCACTAGAAATACCTCACCATCATCAGCTGAGAGGGCAGGCATCATTCTTTAAAAATAATTCTTGCATATGCAAGACGCACAGATCCTCATGAGCCCCCGCTTCGCGGGAGCTCATGAAAATCTTTGCCTCTTGCTGGAACCAAAAATAGGTTGAGGCGGAACATGCTATCGGAATAAAGACATTAGCTGCGGGGACAGGGGTACGGAGGCTTCGTGTCAGAGTAGGCTTCCTGAGAGAATGTTAGCATATTGATGTATCCCTCCACTGTGACAAATGGCCTTCTCTCTCTCTCTCTCTCTCTCTCTCTCTCTCTCTCTCTCTCTCTCTCTCTCTCTCTCTCTCTCTCTCTCTCTCTCTCTCTCTCAATATTAAAAATTTTGAAAATTTTCAGCTTACTTTGACATTTGCAAAGTCCATCACAACATCATATTAAGCCGGTATCATGTAATGATTCCAGCAAGAACACACAGAATGTTGACAACAATAACGACGACGGCGACACAAATTACAACTGAAGTACACTCGGCTAAATACAACTGACCCTTCCGTATCCAGAAACCGCCCCAACCCAATCCCGCTAATCGACTGATGAAGTCTGTTCTGCAGTAACATTCAACACCTGCATTTGTCATGCTGGACTCGCGTAGTAAACAGAACCCTTCGTTCCCCCCAACCCCCACCCCCACTCACACACACACACACACACACACACACACACACACACACACACACACACACACAACAACAACAACAACAACAACAATAACAACAACAGCAACAACACGCACGCACACAACACACACACACACACACGCACACACACACACACACTCACACACACACACACACACACACACACACACACACACACACACACACACACACACACACACACACACACACTGACACGATCACAATCACAATCACAGTCACAATCACACTGACACAGTTTCTACGTCGATAACGCCGAGTCATTCCGGCATAACATTTGCTCGTTTTCCCAGCCAACAATTAATATGAATAGTTATGAACAACTCCGTCTCGAACAATATGAATTCCTCCAAGGAAACTGAAGTTTGTGCAGCATTTAAATACCAGATCCATATGATCAGCGACTCCTACAGCCACAGCAACGGCATGATGATCTATGCCATACTCCAACGCAGTGAGGCGAATTAAATTGAAGTCGCTGTTAGACTGTTCCCCGCTAAAAGTCCCAGATCAGAGATGAAGTTTCAGCAAGCACGCGCGATTTTCCCACGTGCTAATTGCCTGCGACAGGCCAATTAATAGCCGGCAGCCATTTTGCCCCGGGGATTCTGGCAGCGCGTGGCAGGACTTCCGCTTATCCTTGACGCGTGTTTGCCGGCGGAACTTGCCCGTCCCATCGTGCGGTGCCCAATGATGCCGTAATACCAGATATCAGTCCCAGAACTATCCTCTGCCATGTGCAAGAGGCATAGATTCTCATGAGTCCCTGCATCCGCAGGGACTCATGAGGATCTATGTCTCTTGTTGGTCCAGATTGAGTTATAGACAGGATGGTCATCATCAGTGGTTTAAGAATATTACTCAAGATCGTTATGCAATTTCGTGAAAGTACGGATGCGCTGCTTTTCAAATTTGACTTGGCGTAAATCGATCAATCCCATCATCAAATCTTTGGCATACTCAGCTGTCCAGATTTATGTTTTTCTTGTGAATTCATGTTTATATAATATGCTGCTGTCTGTGAACATGTCTCTGCTTTGCAGTTTTATAGAATTATACACGGGAAAGCTTTAATTGCAAAAATATCATATTTGAAAAGTGAATGTCTGATCACGTGCTTCTCGTCATCTTTCTCTGTCTCTGTCTCTGTCTCTGTCTCTGTCTCTGTCTCTGTCTCTCTCTCTCTCTCTCTCTCTCTCTCTCTCTCTCTCTCTCTCTCTCTCTCTCTCTCTCTCTCTCTCTCTCTCTCTCTCTCTCTCTCTCTCTCTCTCAAACGCTACAGTAAAACTCGGCTCTGCTAAACTCGGCTCTGCTGTTGACTCGCCAGTGTTTACAAACATCGGCCACGATCATGCGGATGCTGCGCCACACTCTCCTCACGCTTCGTGTGTGATACAACTCTGGCTTAGCCGTGATCTGTGAAGCTGAGTGGCATCATGGTTGAGTGACCTTGTAAGACTGACGGACGCACTGACTTGTCGGCCAGCTTTGGCTGGCGACTTATCCTTTCAAGTAGGTGTCCAGCTGATTAGCGACCAACATGTCGTCACACCTCGAGTAAGTGACTATGGCGACACCACCATCCCCTTACAACGGGCCCCTCCACACGCTCCTCTTCATCAAACTCTCGCCTTTCCCTTGAAAAGATTATCCGAACGAGAGACCCGATCCAAGTAAAGTTTGAGTCCGACATAGCAAGAGTTCCCCTATGGCGACGTGTCCTGCATACGCTGTATGTTGAAGAGCTTATGCCCACAGGTGTGAATCTGCGCTGGGAAGACAGAGACAAGAAGCAAAGCGTACTGAGTGCACCTGTTCCCATTGACCCGTACACCAACAAACTGTTTGAAACACTTGTGCAACTGTGGAATGGATCGAAGAAACTCGTCACAATAACTGTATATTACACCACAGGGACTGTTACTATTCAAGGAAACTGCTGCCAAGAATGGGTCGATGAAGAATTTCGGATGTTAAAAGACACTGTAGACAACATGGCCTCCTCTCAATCCCAGTCCGCACCTGAAATCCCGTCACCTCTACCCACTGCCCGCGATGTTCCGTCTGACTGCACTGATGAGATTAGTGCGGTCTCATCTCTGACCAAAGATGCCGTCAGTGACGTTTCGGCTGAATGCACAAAGGAGATTAGTGCAAGCACTACCCACATACCGCAGCCACCAGCCACGGAAGCGAAACACACTGCATCTGAATCTGACAAGACTCACATAACTCCAGCCCAGGCTATCGAAACTAATCCTGACGTGTCGGCCAGTGACACGACTGACGCCAGTGGATCCAAAGATGCCGACTCTTCAGTCCTCAGCAGCGCCTCGGGAGATGACGTGTCGGCCAGTGACACGACTGACGTCAGTGGATCCAGAGATGCCGACTCTTCAGTCCCCAGCAGCGCCTCAGGTGATAACAGCAGTCCCTCTTTATCTGACCTGATTACTCATGTGTCCTTAACCCAGGTCAGCCAGCCGGCCATTACATTTTACCAGCCTTGCGACCTCTCGACAACAACCGCTGATCAGCCCATTTCACTCGCAACTCTAGCACAAATAGCACAAAACCCAGAACTAACGTGCGTTGCGCGAATGCAGCAGCAACTAGCCCTGAACGTAGCTACTATTAGGTGCCTCCAAATCCAGCTACAAGAAGTGCAAACTGAACTGGCTAATGTCAAGAACCAGTGTGCTGCACACACTAAGACCCTTGCAGAGATGGACTGCCTTGTGCGAGATAACGAGGTCAAGGCGAAAAGTGGGAGAAAGGCAGTTGAGGAATATGCAGAAAGCATTAACTCAGCTGTAGAAGGACTCTCAGCGGACCACGTCAGGCTAAATGAGAAAGTGACTCAACTGGCTAGCAGTAGAGACAACCATGCCAGTAGACTAAAAGACCTAAAAAAGCAAGTGGAATCCCTGTCTAAAGCCAGTGCCTGCAGCAACACCCAGAATTTTGAACCAGCCAACGAAACCCCCAACGCCCCCAAATGCTCACCCCAAAAAGATAGTGTCTCACAATCCCTCATGTCCCCTCCCCCTAAAGACTCTACCACGACCGACAACACACTCCTCGTGCAAGTTCCAGTTAAAAACCGGTATTCTGTATTGTCTGAGTTGGATGAGAACAGACGAGGCCACGATACCTCCACCCGCATTACCAACGACAGTAACATCAGCGCTAAGGAAAATGCACCCGAGAACAGACGAGGACACGATACCTCCACCCGCATTACCAACGACAGTAACATCAGCGCTAAGGACAATGCACCCCTAGAACAGCTTCAGCTCCTGCAAGTACGACCAGGTGTCAACACGCTGTTAATCGGGGATTCTGTGCTGAAAGGTGTTGACGAGCGCAGGATGTCTGTCGACGGTGCCCTTGTACAGAATCTGTCTGTCTCCGGCCTGACTGTAGCTGATGTCACTGAGTGGCTCCGCACTTTGCCACCAATGCCCCACATCCGCCGTGTGACGACGCATGTTGGTATCAACAGCTGCAAAGTGGGCGCCGTCAGCAAGCAGTCCTGGGACCAGCTCTTCCGTTTCCTACGCTCAGCCTTTCCCAGCGCCGCTGTGTACATATCCTGCATTATTCCAGGTGGAACTGAACATTACCTGGCAAAGGCTGTGTTTGCTTCCAACGACAATCTCAGGGCTGTGTGTGAGCAGGTCAAGATCCCCTACATCGACCATGTCCCCCGTTTCTTGACAGCTAATCTTGCGCCGCGTCAGACTCTGTTCCAGAGAGACAGAAGTCACCTGACAGAGGAAGGCACCAAGCGACTGGCACTCGCCATCAGGTTCGCCGGAGCAGCACGCCGCTCACCGGGATACGATGTGCCGAAAACGGATCGTCATGCGCCTACCAACCCTCAAAATCGAGGACCACAGCACTACCAGAATCAGGCTTCTGGCAGGGGCACAGGATGGGGACAAGCAAATGGAGGAAACAATTTCAAAGTCCATACCCATCCCAACCATTCCCACCCCAACCATGCCCACATCAACGCCCACCCCCACAACAACCAAACCCCTCCCAGCCAAGCTAATTCCAACCACGTTCAAGCCCATTTTCAACAGTCTCAAATTTGCCAAGCCCATTCTGCTCAAACCCAGTTCAACATGTCTGACAATGCCAGTTACAACTCTGCCCAGCCTGGTTACCCCCCGACATTCTGTCCCCAGCAAGGTCACGCCGGGCAGTTCACTCCGTCAGAACGCGAATTTCCGCGCATTCCACCCTCCGACCAAGGCTCTAACAGCGCCCTTCACGCCCTCGCCACCGCTACTCCCACACCGACCAGAGGGTGGGAGAGCCCTGCCATTACACCCGGATTAGACGCAACGCAGAGGATGCGCATGCTTGCGCAGCTCCTACAGCCATTCATTCAGGGCTTTACCGGCTAATAATCTCATTAACCCTCCTGTGCATGCAACCACCGGTGCTGCAAACAGTACATGCTGCAAACAGTACATGCTGCAAACAGTACCGATGGATGCATGAACAGGAGGATTAATTGTCCATTGTTGGGTTAATAGGTGGTGTCTACTATTAACTGATTAGCTGCGATATCAACTGACAAGTTAACCGCAGCCTTTCCTACAGGGATTTATCTGCCACTAACTTGCTTAACCCCGTTGTGCATGCAACCACCGATGCTGCAAACAGCACCGGTGGATGCATGAACAAAAGGGTTAATTTTCATTTGTTGAACTAGTTCATCACTGATTTACTGACGCTTTAATTAGACGTTTATATTTGGTGATTGTGAACACGAGCACGGCAAGCTGACTGCTATTGTTACAGATGTAACTTGTTCTTACCGTAAATCAGTTAGAGTGACTACCAACGTTATTGTCTGCATCCACTGTGCTGTTTATTGATTACTTTGGTTCTACCTTCTAGCCGCGTTGGTCATAAACTGATGTGACAGTAACATTGAGTGTTACCACCAGAGACTGTGTTAGTTTACACTGTAAAGATTGTGCTCATTTAAGAAAGACTTAATTTTCAGCCTCTTTCGTGTCTTTACAGTGAGACAGACTATTAGCTTGAGTGATTTAATTAAAATTGTACTGGAACGACAAAGAAGGGAACTTAGTGACAGCCGAACATACAGGTGTTCCATGCGGCGTTTCAAGTTGCGTCACTTTTTTCTTGTGGTTCAGTCACTCCCGCAGCGAGTTTTTTTGAGAGCTCAGTAGCTTAACGGCTACTTGTTCTCTGGAGGACTTTTATTCAATTACGTGGCCTTTTATCGTTTTATAGTTTTATAGTATTTTTTATTTCCGTGTTTTTCTGTATTCAATTGTTTCTTCATTGTTTATCTTGTGCACTCTGTATTTTGTAATAAGTCCAAGCGAATTTTCCATCAAAGGTGCAGTTATGAGAATAGGGCACCTCAATGTGTTTCATTTGTACAACAAACTAGCCGACATATCTGTATATATTAACGATCCTACACCGTTCCACCTGTTTGGACTCAGTGAGACGCGTCTGAGTTCCTGTGTAAGCGATGCAGCAATCAGTATCCCCAATTTTTCAGTTATTAGACGAGACCCCTTGTCTCCCGGTCAAACTGGCATCGCTGTCTATATTCATAATTCTATCCAGCATTTAGTTCATCGACGCGTCGACCTAGAAATGATGGGGGTGGAGTGCGTATGGGTCGAAGTCAAGTGTCCGAAATCAAAACCGGTATTAATTGGGTTCTTATATAGAAATCCCGCCTCAACTTTTGAGTGGTACGATCAGTTTAGTCATAACCTTGACAGAGCTTTAAAAAAGAAGGCCGACATTCTTCTATTGGGCGATTTTAATATAGATTTACTTAAGCCGCACCCCGCCTGGGGCTCAACGTCATCTCTGTTTGGCTTAGTACAGTTAGTGAAATCACCCACCAGAATTACTCCAACTACTTCCACGCTTATTGACCACATATATACTAATAAACCCAAAGCCGTCTCTGACGTTGATGTCTCAAATCTTAGTGTTAGTGATCATTATCCTGTGGCTTGCTCCTGGTCTTCTAAACTCCCTAAACCAAAAAAGAACGGCCATACAACTATAACGTATAGGACATTCAAACACTTCAGGAAAGACGAATTTCTATTTGATCTAGAAAATACTCCTTTTAATGACGTGCTCCTGTCCTATGATCCTAATACCGCCCTCAGTATTTGGTACTCTCTTTTCCTAAATGTACTTAATAAACATGCTCCTCTACGCGAGAGGAGGGTAAAATCTAACACTCTTCCTCCCTGGCTTACTCCGGAAATCATGCAGGCGATGGCGCTTAGAAACGATCTACGTAGCAATAAAATGTTCACTGAATATAAGCAACAGCGTAACCGTGTTAAATACATGATCAGAGAGGCAAGAAAAAAGTTAGTTCGTGACACGGTTAAAGACAGCAAAGATACCTCTACTATATGGCGCCTTCTAAACACACTTACTAGGGGGTCTCCAAGTACCGCAACTACCATTCCCACTAATCTTACTGCTGATACATTCAATGACCATTTTCTTTCGATTGCCAAATCTCTAATATCGCCAAGCCAGGATAACACTTATCACCGTTCAAATTTGCTGTCTGAGTTTTGTCAACAAAGAACAATGGGCACAGCCCCCTTCAACATCCCTATGTTAGCTGTTCATGAAGTGGGTTTACTTATAAGTAACCTTCCAAATAAAAAGTCCTCGGGGCCTGATGACATCAGCCCGAAAATACTTAAACTGTCTCTCCCATACATTGTAGAATCCTTAACTTATATTTATAATCTCTGTATCCAGCATAACACTTTTCCTAACGAACTTAAATATGCCAAAGTAATTCCACTTCCAAAAACAAAAGATCGTTCTGATCCTAATAATTATCGGCCTATTTCTTTATTATCTGTTTTGTCCAAACCACTGGAAAGGCACGTTCATAAACACATGCTTGCTTACCTAGAAAACCGTAAGCTCTTCCACCCTTTCCAATCCGGATTTCGTCCGCAGCATTCATGCCACACAGCACTTACACGCCTTGTTGACACATGGCTCAAGGGTATGAATAAGTCACAGTTAACAGGAGTAGTCTATCTGGATTTTAAGAATGCTTTTGATCTGATTAACCATACTATTCTGACTGCTAAGCTTCACACATACCTCAATAACGGAGACGCAGTTGCTTTTTTCACATCTTACCTTACTAAAAGAAAACAAAAGGTTCTTGTTCATGGCTCATACTCCTCTCTCAAAGATGTAAGCTTCGGTGTGCCCCAAGGGTCTGTACTGGGCCCTCTACTGTTTTGCTTATTTATCAATGATTTGCCTCTACATATTACTTGCCAAGATGTACAATGCGACCTTTTTGCTGACGACACCTCAGTTCATACTACTAGTAAAGATATACAGGTAATTTCCGACAACCTACAACAAAGTCTTCATGAAGTATCAGCTTGGTGTATAAACAATTCTATGGTTGTTCATCCAGCCAAAACGAAATCGATGGTAGTCGCCACGCGCCAAAAACAGCAGATAATGCCTCTATTACTTAACCTTTCACTTAAAGGTAGTCAGGTAGAACAGGTAAATGAACATCGAGTACTGGGGATTAAAATCGACAGTCAGCTAAAATGGCAAGCTCATACAGACGCCTTATGCAAAATAGTAGCCAAAAATCTCTTTATGTTATCAAAACTGAAATATTATACTGATTCAGATACCCGTAAACTATTTTATAACGCTCACATACGTTCTTATATCGATTACGCGTCATCGGTATGGGATGGGTGTAGTGAGGTCCATTTAAAGAGACTCAATTCCCTACACAGACGAGCGGCCAAAATAATCTGCCCTGATCAACACCTTAGCACTGAAGAAAAGCTCTCAAAAGCAGGTCTCCTGCCACTTCAAGATCATTTTAAATATAACAAAGCAATCTTTATGTTCAAAGTGTGGAAACGCAAAACACCTGAGTACATCTCCACTTTGTTCCGTAAGTCTGAGTCCAAGCTTGGAAACATCAGAAAGCTTTTCATAGTCCCAAAACCAAGGATCGATCTATATAAAACTAGCTTATCCTTCTCAGGGGCACTTATCTGGAATGCCCTTCCAGACCATGTAAAATCCGCCTCCTCGCTAGCCTGTTTTAAAAAGGGTCTCTTCAAATATTTTGTGGATCACTCGTAGGGATGACTCAACCACTTGTATTATATGTTTCTTTTTATGCTGGGTCCAATTTATTCCCAATTAAGTCTGTTATCCTTTTCAATTATCATTTGGACTACTTAGCTCTGTCTATGTGTGAAGGGGGGTGGGTGGGGTGGGGGGTGTCTGTGAGTCTATGAGTATGTCTGTCTATGTGAATAGTGTTGTCATCGCTTTGCAAGTATTATGTTTACTTATATGTATGTATATTTGTAGTTAGTCTTGTAGTTGTTAGCAACGGCAGGTTTGTAAAATGGCTGTGTCGATGACGATGTCAATGCCTAAACCGTTGTAAAATAAAGTTTCATTGATTCATTGATTCATTGATTCATTGATTCTCTCTCTCTCTCTAACGGCAGGTTTGAAAAATGGCTATGTCTACTGATGACGATGTCAATGCCTCAACCGTTGATAAATAAAGCTTCATTGAATCATTGAATCTCTCTCTCTCTCTCTCTCTCTCTCTCTCTCTCTCTCTCTCTCTCTCTCTCTCTCTCTCTCTCTCTCTCTCTCTCTCTCTCTCTCTCTCTCTCTCTCTCTCTCTCTCTCTCTCTCTCTGTTCATCCCATATCCTAGCCAGTCCCAGGTCAGACAACCAACACTAAACCAACAGAGATCTTTGCTAATTCGAGTTGATTGCATGTATCACTGGTTTACTGAAAACCGCAACTGTTGCTTATTTCAACCTCACTTCAGCTTGCACGATATTGGAGAAAATAGGTTCACTTATGTAGGCTAGAAAGGAATTTTCTTATACATTCATACACCCTCTCTCTCTCTCTCTCTCTCTCTCTCTCTCTCTCTCTCTCTCTCTCTCTCTCTCTCTCTCTCTCTCTCTCTCTCTCTCTCTCTCTCTCTCTCTCTCTCTCTATCTCTCTCTCTCTCTCTCTCTGATACTTATATTTGTCGTGGCAATTATGGCCATACATGTTTGTGTCTGGGGAGGGACTGTTTCTTTACTCGTCCCATGGGATTCTTATCAAGACGACAAGACCTAACCGGGCTGCGCATGTGTCAAAAGCACTTTCCGCGATTTCTGTACTGTGTGCTGGTCTGTGATTTTGGACTATACATCACAGACCAGCGCACAATAGTGACTGCCCGCCATGCAAACGGAAAACCAGACTAGCGCTAAAGGTACTAAATATACTCCGACGAGTTTATCACATTCAGACCCCAGGACCGACTGAAATCCCCAAATTCTGAAGTTGTCCTCTGAAGGACAGTATTACAATTCTAGAGACAGATCGAGCATGATAGTTCAAGGGTGATGTCAGAATAGCTTGGCGCCTATGGGCGCCAAGCTTTTCTGGCACCACCCTTGAACTATCATGCTCGATCCATGTCTTGCTGTGGTGTGTCGGGGCTGAATGTGTTAATACAGTCTTCGTGTTTTGATTTCAAAACTGTACAGACCCGGACATATACAACAGAAACAAAACGTTAAACTTTCATTGATCAACGTCTTGTGTCCACCACGAAGGTCATTTCAAAAACCGGGTACCGATAAAAAGGTTTTGCGGAACAATGTTTCATCCTAGCTAGGTTTAAACACGCGACCTTTCGGACGAGGGTCGAACGCTCTACCACGTGGGCTACCCAGCTCGCCTATACGGGCAATGAAAAGAGCCGATCAGCTAA
>BTPG01000001.1:17003532-17091032 GCA_036245525.1 Semisulcospira habei
TTCACTCCCAAGAGAGTAAAAGCCCAGAACTGCTGGCTGATGAAGAGCTATCCGCGGGCCAACTGCGGCCGATGTCGGCCCGAGGACTAACAATACACGGAGTCGCTGGCGAAAGTGCCCATCAGACTGCGAGACTGTCTGAAAACACAAAACGGGCCATGACCGAAAAACATGTGGTACGCCGCAAAAGGCCGTCGCAAGTAGAAACAGAAATAGACTGACTTTACATAAGTTTATTACAGTATGCAAACGGTCCTCGGGCTCAAGTTAGGCGCTGCTCGCGTGCGTAGAGCCGACGTCTGCCCAGCTGAAGTTTGCTTACTGTCATCCCAGAGGAACCTGGGTCGTCGACGAAAGCTCCTGTCAGACTTACGACTTTGTGAAAACCCAAAAGACAGGATGGCTCGAAAATTAATGAATAATCGGTGCAGTCATGCGTACGGAAATAAGATCACTCTACATACATTTGTGTCGCCTATCGTATTGAGATTATCGACATTTTCGTCTTGAATTATCAATTGAGAAAGTGGAAGCATGAGATGTGGGACGACCAAATGCCTATGGAAATGTAAAGACTTTACAAAAGACTGTTCAGTTTGTCCCAAGTAAGCCAAGGTCTTCGGCCCGATGACGGCCGCATTAGGCCCGAACACGTAGCAATGAGGTCTACGATCTCTGTTATGCAGAAATGGCGCAAATCAAAGAATGCAAAAGTCTACTGGAATGGCGTCAATTGCGGGTAAATACGCTTCAAGTTTTTGGACATGGCAGTTTTTTTCCACTACGAAGATGATTTAAAACACATGGCAGTGCAATTGATTAAAGCGAACAAATCTTGACTTCGCCTGGGCTCGAGCCATTAATAGCTACCCAGGTCTCCTAACACGTAAATATGTAACTAGATTCCAATGCAAACACGCAGACTTTAACTCATGCAACCGAAACACACTAAGAAACATGGATCGACCGTGATAGTCAAGGATGGTGCCAGAATAGCTTGGCGCATGCAGGCGCCAAGCTATTCTGGCACCACCCTTGAACTGTCAAGGTGGGTATGCCTCCTAATCTGGTATGTAGTCATCAGAAGACAACAAAACAATGGTCATTTGGACTTTAGGGTTCAGTGTGTACGGGAATAAATTCAACCAAAAGAACTTTCTTTTCCATGTCTCAGAAAATGTGTTGGTTTACAGTCCAGACTGACTCGTCTTTTTGAGAGCACGAGACTGTGAGGGAGGGGGGAGGGAGGGAGAGAGAGAGAGAGAGAGAGAGAGAGAGAGAGAGAGAGAGAGAGAGAGAGAGAGAGAGAGAGAGAGAGAGAGAGAGAGAGAGACAGACAGACAGAGAGAGAGAGAGACAGAGAGAGAGAGACGAGAGAGAGAGAGAGAGAGAGAGAGAGAGAGAGAGAGAGAGAGAGAGTACCGTCGATGACAACCCTCTCCAACCCCCTACTGAGCATAGATAATGAAAAAGCCGATTGCTTCTGCCAGTCGCCTCCCTTTGCGCCGCAGACAGCGACACCCACGACATAACCACTTTAGCGCCATCACCAAAGCCGCAAGAACGACCTGAAGACAGACGGACCATCTCCAAGGACTAGCTAGACTAATGGGGTACCTTAGATCTCGTCCTGCAGATATGGCAGATTTTACGATATTTCACGATAAGGGCACTGGTTCAAAGGTGTTGTTTTTTTTAATATTATTTTCTGTCGGGGTATGGAAAAAAAGATATGATCTGTTACAGACACGTGAACACAAATTCATGGATGCATCCAGTGTTCAAATAAAACTTACAGGTATTGAT
This sequence comes from Semisulcospira habei, assembly GCA_036245525.1. Taxonomy (NCBI): domain Eukaryota; kingdom Metazoa; phylum Mollusca; class Gastropoda; family Semisulcospiridae; genus Semisulcospira; species Semisulcospira habei. Next base: position 17,005,339 of record BTPG01000001.1, read on the forward strand.
ACATATCAGATTAAAATCAAAGTATATAAAGCCAATTGTAAAAATCGCCTCTGAAAGGTATATTACAGTGTTCGTACCAGGCCACGAACAAGCGTCTACACAGGATCGCCCTACGATATCAGAGCCGGAGATGCCGTGGCCATGAATAAGTAGTTCAATCTGTCCGCTGAACGAACGGGTGTCCTCACAGGACACAATACCATTGAGACCTAAGGGCTTAAAGTGTAAAAGCGCATCCCTAGTGCACAAAACGCCATCGGTCCGACAACGGCCGCTGCAGGCCAGCGCACAGTCGGGCGTGGGTCTGCAGCGGCCAACGTCGGACAGATGGCTCTTTTGTGCATTTGGGATGCACTCTTTAACCCATTTGTGCCCAGCGTCCTCATGTGGCCCATGCCTTGGCATGGGCCACATGGTGACGCTGGGCACAAATGGGTTAATGACTTTTGCACCTTTTGGAGTCTTCTGTATACAGATTTTACTGTGAGAGACTGTTGGAGATCCGCGTTGCAAATGAATATGCCAGTAAACTGTTCACTATACAGCGTTTGCAGAATAAGCTTTTTGGTTTAATTGACCTTAGCCAAGCCAGGATATTTCAAGCCGGGGTAGCTACTTCCGACAATATTTCAATGTGCGCGAGACACGTAGATCACACATACCTATCCGCCATTCTCCCCTGTTCAGTAGTAGAAAATAATTAGTGCGATAGTAACTCAGTAATCAGTAGATTAGCAACGGCAAGTTCGAAAAATGGTTGTTACTACCAAAACTTTTACCGTTGTCAAATAAAGGATCATTGTCATTGTCATTGTCTTACACATCTCCTTCCTTGCCGGCTTTGAGCGGAATACAGCTTGGCACGTGTGTGATACAGCCGTGCTGCGTGAAGGGACAAGTGTGCGTAAAATTGTCTTGTAGAAAACCTGGTCAACAAAAAGTTATGGACACACGCGTTATTGAAACTTGACCTACTTTCAGCTCACGCGCTATGAGATTATTTCATGGTGACGACTGACACTCTGGCGTCATGTAATTAGGAAAATTTGTCTGGCATCAAAAGTATTCACTTCACATTACAAAGCAAATTACGTCAAGATCTTTGTCACGACACGGCGGCTGTGTTGTGACTAGGTTTGTGCCGAAAGCCAGCTCACATCGGATTTATGCAAAGAAAAAGGTGAGTAAGAAATAGATTCCTACATCGATGTTTTGGTGATACTGAGAATCTCACTGCCAGTGATTGCAGATTGTGTCTGTGAAAGTATTCTTAATTCAAGGCCAAAGGTCCCCTGCCGTCCAAGGAACGTGAATACAGAGTAGTTTCAGCAAGAGTCATAAAGCCTCATGAGGATCTATGCTTCTTGCAATTCGGATTGTGTTCATTTTCCTCAGCAGTGAAGAAGTTAATGTATACCGCAACAGCTGATGCGCATCAACATCGTTTACATGAGTATACAGATACCGTGAACTCTGCCTTAAACCAAAAAAAGGCATAATACCCAGACAATGGTCGCACTGCCAACATTACGATAACGGCCCGTGATGGTTGGTTGGTTTGATCGGGGTTTAACGTCCACGGCACCGAAGTGATAATGAACGGCCCTGACGGGAGGGTTATGGGGGACAGGGAAATCTATTGTCTATGGAGTACGACCTGAACACTGATCAATTCAGGCGCACTGCAACTGTGCCACTTTGATTTACCACGACCTTTCAATGGACATGTTATGGAACAAGCCCGTATTTTCCCCCTGGATTGTGAGTCCAGCTACCGGGGCCGGAACGGGGACTCGAACCCACGACCAGGCGATTCCCTTCGCTCTCTTGCTCTGACGCTTATCCGCCTGAGCTATTTCGGACGCGTGCAACGGCCTGTGAGTTACTCAAACAGCCTAAAGAACCAGCCGTAAACGCAGCGCAGCGCAGCGCTTCCCTCCACAAAGGCCATAGAGCTTCATCAGCCCCTGCCGATGGCAGAGACTGATGAAAATCTATGGCTCTTGCGCATGCATGTAAGATTCATACAGCGTTAAATTATTCTCAAAATCATACTCATACTGATCGATGTATGCACAGCGATACCATCACATTAATTTTATGTTCAAACAACTTTATTCTTCTTGCAATAATAATGTTGAAACTGATGGATGTGCTGACCAATGGATCGAACTGATATGTTTGGTTTAAACGCCGTTTGTTCTGCCTGTCCTTTTGAGCAATAAATACGTTGGGAAACAGTTAACTTGTTATATATAACCCAAATTATAATAAATACTAAACGATAACAACAATAACAACCGCAGTAATAATAATAATTAAAACAATAATAGTATAATGATAATAATAATCATGACGACGACGACTATGATGATGATCATCATCATCATCATGATCATCATGAGCATGATGACGACTACGATGATCATGATGATGACGACGAAGATGATCATGATGATGATGATCATCATCATGACGACCACTACGATGACGATGATGTTGATGACGACGACAATACCAAAATAAACTAGACTACGCGAGCGCGGCTTCTCAGTGTTAAGGATCACTTTCCCTTATTTCCCCTCGATTTAGTTCTGTGATTCTCAGGCGGAGGAGGCGAATTGTTTCTCAAGACTGCGTCTGTAAGATCGATGCTTTGTTGTCTGAAGCTGTTCGACTATTCAGTGAGCGAAGCCTATATTTGCAAGAGATGCTTTCAATACGTAGGGGGATTAATGCCTTTTGTGGGAACTAGAAAGAACTCATGAGGAGATGTCTGTGCGGCGCTATTGTGAGATTTGTTACCCTGGTCCTTTTTGCGGCGGGAGAAAAATAGTCGAAAGAGATTTGTATGTTGGTATGTTGGCGTTATGCCGTAAGGTCCATAATCACAGACCAGCGTACAGTTGTTTGCGACCTCTGAATGCACCGCATTCGGGGGTACTTTTGCTCAACGTTTGTATGCAAATTAACACTTTTTTTGTAGGTACATTTAATATACTAACTGGATCCCTATGTGAACGTAATTCGGCGCTAAATGACGAAAAGTAGTCATGGTCTGATATCTTAATCTCAATCAATATGCCCTGCATTTAAATACAAAGAAAAAACGCAATGATTTATTGAAGATAATAATAACACGAAAAGTCGAGGGAGCTGAATGTAGGAATTACGTTAACACATTCGAGACGTGTCGCAACCAGTTACGTAGCTTCATGCCGCGTATCCGGATGCGCCACGTCTCGAATGAGTGAGGTGGGCTGCGAACCTCGCGCAGCTACTTGGATGGAACTTAAATTGACCAACGATACTTCCTCAAACCAATAGGTGGCTAAATAACTCCTTCAGCGAGGGTCATGCCTGCATAAGTAGGCGTATATTCGTGTCTTTTGATGACCTCATTTATCTCTGTGCTTCTCAACCAGCGGATGTCTTCCGTCTTTCAATCTGGGACTTGATTTAACACCCTCACTGCAACTGGTTGCAGAATGTATTTCTGATTTTTTTTTGGTCAGTGCAAGGCCAAGGAGTCCGAGCGAAACAAAGAACACCGACGCAAAGTGGTTTCAGCAAGAGGCATACATCCTCATGGGCCCCCGCAAATGCGGGGGCCCATGAGGACGTGTGCCTCTTGCGGCTCGATCGGGTTCACCTTTTTCTGACAGTGAAGGAGTACGGATTGTTTGGGGCGCCCAGATACCCACAGAGGTGTTATAGGGACAGCTTGGAACTAATCCCGGCTAATCCCCACTAATCCCGCTGTGATCGGCGCAGCGCCTTGACGGTTAGCACGTGCCCTGCACCAGATCCCTGCGCATTTTCACTGTCCTAATTTGTCTGGGTCTTAGAGACTTGGAAAGACTTTGCTTGGTAGCCCAACGGGTGGCCACAGAGAGAGAGAGAGAGAGAGAGAGAGAGAGAGAGAGAGAGAGAGAGAGAGAGAGAGAGAGAGAGAGAGAGAGAGAGAGAGAGGGTAATAAAAACAAACCTGCGACCACCAAAGGACTAGTATAGAAATGCGGTCGCCTTAGACAGGTGCGTGTCTCAGGGTTAGCAGGGCCATTGCAGTAATTAGTTAAACACAAAGACGTCCATGGGACCAAAGTGGATGATCTGCTTGTACAAGTGATCGCATTATACAGGCGGTCCCCTTGACACGTCTGACTGTAATTAGTTAGTTAATAATTCCTATTTACGTCCCATATCCATTGCTTGTGTATTGATCAGGGACAAAAACTCTGACTGTAGTTTAACTCATTCAAACCCGACACACCACATCAAGACATGGATCGAGCATGATAGTTCAAGGGTGGTGACAGAATAGCTTGGCGCACCTAGGCGCCAAGCTATTCTGGCACCACCCTTGAACTATCATGCTCGATCTGTTTCTAAAATTGTAATACAGTCTTTCAGAGGGCAACTTCAAATTTTTAACGTCGAGTTTCGCGGTCCTGACCTGGCCGCTCATCGCAGATACTGCGAAATGAACGTCCAAACCGGTCACGCAATTCGCAGATATAACTGCGAAAATGAACGTCCAAGAATGGAACGTCATCGCGATATGAACGCGAATGACGTCCAATGAACCTGGTCAACGCTTTCATTTCCGCCAGATATAAACAAGAGTCTTGGCGGCAACTATTGGACTTTGGCAGGAACGAACATTTTCCGTCTGAAAAAGTGAGGGTTGGGTCCATGAAAAGTTCAGTTCTCTCGAGTAAAATTCATAGAACATTCGACGCGCTTTAAGCCGGCAAAAGACGGACGACAGGTAAAAAGACGTTTCCTCCATCTCGTCCTTAATTTGGTTTGAATCTCTTATCCTTGTAAAAAGAACGATCCATTGCCATTTTTATATTCAGCTTCAGTTACAATTTTCGAGTCCAGGCGCCTAGCTAATGCGGCGAGCCACATTTCGGCAAATGTGAGCCTGAACACGATCTCTTCTCATTTTTCTAGTACCTTGTTAACTTCGCAGTTGTAGCAGAAGAATAGTGAGGTTTCATTTGTACAAACGACTCGCAACAACGACTAACGAGAGCGAAATCACGGCGGACAGACAACACTCCAAACATCTCCAAGAGGCATAGATCCTCATGAGCCTCCGGGCTCATGAGGATCTACGCCTTTTGGAGATGTTTGGAGTGTTGTCTGTGCGGGTATCTGCCGTGATTTCGCTTTGGTTCGTTGTTGGCCATTGTTCGTTGCAAAGGAAACCTCACCAATATTTACTCCAACTGCTCCCTTGTACGTTGGAAAAAAACACGTGATACACCGACAGGAAACATACCAGTGCAAGAAGTCAGTAAACCAGATTAGTCGCATAGGGAAAGGGTTACTTTAGCTTTAATCATTTAACCCATTTTCTGGTTGAAAAAAGTGAAGTCGGTCCAGCTGCATGAGGTATAGATCCTCACGAGCCCCCGCATGTGCGGGGGCTCACGGGGATCTATGCCTCTTGCTGGCCCTACACTGTATCCGAGTTTCTTGTAAGGGGGGATAACCAAAGGTTTCATAAACACAAGTAGCGACGCCGGACTGGCAGGCAGTCTGGAGTTATGTAAAGTAAGACAAAGTATATAAAGTAATCCATTTCACGTCTAGACCTGTGAAGTAACCGTTCAAAAGTGGCAGTCTCTCGTACAATCCTGTCAGGGCAAGAGATATAGATTCTCACGAGGCCCTCATGAGAAACTATGACTCTTTGTCGCTAAAATCGAGGCCGGCCAGCCGTTCTTCAAACTGTGGGTGTTTTTCCAGGTTAATCGACTGGCTACTGTAGCACTCTGCGCTAGTTTGACTCTCCATCAAGACTTGAATCAAGGCAAACACTAATGAATTGACTTGCGGTTTGCCCACTGCAAATATTTCATCATTTTCAATTTCCGAAAATTCCCATCAAATTTCATTCCACTCGGGACCAGACTTTTTTTTTCCAAACATGAACTCTTAATTCTCGGAGACTGATTCGAAAAGCCGGCATGGCGAACGTCACGTGACTGTTGCGCCTGCGCAGAATCAGAATCTTGTAAAAGTTAGTGAAATGAGATTTGAGTTAAAAAGTAAAGCAGTGCACGATTAGATTACATTTAACCCTTTCTATTCGAGGGCCGACTGGTTGACGTAACTTTACTAACTTCTAGTACGATTGAGTTGAGTTGGAGAAGGGTCAACCAAGATAGCTCAAATGTAAAGCATGATTGTCTGGGCATTTTCCCACACGCCCAGTTAAACTGGGCGTGTGGAAAATTGCCCAGACAATCATACTGTTATTCATGCACTACATTTGAAGTAGCAACACTTTGGTGGATCCTCCTTCGCAGGGGGCGGTGAAAGTGAAAGATTCAAAATTACAATATCTTGGAATTTCGACATCTTGCAAGGCACTGACAAACAGCAGCGTGCAAACGGTTGGTACACTGACTCGCTGACAAACCACCCAACGCCTCCTTTGGCTGGAGCAATACAAATGCACACGGAACTGGGGTCTGACAGCAAGAGGCATAGATCTTCATGAGCCCCTGCAAACTGCAGGTGAAACATTTGGATGCTGCAAAGTGGTTTCCATGCAAACACAAAGTACAGACGATCACTGACGCACACAAGATCTTTTCTGCAACAGTACAGATGATAATTGGTATTACTCTTGCCAGCAAAGACATGGACGTTCATGAGGTCCTGCCAACTGCACGGGCTCACGAAGGTCTATGCCTTTGGCAGATGGGACATTTCAACGGAGTTGTTTGTAGTAAGATTAATGCGGGTTTTATCGACTTGGAAAAGCAATTAAGGGGAAGTGATTCAATCGTAAAAATGCCAGGATTAGTTAATCTTGCTAAATGCTGGCATCGTGACCCTTTCTTTACATTATTCTGATTCCTTGGTGTATTTCAAAATGTTCCCCATGTTTTAACCGGGCGAATTCGATAATAAGGGTCAGAAATAGATGTTGCCTAAATTAGCTTGTGATTTACGAATTAGGTTTCTTTTGAACTGCAGCGTTTATAAATGGACGCGTCAAAGTGGCTTGTATGCTAATACATGAGGAGTAACAAAGACTAGTTGCCCCCCCCCCCCCAGCTTGGTTCTTGTTTATTAACCCTTTGGCTGTCGGTAGCGGTTTTGTCGCGATGATTCCTGAAGGAATCATCGCGACAAAAACGGCTACCGACAGCCAAAGAGTTAGAAAGGCTGTTGTGAAATTATTGCCTGCGCAAGACACGATGCAATTCACACAAATTGAAAAGTCCGAACCAAGCTTTCAAGTGATAGAGTACGACACTCTCACAAGCAAGGTCCAAATCCAGGCGTAGCATCTATATGCGCAGGTCAGAAGCTTTCAGTGCAGGTGTTGCTGATACTGACACAGTGCAGGTGTTGCTGATACACAGTGTGGCAGAACCTGATTTGATCGACCACCCTTCTGAGAGATCACTTGTTAGTATTGATCTCCATATAGGCGATCTTCATAGACATGTAAATCGTGTAGTAATGGTTTCTAACCCATTTAGCCCCAGACGAAAAGCTAATCTGGCACTACCCTTAAATTATCATGCTCGATCCATCTCCTGTGCGCATGTAATTGTTCTGGATTAATTTTACCCATTATGTCCCGACGAACTACAGCAGGAGATGGATCGAGCATGATAATTCAATGGTAGTTTCAGATTAGCTTGGCACCGGATGGCGCCAAGCTAATCTGGCACTACCCTTGAATTGACATGCTCGATCCATCTCTTGCAACTGTTGCATAGTTGTTACGTAACATCTCTTCCAGAGTCTTTAAAGACAGCAGCATCACTAGCATCATTTCAAGGACACTTAAAGACACATTTCTTGGCCATTTGAACTGGCTGTGTGTTTTTTTTTCCCTGTTCTCTTCTGCCGTCTTTCGCTTCTGCCTCCTTTTCTATTTGTTCTGTATAAACCTCTCCCCAACAAAGCGACACGAGCATTCTACCATAGGATAGATAGATATATGGCGCTATACAAATGAGCATCATCATCACCACCTCTAAAATTTGGGAAATGAGCCTTTGGGGACACTCATTGCCCTTCAAGACACCTCTTTAGAAAGCACAGTCTTGTAAGACCACTTCTTGTTTTCTGGCGCGGCGAAACAGTTGATGTGATGATGATGATGTTCATTTGTAGAACGCATTTATCCAACTAGTACTGAATGCTCAAAGTGTTGTGTAGGGAGAGATTTTGTACAGAAGACATAGCAAAGCACCAGGACGACAAGAAGAAAGAAGAATAAAACCACAGTCACAGTCGATTTTGCTCAGCGGGACAGACTGAAGAAGTGTGTCTTCAGTTGCCTGCGGAAAGACTGGAGGACTCTGCCTTGTTTAACTCATTCTACCCCAGACGCCCCACAGAAAGGTAAGAATCGACCATGATAGTTCAAGGGTGATGCCAGAATAGCTTGGCGCCTATGGGCGCCAAGCTATTCTGGCATCACCCTTGAACTATCATGGTCGATCTGTGTCCTGCACTGCAATGCAGTCTTCAGATGACAACGGCAACATTTGGCGATTTCGGTGTTGGTGTAGAATGAGTTAAATATGCTGGAAGAGTATTCCATAGATTTTGAAGAAGCGTTTATGAGAGCTCGATATCCAAAGGTGTTTTCTCAAAACAGGTTCTGTTGTACCAACTTCTCGACAATAAACGAGACCAGAAGGGTTGACTGCCAGCGCTTGTAATCTAGAAGAAACTATCAGGCAAGTTAGGAATAAGTCAGGGGCGAGAATTCTGCAGAGAATTGTGCATACGGAGGGTCTTCCATATTCATTGCTTCCAGTCACATAATTACTTGGTGCACCCCTCTTTCATATTTTTGTTTTGTTTTGTTGTTAAGTCCCTTCTGTTATAGAAGGGACCTTTTAGGACGGGTCGCGGTTGGGCGAATTTAATAGCATGTCCATGATGTCAAAGGCGGGCAGGCTAAACCTCTAACAATTTAAGTAACAAGATAAAAAATTACGTCACGTCTAGTTACGCTAACCTCGCTGCTGAACGTACATTTGGCGCAAAGCGCCGTATGAGCATATGCATGTATGTGCGTGTATGTATGTATGTATGTATGTATGTATGTATTTGTGTGCCTATGTATGTAAACAAGAGAATCTCCTCTATTTCTGTACACACAAGCTTGAAACTTGGCGAAATACTTTCATAAGTGTGTGGCTAAGAGAGCCTCCGAGCATATTGTAATTGAATGTCTCATTGAAAACATAAACAACCGTTTATTGGAAGTCGGTTGACCCAGATTAGAGTCCGTAATTTTTGTCATATTTACTTGAACTTTTGCATATAGCTAGTTTGGAGAAAGACATTGGATGAGTTCGTTAGCCAGCTTTGTATCTTTTTAACTTCTTTTGTAAAAATTAATTCTTTCCAGAAAAGAATTAAAACACTAAAAAAAAAAAACAAAAACTTTACTTCTAGAGAAAGTCAGACAGTAACGATGACGTAAAAGAGGCAACTCCATCATTACGCAGACACTGACATAATACTCTAAATATGACGTCATTCTCTCTCTCTCTCTCTCTCTCTCTCTCTCTCTCTCTCTCTCTCTCTCTCTCTCTCTCTCTCTCTCTCTCTCTCTCTCTCTCTGTCTGTCTGTTATTATTATTTTGTGTAATTTTTTTAAAATTTTATTGTTGCATGAAATAATATGTGTAAATATAATTTATTATTATTATTATTATTATTATTATTATTATTATTATTATTATTATTATTATTATTATTATTATTATTATCTTTTAATCTATTTTATGTTGTAGATGTTAGCAACGGCAAGTTTGTGAAATGACGATTTGTTTCTGTCAAAACTTTTTACCGTTGATAAATAAAGTTTCATCATCATCATCATCATCATCTCTCTCTGTATTTAGTATATAATGTAGCTAGGTAACGTCAACATGCTTTCACACAAATTATAGCAAGACTGAAATTGTACTGTGAAGTTCTAGTTTTGTCGCCATTTTCTCAAGCCTATGAAGCGAAAGTGAAATCCATATCACGTAAAATATAAAATTACTTAAAAACTCAAAATTACGTCATGACAAATGACGTTTGACAAATCAATGACGCATATGTCCTGCGCCCCTTATAGAACTCACTGACGCATTGGCAGATCTGCGAGACTTTTTCAACATCAGAATCAGGTCAAAGACAAACGGTAGAGACCATTGACAGCGAGGACAGCTCTCATATAAAAGGAACTTTGTGGGTTGTGGTTCATCCCATTTTGTTTGTTGGTGCTTGGACGAAACTAGATCTACGATCATTGGGCGATAATGCATAATTCTCTCCCGTGACAGTACTTTTTCCTACTTGCTTCCCAATGTGCAAAAGGCCATCGGGCCGACGCCGTCGGCCCGATGGCCTATTGCGCATTGGATTGGTAGGTTTCTTCAACTCTTCTCGACGACAAAGGGCAACTGAGAACACCTCACCCCTTTTGAGTGACTTATTTTTCTCTTGTGCTCTGACCATCAAACTCTCATTCTTCGAGTCACTTTACTCCCCAAACAGGTCTCTCTCAGACAGTATAAAGCTGAGTCTCAGACGGCACTCTTCGATCCAAACTCCACAAGTTGCATAATATTCCCATCCGATCCAATCGCTTAGAAAGCCCCTAGAATGTCTTTCCGATGCAGTAAGATACCGTACGGTCAACTCTCACCGTCTGCTGGAAACGCAGATTCTAATGTTCCCTGGAAGCATGTAGGATCGGAGTCTTTTGCTGGGACAAGATCAGGTTCCTATAAATCTGTTTATCTAAGACACAGGTGGTTGCGTGTTTTCTGCGTTAATAGTTAGTTATGCTGCAACCGGGCATCCTTCCCCTGGCGTACAGTTTTCAAGAACACCCAACACAATGTAACCTCTTTCGCTTGAGGTAACACGATTGTAAACCGAGACCGGCAAGAGGCATAAATCTTCATGAGCCCCCGTAACCTGCGGAGGCACATGAAGATCTATGCCTCTTGCAGAAAGCGTGTCTTCCCAGGTTCCGTGATACGGAAAAGCTGGATGCATCAGTTTATCGCTTAATCGTTAATGATGCCGACATTGACCCAGCTCCAGCGCACGTACAACACGCCTTAAAAATGCGGTCCCTCCCTTATGTCGTTTCAAATGCAAGAGACAGTGATTCTCATGGGCTTCTGCAGGCCACAGAAGCTCATGAGAATCACTGCCACTCGCTGAAATGAATGACCTTCCTTTTCTTTCCAACTCTACTTCTAGCACAGACGGACGAGGCAGCGGGGTCTAAGCTTGTTGCTAATCAGCGAAGATTCGAGTCAGGACCGTTGGATGGCCATTTTTCAAACTGTCGCATACTATGGGTATGCCAGAATTCTTTGCAGAAAAAAATGTTTTTTTTTTTTTTAAAGAATCGTGCAGTCACCACCATCCATCTGCAAGAGGCTTTAGAATATGAGAGCTCTTGACGGCTCATGAGAAATTAACCTACGCCTTTTCCTGGTAGATGTAACCCCTTCGCGGCGAAATGACGCATAATTGTGTGTTTTATTAAAAAGAGTGTGTTCATTCAATGCCACAGAACACCAGCCTTTCAAAGAAACATGGATACAGAGTGGTTTCAGCAAGAGGAGTAGATCCTCATGAGCCCCCGCAAATGTGGGGGGCTCATGAGGTTCTATGGATCTTGCAGTTGGATCGTGTTCTATTTTCCTCGGCAGCTAAGGGGTTAAACGTCGGCTCTTCAAAGGGAGGAAGTCGTCAGCGTCTGAGTGCGTGAGTGAAAATATCTTAAACGGGGCCACGAAAAAAATGACCAGTGAATTTTAACCCTTTTATTGCTGAGTTAAAGTGAGCGTGATCCAGTTGCAAGAGACATAGATCCTCGTGAGCCCCCGCAGTCTCGGGGCCTCATGAGGATCTATGCATCTTGCTGAAACCGGTTTGGGGGGGGGGGGTGAGAAGGGTATGCGAGGCGGGGGTCAAACCCCATTATTTCCAAAGTAACGATTTAACGGGAAAAAATATAATTAGCCAGAAGACTGTCTTCCAGGCTTATTTTTTTCCCTGTCACGGCAAAAGACATTTTCATTACGAAAGCATTGAAATGAAAATAATATCGCTTTTCACAACAACAACCAAAAAACTACAGACCGCAAATTCCTCGTATTCACACTTTTGCACTGGTCCTGATCAAACTATAAAGTCTGATTCTGTGGGACACCCAAAAAACCACCAAAAAACAAGAACACGAAAGGTCTGCTGGGAGGAAATTTGAATTGCTTGGCACAGTTATGTATGCAATTACGCGGCATATTACCATTAGTAAGAAAATATCACGCAATGGGATTGCTGAAAATGTCCTGTGTCATGAGGTATAAAACTGCAGAATGATTCTGGCGCTGGTCCTTGAATCGCTTTCCTTGGCAATTTAACGGTCAGAGACGCATGCGAACATTTATCAGCGTCGACGAAAACTGAAAAAGATTAAAGATTATAGGGGTAGCCATGGTGCGCTTTTTATTGATTCTAGATGTGGCTAAACTTAGATAAAGACTGCATAAGTGATATGGAGACGTGCAGGACAGTGATTGGCTACGGCAGATCTGTTAACCCTTATCATTCGGAATACACCAGTGTTTGAAATAGGTTTGACTAAAATAGTTCAAGGGTAGTGCCAGAAAAGCTTGTCGCCCTCTAGGCGCCAAGCTATTCTGGCACTAGCCTTGAACTAAAGCCACTGGTCTATATTCTTATCTGTAAGTACCATATTGTAGCTTGCATATGGCAATGTACAAATTTCAAGCTTTGAGCCTCAGTATGATATGGGTTAAAGCAGAAATGTTTAATAGCTGTAACCCCTTGACAGCCGATACCGCGGAAAAGACGCAAAAATACGTTTGTAAAATTTCGTTTGTAGCTGTCAAATAAATAATATGAACATTTTATCACCATGTGTTAATCTACATTTCAAATTTGAACGACGACAGTCAAATAATAATATAAAGATGTTATCATCGTGTGTTAAACTTTATTTTTCAAAATTCAAATGACGGTGCGAAACAATATCGCATCTTTTTGCGTTTATTTTATTTGACAGAATAACTTGATCTGTTTACAGACGTTTATAAATGGTATAACGTTAAGACGATAATGCTCTATCATTTATTTAAATGACTTATGACGAATAATCGGCGCCTGTCTTTCACAAATTGAACTGATCGTCGGCCGATGTATATGTTCCTGCTCCAAAGCCTGCGAGCGTATAATTTTGCGGCAAAATATGGCCGGCGGTTGCAAGAAAAAGTCACACAGACGGACTTGTTCTCAATGTAAACTTCACTTTACGTTTCAAAAATCCTGAAGCCAGTTGCATGAGGGAGGTCAGTCCTGCGCTAGCCACTAAGCAAGGCGCTCCGCTGTAGCGGAGCATTTTGCTTAGTGGCTGGCGCAGGACCACGCTCACTCATGCAACTGGTCCCTAGGAGCGGGATAGGTAAACCCGTCTCCAAGAGGCATAGATACTCATGGGCCCCAGCAATATGCGGGGACTCATGCGACTCTAAGCCACTTGCTGGAAACATTTCTATCTGTCTTTCTAACCAGACGGAAGCGTACAACGTTAGATCAACGGCGGGTTCGTGGTGTTTCCTTGGTTTTCCTTTCCTTTCGCTTTCGTTCCTTGCCGCCAGTGCGCAAAAGGCTATCGGGTCGAACTTGGCCGCAGTGGTCCCGAGAACTGTCGTGCGTGGGCTAGGCTTCCGTGCACACACTCTCACACTCTCAGGTCTTCGAATATCCTGTCATGCCTTGGTTCTGGTCTTTTTTTTTTTAGTCAATCAGAACCCACCTCAGCCGTCGTCGATTGAACGCCAGACGACCTTCTCCGCTTGAGGAACACAGATACAAATTCGCCAGCGAAAAATCCACACCAAAAAAGTGCTAACTGCTAAGCGTGTAAAAAATATTTGATTAAAAAAATCCACGAAAGAAAGACGGGAACTCTGTTTGCAAGGACGTGCACAAAACAGCAACAAAGAAAGAAACACGCTTTGCAAGGACAAGCACAAAACAGTTTTCTTGAACTGTCTTGTGCTCGGCCTTTCAAACGTGTTTCTTTTTTTTTCTTGGGGCATTAATTCCTCGCCAAAAAGAGGCACAGACACAGAGAGAGATACAGCTTAGATGTCCCCATCTGGTTTTGTGAGTCTAAGTGTGAGAGGACCAAGGACAGATCGCAAGACAGATCCTTTATTAAGATAAATCATCAGGTTCAGAGCCGGCCACAACCGACTCAACAAACGCATGTACAAGAAGCTGCGGCTGGCACCTGCGTCCAGTTGCAGGAAACAAGTTTTCCTAGCCAGTAAATGCCAATTTAAAAACTGTCCCTCTGCCGGCACGGCAGCGAGACTTTTGCGTGGGGCGACAAACAGCTCCAAAAACAAAGCCGCTGGGACTATGACAGGTAGGTACTGGCTATTGCAAATTACGTGCAATTCGACCAAAGGTCGAATTGCACGTAATTTGCAATAGCCAGTACCTGCCTGTTCGGTGCGCTGTGCTCGTGTGCAGAAAAGTCCATCCAACACGCACGTCCTACAATAGCTAGTGTTGGCTATGTCTGCAGACGAGGGAGAGCTTATGATCCAAGCCAGCCACAGCGGTGGCCAAGCTCTACATAGCGAAGCAGTCCTGCAGAGGACAGCACGCTTCATTGTTCAGATCGGTCTCCTGCTGTAGTGCGTAAGGCGAACAGAACGCGAAGAAGAAAGAGAATCTAAATCTATATCTAACACAATTTCTTCAGCTTAAGCCAAGGACTTGACAGACGGACATGTAGTTTAACGACCAGCAGGCTGTATGCTACGAAGGCAATCTCACGACGGGCAAAAGACTTCACCACTTAACCTCCGAGAGGCATAGATCTTCATGTGCCCATGCTGCATGCCACAGACTTCACTATCTCATCTGCAAGCGGCACAGATCCTCATGAGCCCTTGAAGCATGCCTCATGAGGATCTATGCCTCTTGCGACCTAACAGATTGTCAGTAATAAAAGGCAAGCAAATGACCTCATAGTCATCTGCAAAAAAGCATAGCTCCTCATGACTCCCTGCAGCCTGGTTCATGAACCATGAAGAGCTATGTCGCTTTGAAGAACGAAGGCGTTGGTGTGGGCTGTCAAAGCCTGCATGTTCCTGTTAAATTTGCATCCGTCACATCGGCGGGGACGAGGCCGGGACGAATACTGTCATTCCATTCGGATTAGAGGTCTGGTTCGTGAGGCCTGTCCCCGCTGTGACGAGGAGTATAAATCTAATTTGTGATTCTTGTCACAGACTCTTGAAGTGTTTGTCATATTGGATGGTGTAGTGGGCGAGTGGCCAAGTTTTAACCCCTCGGCTGCTGCTGACGACACCGAGCGGTATCGTCAGTAGCAGCCAAGGAGTTAACTCATTCTACCCCAGACACACCACAGCAAGATATGGATCGATCATGATAGTTCAAGGGTGATGCCAGAATAGCTTGGCGCCTATGGGCGCCAAGCTATTCTGGCATCACCCTTGAACTATCGTGGTCGATCTTTGTCCTGCACTGCAAAGCAGTTTTCAGAGGACAACGGCAACATTTGGGGATTTCGGTCTTCGGGTACAATGAATTAAGCAAGGCAGGTTGACGATATGTTGTAATTTGGGGAGCCTGACGTCAAGATGGACAAAGAGCAAATCAGCCCACATAAAAAATAAAAAAATAAAACCATAACAGCACCTCTACCCACACCCAAATGCAAAATGCAATTTCCTCCAAATGAAACGCACCCACTAACAAACGTGAATTCCAAAGAAGCGAACGAACATTTTATCATGTTTGTGTGTGTGTGTGTGTGTGTGTGTGTGTGTGTGTGTGTGTGTGTGTGTGTGTGTGTGTGTGTGTGTGTGTGTGTGTGTGTGTATGTGTGTGTGCAGTTCTATCATGACTTGTTTTTCAAATTAAGCGATAACGTAGGGAAGGTGGTTTCAAGTCTGGAAGGCCCCAGGACAGACCACAAGACAAATTCTTCATTTACATAAATTATCAGACCAGTTGCTTACAACGGGTTCAACAAGCAAGTGGCGGATACAAAGGTTTAACCCGAAAGTGCATGAAGTATTTGTTACCACTCTTTGCTTTGCGATGGCAGCCATTTGCTGTTTCATGATTTTTTTTTTTTTTTGGGGGGGGGACTATCAACACAAAACGAATATACCGGGAATTTAATTTACGATGTATATCATTTATTATCATCACAAAGAGTATCCTCCGCGCCCAAGAAGTTCTAATCTTTCATAAAGTACAAGTTTCGCTACAACGTATACTTACCACACACATACACACCATCAAACACACACACACACACACACACACACACACACACACACACACACACATACACACACAAATAAATAAATAAATAAATAAATAAATAAATAAATAAATAAATAAATATGATTTTATCTAAGTAGTCCATCCTGTTATAACTAAGACTTAGTAATCAGCCAGTCACTATATACTGCGTCTGTCTTTCTTTACCTTTTCTCTGCGCGTTCCTGGATTATGGGATCAAAGCGCCAAGATAAACGGATTACGAGGCTGGCTTACGTCTTCGTGTTTTAATGTGTGAACGCGGGGCTTCCATGTAAGCAAAAGTCCTCGGGCAGACGTCGGCCGCCGTGGGCCCGCGCACTGTCGTGCGCGGGCCCACGGCGCCCGACGTCGGGCCGAGGATCTTTGCTTATTGGGATAAACCTAAGAAGCACAGACCGAAACACAAATGAGGAGGCATACGCAGGATTTAAGATGTCGTCTGCATCATTTGGGAAGTCGTACAGTCTTATTTTCGTGATACGTGCTTGGAATTCATAGACAGGTTCCTAATAAGGATTCTTACCTCCTGATTGGGTTTGTAAGAACTGACTGATAGACTGACCGAGTTTAACGTTGTGGTGAAAACGGTCAGGTTTTCGTGGCGGGATGTGTGCAAAGACGCAGTACAAAGTATGCATCACGGCTTGTCTCTCCGAAAAAAAGTTTTCTCCAAACAGTCCGGGTTTTTTTTACACACACAAAAAAATAAAAAAAAGTCTTTCTATTTCTTTACTCAGCATTGTTTGCTTGTACTCTCCAAAATATTTTTCTCTGATAACATTGGGAGAGCCAATAGATACTCCTTCTTCCCTCCCCACCCCCCCCCCCTCACCGCCCCACTCGTACATTTTTAAATGCCATAGTAATATGCTACCAGGTCGGATTAAACAAAAGTCAAATACAACAATGGTTTTTCTTTCCTACGCAAATCACACTGCTTGTAACAAAAACAAACAAACACAAAAGCAAGAACAAAAAAAGTATGTTCAGTCGTCTGAGTCTCCACTATATCCGAAATTAACTGTAGTTTAGTTTGGTATTTACTCATTCTGCCCGACGGCCGTATCTCCCAAATGTTGGAAGCACCTTCTAATGACTATGCACCAGTTGCAGGAGATGGATCGACCATGATAATTCAAGGGCAGTGCCAGATTAGCTTGGCGCCGACAGGCGCCAAGCTAATCTGGCACTGCCCTTGAATTATCATGGTCGACCCATCCCCTGTTGTAGTGCGTCAGGGCTGAAAGGGTTAAGAAGATTATTGTGAATATGTGTATACTGCCATTAGCAAAAGATAACAAATATATACTTTTTTCATTCAATTCGAAGTGTTTTAACTTGCCTTAATTCCCTTCTATCCTACTCGTGTTTCGACCTTTGTTTAATTTCACTCTCTCACAGCATGTTCCTACAATTGCTCCTAACGCCTATTGTACAATTACGAAGACTGAGACAACTAAAAATGACATACGAAGTAAACGTTCAAAAGTTCAAACGAAATGAAGCAGAAGTTTAAAAGATTCCTCCTAACAGCTAGCGGTATAGATCCTCATGAGCCCCCGCAATTTCAGGGGAACATGAGGCTCTATGCCTCTAGCGTTTTTGTTTCCGTGTTTCGTGGACCGCTGGGGTTCTTTGAATTAACAAAAAAAATTTAGAAACACAGTCTGTGTCCGATGTCAGTGAAGGGGTTAATTTTTAATTTCATGCACTCACATCTTGTTCCTTCAACTGTTCCTAGCGCCTAATCTACAATTACGAAGAGACAACCAAAAGTGACATACGAAGTATAAGTTCAAAAGTTCAACGAAGCTAGCGGAAGTTTCAGAAAGTTGAATTGAAGTTGACTAACCCCGGAGCAGTGTCTTCACTGTCAATTGTCTTGAAGTTCATTAGTGTTATCTCCCATGGCTCTGTATGCGTTGTCTTTTTTCTTCCCTGACTTTTGAAGTAAATTATTTAAAACTTTAACGCTTCTTAAGTGTATTTGACACGTTGATTGAGCTGATGCGAGGGGGGTGGGGGGGGGGTCAGAGAGAGAGGGGGGGTGGGTGGAGAGAGAGGGTGGAGACCGTCAGAGGGTGGAAAGAGAGAGAGAGAGAGAGAGAGAGAGAGAGAGAGAGAGAGAGAGAGAGAGAGAGAGAGAGAGAGAGAGAGATTTTTTAACCTGTAATCTTTTATACTCTTTACTCGCCCATCATGTTCAACATCACGAACGTGAGAAATTTTATAAAAGACTGACACGTAAAAGTACAAGCAACTCCGCACACGGGCATCGATATCGGCAAGAACGCAACACATTATTAGAAGTTCACAGATTAGAAGACAGTGGAGTACGGTAGCAGTAAATTACAGCGACCTTTCCTGGCTGTCACGTGGACCCGCCTTTGATCACGTGGCTCTGGGCGGAACTGTAGAAAGGAAGCTGACAAATCAAAGTCGACACGGACAAGAATGAAAGGAGCAGGGATCGAACCTCGGCCGCAAAGCTATTGGCGCGTTTATTAAAACGTTCGGTCCGGGACACGGAGAGATTGAGAGAGAGAGAGAGAGAGAGAGAGAGAGAGAGAGAGAGAGAGAGAGAGAGAGAGAGAGAGAGAGAGAGAGAGAGAGAGAGAGAGAGAGAGAGACTTAGAGAGAGAGAGAGAGAGAGAGAGAGCCGCCGATTACAACCCCTCTGTACTGTGCGTAAAGTGACCCTGGCCGGATGGCCAAATGATTTACAGTTGTGCAGAGCCGGGGAGATGGAAAGGACTGAGATGCCGGGAGCGAGTGGGATCAGTACACACGCTTGTACTTGTGTTCTGGTCTGTGATTTTGGACCTTACGGCCGTAGGCCACGTGATCAAAGGCAGGTCCACGTGACAGCCAGGAAAGGTCACGTCGCTGTAATTCTTACTGCTACCGTACTCCACTGTCTTCTAATCTGTGAACTCACTTCTAAATAATGTGCTGTGTTCTTGCCGGTATCGATGCCGTTTGAGCTGCTTGTGCTTTTACGTGTCCTCTTTTATAACGTCCGTGATGTTGAACAGTTGATGGGCGAGTAAAAGACTGTAAAAGATTACAGGTTATCTCTTACGGCGGTCCGGGTAGGCCGTAAGGTCCAAAATCACAGACCAACACACACTGAAGGACTGACTTGTCATACAACTCACTCTCAACATTCTCTCTCTCTCTCTCTCTCTCTCTCTCTCTCTCTCTCTCTCTCTCTCTCTCTCTCTCTCTCTCTCTCTCTCTCTCTCTCTTACGGCGGTCGGTAGGCCGTAAGGTCCAAAATCACAGACCAACACACACTGAAGGACTGACTTGTCATACAACTCACTCTCAACATTCTCTCTCTCTCTCTCTCTCTCTCTCTCTCTCTCTCTCTCTCTCTCTCTCTCTCTCTCTCTCTCTCTCTCTCTCTCTCTCTCTCTCTCTCTCTCTCTCTGTGACTGATTTGCGGCTTTGAAGATAAAAGAATAGGAAATAGCCTCCCATGTCAGGGCCGCTCAAATGCTCTGTGGGCGCCGTTATGATCGCAATAACGGAGCCTGTTGAACTGAGTCACTCTTCACACACTTTATTTAGTACAGAGCTGCATGACCAGGCATTGAAAAGCTCATTAGATAATGTGCGTTACAACTACAAAACGTAAAATGTAATGAGTATAAGCTCGTCTGTGATTTTTGCACCTTACGGCGTACTGCAGTGAGGTCCAAAGCCCACAGACCAGCACACATGTCCTCAGTACGCAGAAGGCCAACGGGCCACAGTGGTGCGCGGGCCCATTGCAGCCGACTTTGGACCGATGGCCTTGGCGTCCAGTGTTTCGACTATTTTCAGAAAAAAAGCGACTGTGGACATCATTTCTCATGACGTGTACTGACGAGCAAAAGAGATGCGACATTTTGGGGGAATCGTTGGGTACACTAAAAGTTTCCGACGGTGATTCGGCCAACACCCCCCCCCCCCCCACCCTCCCCCCCCCAAAAAAAAAAAAAAAAAAGTCGCATTTCTTATATTTCAGACTCCTGAGGTAGACGCTATCACCATCACGTTTGTCAGTCCTTCATTTCCGAAGATGACCGTCTTCATTAGCATCCGTCGGAGAATTACCCATGGCTCGTGCGCGGGAGCAAAAGGTCACTAGCCGTCAACATTTTAAAAATAGTGAGATTTCTTTTGCCAGGAACAACTCCCAACAGAGAGCAAGAGCAAAGTCACGACGGATAACCAGCATGCACCGGAAGCGTAGATAACACTCCGATCTCCGGAGAGGCATAGATCCTCATGAGACCGAAGGGCTCATGAGGATCTATGCCTCTTCGGAGTGTTGTCCGCCTCTCTTTCAAAAATAGAAGCCTGTTTTCCGCCGTGACTTAGTCGGTCTTGCTGTCGGTCGTTGGGAATCGGCCGCGTTGGCGGTTTCAAACGAAACCTCACTATCAAGACACAGTTTCTCAGTGTTACTTCAGAAACTAGAAAAGTATTCAACGTATTTTCTTGGGCTTCTCTGTCGGATCTTAACCCTTTGGATGTCGGTAGCGGTTCTAGCCGCGACTGATGATTCCGGCAGGAATCCGCCGAATCGCGACTAAAACCGCGACCGACACGCAAAGGGTTACCAACGCCCTGCCATATGTTGCAGGTTTTGTTGCTGTACACATTGCGTGCCGCAGGAAATCCAAGTCGACAACAAGCTGAACACACACACACACACACACACACACACACACACACACACACACACACACACACACACACACACACACACACACCGCGCTGTACCTTTTGTCTGCTTCACACGTTAACCCCCTCGCTGCCAGTGATCACAATTGCCGTCGCGGTGCACACTGAGCGGCATTCGCGTGAAGAATACAGTCATACATGGGACCCAAAACTGAAATAACGTAGGACGAACAAGAGACATAAATCCTCATGAGCCCCCGCTGCTGCCGCGGGGGCTCATGAAGGTTTATGTCTCTTGCGGCTGCTGAGTAGCGTTCGCCTTGTCCTAGCGGCAGTGAAGTGGTTAATGTGGACATGCTGAAAGCACATTCATCATAAGAATATCATTATAGATTTATATTTTTCTCACAACCAGGCTGTCGGGCAACCGCCAGATATTTTACTACGATGACAGCCTGCCATAAACACTGAGAATCATGTACAGAAACACAAAACTGACATAACACTGAATAATACATCTGCCTTTCCGTAGGAATCCGGCCCAGGTCCGCTGAAGGTTGTCCGGCTCTAAGGATTAGAGTGTACGAGACAGATCGACAGTTCAAGGGTGGTGCCTGAATAACCGCTTGACGCCGTGACGCACCAAGCTATAATACTGTCACACGTCACCCTGTAACCCTTTGGCTGTTGTTTAGCACGTGCGGTCGAGGTGATTCATCAGCGCAGGAATCACTGACCTCGACCACACACGCCGTTTGCTAACCCTTTGACTGTCGGTGCTAAACGGATTAGCCCCTTGACTGCTACTGACGATACCACGTCTTTTCAGCCAAACGGTATCATCATCAGCTTTAATGTTAACCCATTTAACCCCACGGCCGCATTTCACAAACTTTGGAGTTGCGCATGTCACCTAAAGACTATGTACCAGTTTAATTTTATGGATCGACCATGATAATTCAAGGGTAGCGCCAGATTAGCTTCGCGCCTGAAGGCGCCAAGCTAATCTGGCGCTACCCTTGAATTATCATGGTCAATCCATTTCCTGCTGTAGACGGGGCGTTGGGGCTATAAAGGTTAAAGAGACCACCACAAAAATTAATGAAGCCACCGCAGCAGGTAAAGACTGAAAAGAACTGTAACAGGCAACAAACGAGAACGAATGCAGATGTCAAAGACCTGGGAGGCAGCCAGTTAAATTGTCGGGGAAGCCTTTCTCTTGTTGCTAAACACTCCCCCCCATTGAGCGGGCACTCGTCACAACACAGCATCAGATAACGCTCTTTTTCCGACTTGTGGCAGTTAAAAGAGGAACCGCTTCATCAGTCCAACGCCCACCATGCGCAACAGACAAAAGGCGAGCACGATTTGAGGGCGGTGTAGATCGTCACAAGCCCCTGCCAATGCAGCGCCCTGGCTGCATGGTCTCATGATGATCTATGCCGGCCTCGAGTCCCGGGGTCTGTGATAGGCAAAGGGTGCGCAAAACCTCGCGAGGTACAGATCCTCATAAGCCCGAACTGAGCAGTGCGCAGGAAGTTAAGACGGTTAGGGCGGTCCGAAAACGGGTTCCGGCGTCGGACTTTTCTCCTCTGGTAAGTGTCACCGTTAATTCGGGCGGACCGTCGGGGGTTCTTTCTCCGGTTCTTCCACCCCTCCCCCCCCCCCCCCCCCCACACACACGCACTTTGGTACCGGTTTCAGGCCACTGTACAAATTTCAAATACAAGCGATCAAAATCTCTGTAACTTCAGTAGCTGAACTGGCCCTTCGTCTGTCTTGTATTGTGTTTGTCTTAAATGGCGTAAATCCGTGTCTATCAAGTTACGTGAGTGTGCGTGTTGGGTTTCAGTTCGCGGCGCTTTGAGTCGATTCGCCCCTAAATTGAGAAAAAGCGCCTATATTATAACGGTATTATTATTATTTATTATTATTATTAAGACGATATATGTCCAGATCTGGTTCGTCTGTTTCAACTTTGCACGTCCGGCCAAGGTGGAGCCACGGTGGGATCATTGACAAAGCAAGAAAGTTTACGTCTTTAGGCCGGTCAGCTGCATGCTTGAGCTTAGTCCTGTGCCAGCCACTATAAGCAAGGTGCACCGCTACTTAGCGGAGCACCTTGCTTTGTAGTTGGCACAAGACTAAGCTCACGCATGCCGCCCTCGGCTCTCAGTCCCGCGCCAGCCACTGACTCAGTAAGGTGCTCCGCCATTAGCGAAGCACTTTGCTTAGTGGCTGGCGCAAGACTAAGGTCACTCATCCAGTTCACCTTTAATCTTAACAGTCTTCGTGTAAGTTTCCAGATGCATAGATCGTCATGAGCCCCTTCACTTCAGGTTCCAAAGACTCTTTATGTTTCATCCCTTTTCAGTCCTGGAATAACTAAGCTTCAATTAGGCCTACTTCTCCGCTTTTCAGGCTATGGAGGCCATCTTGGGAGGCTTACGAGTT
This sequence comes from Semisulcospira habei, assembly GCA_036245525.1. Lineage (NCBI taxonomy): Eukaryota > Metazoa > Mollusca > Gastropoda > Semisulcospiridae > Semisulcospira > Semisulcospira habei. Next base: position 17,028,877 of record BTPG01000001.1, read on the forward strand.
ACGACTAAAAGGCCCATCACCACTCGCTCAACACAAAAAGGGCGATTATGTCAAGACGCCGAGAGCTGCGCCACACACACAAAAAAAGTCTTTCAAAGAACTAGGTTTACGTCGTCTAAAGTGTAACGAATTCATAATTTTGTCGGCGTTCCACAACACCCCAATTGTTTCCTCTGCCCGGAAGCGTTCTGATGCGTGCATTAACCCATTCATTGCCACGAAAATGTGACCAACACAAAAAGCAAGAGGTATAGATCCGCACGAGCCCGCGCAGTTGCTGGGGCTCATGAGGACCTATGCCTCTTGCAGACACCACTTAGAGTCCATATTCCTGGGAGAACTATGGTTCGTCGGTTTTGAATTAATGAAGACACAAACAAGATGGGGTAAACCATAACCCACAAAGTCCCTTCTAGATAAGAGTTGTCCTTGCTGTCAATGGTCTCTACCTTTTGTCCTTGAACTGCTTCTGATGTTGAATTATCTCTTATTGCTGAAAATGTCTCGCAGATCTGCCAATGCTTCAGTGAGTTCTATAAGGGGCGCAGGACATACGCGTCATTGATTTTTCAAACGTCATTTGTCATGACGTAAGTTTTAGTTTTCACGTAATTTTATATTTTACGTGATATGAGTTTCACTTTCGCTTCGTAGGCTTGAGAAAATGGTGACAAAACTAGAACTTCACGGTACAATTTCAGTCTTGCTATAGTTAGTGTGAAAGCAGATTGACTTTACCTAGCTAGATGGTATACTAAGTACACGGGTTACCAGCATGCTCTCCTGAAAGCCGCGCGTCGATGTGTGTGTGCGTATTAGTGCGTGCGTGCGCGCGCGTTCCAAACATCTCCAAGAGGCACAGATCCTGGAGGGCGCATGAGGATCTATTCCTCCTGGAGATGCGCGCATGTTTGTGTGTGTGTGTGTGTGTGTGTGTGTGTGTGTGTGTGTGTGTGTGTGTGTGTGTGTGTGTGTGTGTGTGTGTGTGTGTGTGTGTGTGTGTGTAGACAAAAGAGCTAAAATGGGTGACTGTCTTTACCATCCTTATGGAAAATGGGTGCGTGTATAATTCTGGGTGCCCAACTCAGACACCCATTTTTTCTGAGGGTTGTTTCTGCATTGTCTTGCGGTAAAGATTCATAAAAAGTAAAAAAATCCGTTTTTCTCATTTTGGCGTTAACACATGCACTTTTGTGTTTAACAGACACACCTCTAGTGTGTTTGAAAACTTGTCCCTCCCAGCAATGTGTGTATGTGTTGTGCGCACAGAACCCTGAAAATGAGCGTGTATGTATTACATCACCCTTCTCAGCTATAAATAACTTCATAGCTGATATGGGTCAGGGGGGATATTTTGTTGTTTCAGGGAGTAAATTGTTAATTGTTTATGTTTCTACAAAATTAGGTTTGTTATTTGAGGGTGTGGTTGTTTTGTTAAAAAAAGAGTTGAGTTGTAATGTACTTCCGGGGTGATGTGGAGAAAGGTGATGTCTAGTGACAAATTTGAGATTCATGTATACGTTCACCAGGGACTTAGCCTATACGTTTTCTACGTTTGTTTCCATGTCAGATGAAGAATATTTGATCTGAAACGTCGTTGTTTGTTTCTATTTTAAAGGGTTTTCCGCCACTATCTTCTGTCTTAGTTTGACTTAGCCTATAATTATATTCGTGCGCCGGTTGCTAAGAAGTGAAGTGATTGTATGAGGGCGCATTGTAAGAGAGGACGTTTAGACTTTGGGTGAGGCTGCTGTTGTCTTTTGTCCTGCCCGACCTTTTGGTTGAACCTGTTGCTTTATTTTGTAGGTTTGTCGATGTTATCAATGCCGCATCTCCTTTTGGATTGTATGCACAAATTGATTGAATGGAAATGACGTCACAGAGTCAGCGTCGTTTCATGCGTCGTCTGCTACAGTCAGTCGTTTAGTGCAGTTAAAAGAGTGCAGGCTTGGATGGGCCATTTTCTGATGTAATAGTAAAGTATTATTTGTGTGAATGCTGTCCGTTTGAAGGAAGGTTGATTGATTGTACATTGCTTAACGTCCCGACAGCAACAAGACTTTCTCAGGACGTGCCTGCACTGCTAGTGACAACTCAAACTCAACAGAATATTGAATGTATGTCGCCAGCCGGTCCAATACGTTAAATAAAACCTACGACATGGGGCCTAAATAAAGCTAAGACCATTTAGCAACACACATCGAATATCAAGCGCCACAGGCAGCGCAGACAGTAGGGAGAGTTTAAAAAAGGAAAATGCAGGTGAATGGACCAAGGGTAGACAGAAACACATGCCCCCCGGAATATAGAGAAAAACCCACCCTGTGGGGCTGACCAGGGTGCCCCTGGGAACTAAAAAGTCCCCCAGGGCAGACCCGGTTGGGGGTGTTTGAAGGAAGGACTGGAAAGTCGAGTGTTGAGGGCAGACCGGTTGGGGGTGTTTCAGGGAAGGACTGGAAAGTCGAGTGTTGAGCGAAGAGAGAAGGCGAGGATGGGAAAAATATCCAGCACTATACGTTGGAATAGATGCATATCAGTTACGACACGCTTGTAAATTAAAACACTTTTAACCCCACCCGGGTCTGCCCTGGGGGACTTGGGTGGGGTTAACTACTTTTTATTTCCCAGGGGCACCCTGGTCAGCCCCACAGGGTGGGTTTTTCTCTCTATTCTGGGGCATGTGTCTCTGTCGGCCCTTTGTCCATTCACCTGTATTTGCCTTTTTAAAACTCTCCCTACTGTCTGCACTGCCTGTAGCTCTTGATATTGGATGTGTGTTGCTAAATGGTCTTAGCTTTATGTAGGCCCCATGTGTTAGGTTTATTTAATGTATTTGACCGGCTGGCGACATACATTCAATGTTCTGTTTAGTTGTTGTTTTTTCACAAGCAGTGCAGGCACGTCCTGAGAAAGCCTTGTTGCTGTCGGGACGTTAAGTAATGTACAATAAAACACTTTTAACATTAAGAAAAGTTGAGTTAAAAGAGGTTTTAAAACAGTTTTCATAAAAACTTTTGCCCGACACGATTCTAAAAACAACATTTTCTTAGTTTTAAACCTTGTACCGCGCCATAAACGCCGCGATTGCTTTTCAGTCTTAGCTGTCCTATAGTGTGGAATGTGGGACTTTGCCAACTGGATCCATCTGGTGCACTCCAAATTAGTATTTGTGAGTGGTTCGACGTGCAACTCAGTGTGCGCCTCTGAAATGAACTACTGATTCCACTGATAATGAAAATCTTTCATTCATAAGAGCGCATTGAGCAGCTCTATAAACCCCTCTCACCCCCCCCCCCCACACACACCACACACACACACACACTTCTCCCCCCCCCCCCTCCCCCAACCCCCTTACAACTCCACTCAAACAATCATAATAGTAAAATCAACCAAAGGTATCTTTAGTGAGGTATTTTCACTGTAATCCCAGTTTTGTGTGAGAGGCACCCACTTTTTGGGTAAAAACCCATTTTTTTTCCATCCAGTGGCTCTGTTTCTAGAAAATGTCTATTTTATTTTAAGTTGTAGAGCTTAGTTATAAGGTGAGTTCTAAACATTCGCATCAACTCCAGAGCCCTAGAATAAATAGAAATATGGGAACCCATTTTCACATAAAATGGTAGGTAACCCACTCTGAGGGTTTTGTGTTCATGTGTGTGTGTGTGTGTGTGTGTGTGTGTGTGTGTGTGTGTGTGTGTGTGTGTGTGTGTGTGTGTGTGTGTGTGTGTGTGTGTGTGTGTGTGAGAGAGAGAGAGAGAGAGAGAGAGAGAGAGAGAGAGAGAGAATGACGTCATATTTAGAGTATTATGTCAGTGTCTGCGTGGTGACGGAGTTGCCTCTTTTACGTCACCGCCACTGTCTGACTTTCTCTAGAAGTAAAGGTTTTTTCTTAGTGTTTTAATTCTTTTCTGAAAAGAATTATTTTTTACAAAAGAAGTTAAAAGGATACAAAGCTGGCTATCGAAACTCATCCAATGTCTTTCTGCAAACTAGCTATATGCAAAAGTTCAAGTAAATATGACAAAAATTACGGACTCTAACCTGGGTCAACCGACTTAATATAAACGGTTGTTTATGTCTTCAGTGAGATATTCAATTACAATATGCTCGGAGGTTCTCTTATCCACCCCTTTAAGAAAGTATTTCGCCAAGTTTCAAGCTTGTGTGTACAGAAATAACGGAGATTCTCTTGTTTGCATACATACGCACACACACATACATACATACATACAAACATACATACATACATACATACATACATACATACATACATACATACATACATACATACATACATACACACGTACATACATACGCACATACATACATAATAACGGCGTTTCGCGCCAAATGTACGTTCAGCAGCGAGGTTAGCGTAACTAGACATGACGTAATTTGTATCATGTTACTTCAATTGTTAGAGGTTTAGCCTGCCCGCCTTTGACATCATGGACATGCTATTAAATTCGTCCCACCGCGACCCGTCCTAAAAAGTCCCTTCTATTCATAGAAGGGACTTAAAAACACTGTCTGCGTCAGCTTGCACTGAACGGGTTACAAGGCTTGGCTCCATGGTGGGCTCTGACTGCTGAAATAGACCGGTGCAACGGGTTGTCAATATTTTCAATTAAATATTTTTACCCTTGTTTCGTGATCCACGTGAGTAGGCACAAGCATCTAGATATTTTCTCCTGCAACTGGTTTGTTTTGGTTGAACTCTTCTACGTAGAACAAGAGCAGAAATATCTTTCATTTACGACGTTCAAACTAAAAGTTAGCCCTTTTGCCCATCATTATTGGGAGACATAATGAGAACATTTATAACTGAGTGTGATATTGCAAACTATAAACCTTGTATTGCCTTTGAGCACTGGGTGATTCAGTGGTAGAGCGTTCGACCATTGTCGGAAAGGTCGTGAGTTCGAATCCAGTTAGAAAAAAATTGTTCAGACCTTATTTGGTGCCTCGTCTTTGAAATCACCTATGTGGTTGACAAAGGTCGTTTACTAAACATTTAACTTTTTTAAAAATTTAATCTTTTATTTTTTAGCAGGTCGCGTTGAGCTGTGAAGCCGCCAGGACTAGGAAGGAAGTATTCTTACTGTGGCGATCGACTTAACTCATTCCAGACGTAAGGCATACAGATACGCGGCTATAGCCGCGTATCTGTATGCCTTACGTCTGGAATGGCTTAACTTGTTGAGAGTCCCGTTGTCTCTCTTTAGATGAGGCGACAGACATTTCGCAGACTGGACTGCTTTCTAAGATCATTGTGTTCTGTAGACACGATTTCCTCGGGAACCGGAGCGCCATTGATGAAACTCAGTCTCGTACGCTATTGTTCTGGCTTCTTTGCCTTCATTGTTATAACCCTGTCCACTACCGTGACAAATACTACTTGGAGCCCACGCTGTGTCCTCCATCCCCAAATGTTCGCTCTCTAGATTGCCAGCATTACACGGTCGGGTGGCCAATGTAGGGTCGTCGGCCGTGGTCCTTCTTGAGTGAGGGCTATCGTCGACCCAACACGCGATTACCGTCGACGGGAGAACACGCACTTGGTTGCAAACTCTGATTGACTAAATGCAAGTGGCATAGGTTCTCACGAACCCCCGCAATTGCTGGGGCACATGAGAATCTATGTCTCTTGCAGACGTTTCGATGTACTGTGTTCTCAGAGACAGGGAAAATGGCCTCCCTTTCTTCGACTGAAAAAAAAACACACACGTAAATGAAGCCAACGTCAGGACAGAACGACGCTAACCAAAAACCATAAGCATTGTATTCTCACGACACCCAGCACGTTCAGGGGAACGTGAGCATCTGTGCCTCTAGCAGACCTTGTACAGTGGTGAGTCAGACAGGGAGATGAAGCCATTATTCTGCTTGTCTGTTCACGACACTACCGCTCGCTGAGGCACGGTGCCATAGGTCACTGTTCCAATTCGTGCTAAGTGCACGTGGTGATCGGAACCACAGTAGGCCCGTGTGCGGTTTTGAATGCAGCCGTCTGTCTGGACCTTCAAGTGGGTAGTTATTGACCCAGCCTTGGTTCAAACGCTGGTCAGTTTTGGGTGATTTTAGTTTCGTTCGAGTTATTGACCCGGCCTTGGTTCAAACGCTGGTTTTGGGTGATTTTAGTTTCGTTCGAGTTATTGACCCGGCCTTGGTTCAAACGCTGGTTTTGGGTGATTTTAGTTTCGTTCGAGTTATTGACCCGGCCTTGGTTCAAACGCTGGTTTTGGGTGATTTTAGTTTCGTTCGAGTTATTGACCCGGCCTTGGTTCAAACGCTGGTTTTGGGTGATTTTAGTTTCGTTCGAGTTATTGACCCGGCCTTGGTTCAAACGCTGGTTTTGGGTGATTTTAGTTTCGTTCGCGACTTTTACCACCAGCGAAATTAAGAGTAAAAGACGAGCACTAGATATGCTGCAACAGACGGCGATTTCCGGAAATCAGAAGTAGGTCAAAGTTGCACTCGTTTCGACGCAAACGGTGAAATAGGAGCCCTGACGCACATGCGATATCGCGTGTCTGTCCGGGCTGGTAATCCTGTTTCTATGGAAACGCGTACAATTTTGACCAATTTCTGATTTCCGGAAAGCGCCTATCAGTATCCTGATAAGAGAGAACTCAGACAAGATGAAATAAAAGACGCGAACTTGCCCACATAATTATTTTAAACTCGACACATACGTAAAGTCAGCTTAACACATTCTACCCCAGGACCAAGTGAATCCCCAAATTGTGAAGTTTGCCCTCTGAAGGACTGCATTACAATTGTCGAGACAGATCAAGCATGATAGTTCAAGGGTGGTGCCAGAATAGCTTGGCGCCTATGGGCGCCAAGCTATTCTGGCACCGCCCTTGCACTATCATGCTCGATCCATGGCCGCTTGTTGTGGTGTGTCAGGGCTGATTGAGTTAAAGTAAAACAAGGCTGGATATAACAAATATTCCGACAAATATAACAACAAAAATAACAACAAATATAACAACAAAAATTCCGAGAAATAAAAAAAAGCACACACTTAGGAAGGACAAGCACACCAAAATCTCTCACATTTTCATTTTTATCCCAAATAAACAAAATTAATGGACAGATGGCATATTTTCATACATTTCGCATACAGTGCACTACTTATCTTTTCCACAGTTGCAGTTCTGGAGTAACAATAACTACGCTTCAGTTATCTCTATCTCTTTCAGGCAAAGGAGGCCGTCTTCGGAGGCTCACGAGTTACGACTAAAAGGCCCATCACTCGATTAACACAAAAAGTGCTATTACGTCATGAGCGCGAGTATGTTATGAGAACACGCATGTGATGACTGACTATCCAAGAGGCATAGATTCTCATGAGCCCTCGCAATTGCGGGGCTCATGAAAATCTATGCCTTTTGCAGACGCTTAGTTGTACTGTGTTCTCAAAGACAGGGAAATAACTAACAAAATTAAAAAAAAAAAAAAAAAAAAAAAAAACGCACGTAAAACGATAAGTGGTATACTGCATTGTATTCTTTAATAATTTTTGTGTTATAGGCCTACTTGTCTATTCTAAGCGTGTTTGTTTTGGTCTTTTTCTTTGTTGGGATTTTCTTTGCATTTCACTGACAGTACCCGCTAGCAAGTACTTTTTTTTGTACTCGATTTGATGCTGGATATAACCACGTTTGTTTTTTATTTATTTATTTTTTTTTTTTAATTATTTTTATTTTTAGGTGCGCTTACTACACTTTGGGTACAAGAACAAAACGCTTTCGGTTCCAAGTATTTTGTTACAGACACAGTGGATTGTAATAAGTAAATCTCTACTTAGATACCTCCGGCTGTCAGCAGAAATCTTTCCCGTAAATCTCACAGAAAAATAAACGGTCAGAGTATGTTTCTAAGTAAACATGCGACTGTTTTGAACAGTATACGCCGGCTTCTGTGTAACTTGACCCTTCGCTTAAAAAGAATAGAGAGAGAAAGAGGGGGTGGGTGGGTAGAGAGAGAGAGAGAGAGAGAGAGAGAGAGAGAGAGAGAGAGAGAGAGAGAGAGAGAGAGAGAGAGAGAGAGAGAGAGAGAGAGAGAGAGAGAGAGAGAGAGAGAGAGAGAGAGAAGGAACACGACTTCAAATGTATCGTTCTTGGAACAGCACCAATGTAACCCGGCTCACCCTCTGTAAAGTAAATTAAAAAAAGAGAGTTTGTACCGCCTTGGCTAAAAACAGCACCATTCAAAAAACAGATAACACCGTTTCCTTTTACGTCTACACGGCTAATCATGTGAGAAATAAAACAAGGATGGGACTGGTAAGCTTCTAATGAATGTCAGTTCTTACAGATACCGGCATAAAAGTGCATGGCGCTCGTGTCAGGTGTTTTCATCTAGCCCCAGAAATGAAATCACAACAGATACGTCTATTAATCCCTTCACCGCAAAAATAATCAACCCCACACAATTGCAATAGGTATAGATCCTCTTAAGCCCCCGCTGTAGCAATTCCAATAGGTATAGATCCTCTTGAGCCCCCGCTGTAGCAATTGCAATAGGTATAGATCCTCTTGAGCCCCCGCTGTAGCAATTGCAATAGGTATAGATCCTCTTGAGCGCCCGCTGTAGCAATTGCAATAGGTATAGACCCTCTTGAGCCCCCGCTGTAGCAATTGCAATAGGTATAGATCCTCTTGAGCCCCCGCTGTAGCAATTGCAATAGGTATAGACCCTCTTGAGCCCCCGCTGTAGCAATTGCAATAGGTATAGACCCTCTTGAGCCCCCGCTGTAGCAATTGCAATAGGTATAGATCCTCTTGAGCCCCCGCCGTAGCAATTCCAATAGGTATAGATCCTCTTGAGCCCCCGCTGTAGCAATTGCAATAGGTATAGACCCTCTTGAGCCCCCGCTGTAGCAATTGCAATAGGTATAGATCCTCTTGAGCCCCCGCTGTAGCAATTGCAATAGGTATAGACCCTCTTGAGCCCCCGCTGTAGCAATTGCAATAGGTATAGATCCTCTTGAGCCCCCGCTGTAGCAATTCCAATAGGTATAGACCCTCTTGAGCCCCCGCTGTAGCAATTGCAATAGGTATAGACCCTCTTGAGCCCCCGCTGTAGCAATTGCAATAGGTATAGATCCTCTTGAGCCCCCGCTGTAGCAATTGCAATAGGTATAGACCCTGTAGCGGGGGCTCAAGAGGGTCTATACCTATTGCTGAACTTGAACCACTTTGTATCAGTTCGTGTTCCTTTGATATCAGTCTGGAGATCATTGACGTTAACTTTCAAAGAACACAATCTGTGCCTACTGGCATCAAATGGGTTCAATCTCCAATACTTCGAATCCTGCCGAACAAAAGAGCTTTCTGAAAATGTTACATGAAAGTCCGTTTGACTCCTGAAACGCCGGGAACGCTTTGCTGCACTTTCGCAGCCATTGATGAGGAGCACCACCCAACCCCCCACCCCCCACCCCACCCCCCACACTTTGGTACCGGTTTCAGGCCGCACAAATTTCAAATACAAGCGATCAAAAATCTCTGTAACTTCAGTAGCTGAACTGGCCCTTCGTCTGTCTGGTACTGTGTTTGTCTTAAATGGCCTAAATCCGTGTCTGTTACGTGAGTGTGCGTGTTGGGTTTCAGTTCGCGGCGCTTTGAGTCGATTTGCCCAAAAATTGAGAAAAAGCGCCTATATAATAACGGTATTATTATTATTATTATTATTTTGTCTCTTTCTCCTTTTTCTTGTTTGTTGATTGGTTGGTTGGTCGGTTGGCTGGTTGGCTGGTTGACTGGTTGGTTTGGTCGTTCATTCGTTCTTTGATTGGTTGGTTCGTTGGTTCGTGGATGGTTGGTTGTTGGTTGTTGTGTTGGTTTCTGTCTTTCTTTCTTTCTTTGATTTGAGTGGCATGGGGTGTTGGATGGATGTGCGGGGCTCTCAATGTTGAAGCTGTCTGCGTGTAGACACAGGGCATGTTGGAGGCAGTGAACCCTAGACCGAGGTTCCCGTAAGGCCGACACTCATCTAAACAATTAGCGAGGAGGTATAGCCAGCGACCGACATCTCTACCCTCCTCCGCCAGCGTGACATACAGTCAACCGTCCTCGATCTTTTTCAACAAGATGCATAGATCCTCATGAGCCCCTGCAATTGCAGGGGCTCATGAGGATCTATGCCTCTTGCAGATGAGCCAGATGAACCAAGGACTGAGTGTGTGGTAAAAACAAGAGATCATCCCCCGAAATATTTCCTTTCGCTTTTTTGCTTGGGCCGCAGAAGCATGCTAATGGGTGGTGAGAAAAAGTTAGGAGTGTTTTTTTGTCCTGTAATCTAGGCCTGCTACTCTGCACACTCTAAACTATTAGCAAACGCCGGTACCCCTTGTAAGAAGCATGGGCTTTGTAATATTCGTATGACGGGACAGCGTCTCCATCCATCAGGAATCTGAGCCACAGACACAGGTTTTCAATAAACCTAGAGTCTGTTTCTACACATTAAACGCTATGCTTGTTGTACGTAGGCTGTATTAGCGTTTTAAAAAATTGTACGTAGAGTAGTGAGAGAAAAAATCTGGCCAACAAGCATAACCTTGGTCAAATAATATGCACTGACGAGGAAAAGAAATGCGACACAATTCGAGTCATCAGAAACACTTCAGTGTTTCCGATGCCTCGCATGGTGTCGCATTTCTTTTGTACACAATCCAAGGGGAATTACTCAGCGCTGGACAGACAAACAGTTAGATCCCTTGCCCCCGCCTATCAGGCACCCAATTGCCAGCCCACAGAGAAATACGCAGGTATAGACCAAGACGATCATCTGCATCCTCTAAAAGAATGCATCAGGTCTCTTATATAACCCATGTCTTTCTCCGGAACTTAGGAAGTAGGCAGGAGAAACATACATACACAAACACGAAGGTGCATTACCACTATATGTGGTCGAGTAAATACCCTGACTTCCCAAAGTAGATGCACCTGATGCATTCTTTTTAGAGGATGCAGATAATCGTCTTGGTCTATACCTGCGTATTTCTCTGTGGGCTGGCGATTTTGGGTGCCTGATATGCGGGAGAAGAGGATCTAACTGTTTGTCTGCCCAGCGCTCAGTAATTCCCCTTGGTTTGTGTACAATTCTGCCAGCGCTAGACTCACCTATCTGGTTTGTGAGCATTTCTTTTGGGCTTTTCAGTCTACATAAAATGTACATTGTACGGGTGGGTGGGATGGGATGTGGTGGGGGAGGGGGGATGTACGGTGCAACAGTGAGCAACCAACAAAGGACGTTTCCAGGCGAGCAACAGGTAGGACCCCAGTAACAAAACGTCTTCGGGCCCACTGCGGCCGCGCCGTAGTGGGCCTGATGACGGTTTGCTGCTGAAGGAGGATATATGGCAACACTTAGTGAGCACTTACTGAGACAATAGAGATAGCAAATAATCGGAATAACTGAGGCGAGTGGCTGGCTTGACCTTGTGGTCTATTCGGTGAATGCTTGTATCTACTCAGCGCCAATTTCGGCAAGCGCGCAGACCAAGAAAGCGCAATGCTAGTGCCTGATTTGCTTCTCGCGGTGACGGACCTGACCTTTTAATCAACAGTAATCGTCGCTCATAAGTTGGATAAAACAAATTCCGATGTTACAACAATGTCTTAGAGATTCCCACTACACTCTTTTTAGATGTCAAATACTTCGCTTATGACAAATTTTGGATATAACAAAAAACACTTGATTTGTGGGTTTACCTGGCGTTTTCTTATGTTCAAAGTATTTTTGTTTTTTTTAACCGTGTGTCGTTTGTATCTGTAGTTTCTCAGCCTGAGACAATACAATCTAAGCAGGCTACAGACTACTTAGATTGAATTGTCTTCAGGCTCAGCAAATGCAGTCTGCACAGGCGTATGGGCGCAAACTTGTGTTTGTCTGCGATTCCGGACCTTACGGCTCAAATCTGTAAATTTCAAATCCCTGACCAGCACAACTAAATACGACAACAGAGCCAAATGTCCAGTTACAACGCGCGCATGAAGCCTCCAAGAAAAAAATGTTCAAGCTCATGACATAAAAATACAATAAAAGAACTGATCTCCTAACGATGTCTGACCGTGATGTATTCAGCGTAGTTAATGTGCCTGACACAACTGGGTTCTCAAAGTTCTCACTTTTAACCCTTTAACTGCTGGTTAAAGTCGAAAGAAATCCATCTGCAAGAGACATAAATCCTCATGAGCCCCCGCAGTCGCGGGGGCTCATGAGGATTTATGTCTCTTGTTGGTCCTGTGCTTTTTATGCTTGTTTTGGGGTCCTCGTTACATCTGTGTTCTTCACGCGAATGTCGGTCAGTGTGCAGTGGTTTCAGACGCGCATTTCGCGTCCGCTGGCAGCGTTGGGGGTTAACTGCAACGTATATATATATATATGGCTTGACTTCGCGAACGAAGATTTTATAGGAGTTGCCCACGACGTCTGCAGGCTTGTTCGTGGCTGCGGAGGCCAATCCGAGACAGGCAGGTTCGACCGCAGTGGCTGCAGGGGAAGGTATGGCCAGGGTTCTGAGCTGCGGCATCTCTGTTTTTTCTCCTGAGCCGCTTGTCCTTAAGGCTAGCTCTGTGAGAGTCCTCAAAGGAGACAGCTGCCTTGTAAATGGTGGAGCGCCAGGTGTCACGGTCCGCAGCAAGCGAAGACCACTGGTGGTGGTCGATTTGGCAGGCACTAAGTGACTTATTGAGACAGTCTTTGTATCTCTTCTTTGGTGCCCCTCTGTCACGGTGTCCAGTAGCAAGCTCTCCGAACAGGGTGATCTTTGGTAGGCGATGATCCTCCATCCTGGAGACGTGCCCCATATACACACACACATATATATATATATATATATATATATATATATATATATATATATATATATATATATATATATATATATATATATATATATATATATATATATATATAATATATATATATATATATATATATATATATATATATATATATATATATATACGTTTCTGTAAGTAAGACAGGCGCGACAAGGATTAAATGTAAACGACCATCAAGTTATTTTATACCTCATAGATTTCTGAGGTGAAATAAACGTCTTGCGATAACGTGGTCAATGCTGCACATTTTGTGTGTGGGAAAAGACTGATCATGGCGCTACTCCGCAGCAATCACTGATCCCCCCACCCCCCCCACCTACCCCCCAACCCCTTGCCCACCCCCTGCTCCCCACCACCTCTCCTCTAAAAAATATAATTATTGGTCACCGTCGTTCGTTCGTTTTTTCGTTGTTTCGGCGTTCGTTCGTTCCCTCCTCCATCCCTCTTTCCCTGCCCCTTAATTTCATTCATTCAGTCATTCATTCACTCACTCACTCACTCACTCACTCACTCACTCACTCACTCACTCACTCACTCACTCACTCACTCACTCACTCACTCACTCACTCACTCACTCACTCACTCACTCACTCACTCACTCACTCGTTCGTTCATTCCGGCGCTCATTCATTCGTCCTGCAGACGACGTTAAAGACAACTGTAGCTTTGAAAAGTCCAAAGTACCGTCAACCACCAACACTTAAGACATTTCCACTTAAGACAGAATCATTATGATTATGCGGTCTCCTGATAAAACGTGCAAACTATCGCAATCCTTACGACAACGATCACGCTAGCACCAGATAGCTTATTTACCAAAATTCTATCAGATACAGCAAAACTTTGCATCCCATAAACCTCGATGTCAAAACAGCACAAATATAATATTTGCCGGCAAGAGACATAGATCCTCATAAGCACCCCGCAGAATGCGGGGGGCTCATGAGGATTTACGCCTCTTGCAAGACGGACCGTGCTTGACGGTCGGTGATGGTGCAATAACCGTGCATAAGATTTACCGCAAAGTAGCAGATAGAGAGCGGTGTTTAGAGCGAATTCCTAGACGATGTTCTTCGCTCAACGTACGAAGCCAGACTAAAGCAGCCAGTATATCAGACAAAGTGAGCACGAGGTCGTCGGGCCGGGCCCGTCTTTAGCCCGCCAGGCAGCAGCGGCCGAACCGTCGGCCCGAGGGCTGTTTGCGCACCGGTAGTATATCCAGACAAGCGAGACAGGAAATCAAGCAATTTATCATGACTTCTCTGCAATGTTTGCCGTGTGATGGTTTCTCAAGTATTGCTGGAGCTTCGCCGAGTATTTAAGGCAATTTTGTGCGCTGGTCTGTGATTTCGGGTCTTGCGGCTTCCAGCCGCAAGGCTCAAAATCACAGACCAGCAAACGTTTTTGATGATGATGGCGATTTGGTGTAGATGGGAAAATGTCTAGGCTAAAGAGTGGAAGAAGTAGTCCCTACGTCACAATATACACAGCAAACTCCGGATACAGCAAAATCGTCAGGGGACCCAATTTTTTCTTGTTATTATGTCCAAAGTTTGTTATAAACGAAGTAGTTTACGTAAAAAGAGTGATGTGGGGACCTCTGAAAAAGTGTTGTTATATCCGACTTTTGTTGTATCCGACTTTTATATAAGCGAAGTGGACTGTAATAATTATATGTTCATTCACAGTACCTTTATTACATATTGAAAAATTATTAAGTCTGCAGCATCATAAATACAGTCAGCTTTGTTAACTCATTCGAGACGTGCCGTCTACGGATACGCGGCGAACCGTCATGTATTAGTAGGCGGCACGTGTGGAATGAGTTAACCCTCTGACTGTCGGGAGCAATTTTTGTCGCGATGATTCCTGTAGGAGTCATCTCGAAAATAAAGGCGGCGATTTTACTTATTTTTCTTCAAAAGTCCTTACCACACCCCTGCCATGTGAAAGGTTAGTTATTTGGGTTTAACGCCAAGCAGGCAACTAAGGCGGGAAGTGTAAAAGACTGGCCACCCAGATTAAGAAGGTGGTCTTAAAACAGAGAAAAACCAACGGAGAAAGAAACACACTTAGAAAAGACAGTTACAACACAGTTGAATAAATTGTGTTGTAAATGTCTTTTGTTTTTTTACAACACAGTTGAATAAATTGTGTTGTAATTGTCTTTTCTAAGCGTGTTTCTTTCTCCGTTGGGTTCTTCTCTGTATCTTACTGGCTTGGCAGTCATCATTTTGGTCTGATTTGGTCTTAAAACAGATTATGCATTTATATGTCAACGAAAGACAGTAAGTTCATTTTTGTGAAAAGCGACATTTTCATTGTAATGCAATGAAAATCTCGCTTTTCACAAAAGTGGGCTTAATATTTTTGCCTTCACAGGGTACAGGTCACAGGCCCTTTTCCATTATAATTATTCCACTTATAACAAGCGGATGTAGGTTTCCTGGAATTTCGTTAGACCCGAAGTTCACTTTGTATTTGTTATACACGACCGCTCAGTGTACATCTGCAAAGTAAAGGCCTTTGACGAAACACTCCCGGCATGATTGTCCTCCAGTCTCACTGTTTATACACCAGGCCGAGAGCATTGCGCTCCAGCACTGACGACAGAATATTGACTATCCCCAGAGTGTCCCTAAAAATCTTTGCCCAGCGGTCCTTTTCTTTCCAAGCTCCCAAAGTGTGGAATGGTCTTCCCCATGATATTCGCCATGCACCATATTTGGCCATTTTCAGGACTAGATTGAAAACATATTTTTTCAATCTGGCCTTAGAAATGGATTAATAAACCCTACGTTTTCCCATCTACATGTATATATCCGATCAGGTTTTTAAAATATTTTATGTTTATTGTTTTAGTATTGTGTAAATGTGCATTTGTACCTGTGAATGAGTGTATTTGTATGCTGTCGGTACCTTCGTCAATTTCAGTTAGATTATCTAGATGTAAAGCGCTCTGAGCCTTTCTTTGTGGGGATATTGCGCTTTAGAAGAGTTATATATTATTACTATATATTAGTAGTAGTAGTAGTCCCAGCCAGACTGCAAAATAATTCTTCAGTTCATTATTATTAGTGACTTCATTTAACACATTCAAAGCGCCCCACTTCACTAGCTGCGGAAGTGTCGTATAGCGTTGCCGGCGGCAACGCTATACGGCACTTCCGCAGCTAGTGAAGCGGTGCCCCTTGAATGAGTTAAGCTGTCATCACTCTTTTTACGAATACGAATATTAATACGAATACGAATACCTTTATTGTCCCAAGATGAGAAATTTGTTTGCAGCGGAATTTTTGTAAAACAGTTGTAAAAAAAAAAAAAAAAATTTGAACATTAAACAAATAAATACATTTGACTGACTAGAACACACCGACCGATTACAGCAAGTATGTGCAGGTATATAACACCACAACCATCTGTAATGTTAATATCCACCTAGAAAGAAAACGTTCTTAAAAACTAACTGAGACGACACTACCTTATACCACGCGCACAACACACACGCACGCACACACACAAACAACACACACACACACACACACACACACACACACACACACACACACACACACACACACACACACACACTTGCGTATCACATGACATTGCAAATTCATAGACCTGAGGCTGACATCTTGGCCCTCCTTCAAATGCTGCCATGACTATAGGTCTATGCCATGGCATCATTTAGGAGACTCTAGATGATTGCACGAAAGAAATACGTCTGCGATTTGTTTTGCACGTCACAGTTCCGTATCTCCTGGAGGAAGGCAACAAGTATCATCAGATACAACGTGGAAGACTTTGTTAAGCACCTGCTTCTCATACAAAGAGGAAAGGCAGGGCTACTGAACACCAGTTATTTTGCTACTGATGTTGATAATGCGCTGGAGCTTAGTCTTATCTTTTAGACTCATGTTCCCAAACCAACAGACACATGAGAAGGTGAGCACACTTTGAATAAAAGACTGGTAAAAGAGAGTTAAAACAGAGTTGTCAACATTAAACTTGCGCAGCTTCCTCAAACGATACAGGCGCTGTTGGCCTTTCTTGTGCAAAACATCACACTGACTGTCCCATTTAAGTTTGTCATCAATGGTGGTTCCGAAGTATTTGTACACGGTCACTTTTCCCACTATTTTATCAAAAACGCCAGTGTCTGACTGTGTTTGAGGGTTTTCTTGAAGTCTATGCACATAATTATCTCTTGTTTTGGAAGCATTTATGCACAAAAAGAAGTCACGGCCAGTCCACAAAATATTGTACGACTGGACCGTGACTTGTTTCGTCGTCATAGAGCAGGCTCAGGAGAGCAGAATCGTCTGAGAACTTAATCAAGTGTCTGTCACTGTGTGAACTCCTGTAGTCAACTAGTGTTATATACTGTTTCAACTGTATCCCAATGAAAGATAATTCAGGGTAAAAAAAAAAAAAGATTGCATCAGAAAATTAAACATGGCGTCTTGTGGCTTCAAACAGAATCCAAAATGAATGCAAATATTTGTTAATTTGCCTCTGTCTTTATTTCCATTTTTTTATTGTTCTTCCCTATCTAAACAATGTTTTACAATCGATACCGTTAACCCCTTTATGCATACAGACACCGGTATTATAAACAGAACATGTCGCTGCAAGTGTCAAGTCATTCAAGGCGCCCTGCATCAATAGCTACGGAAGTGTCGTGTAGCGTTTCCTCCGGCAACGCTATACGACACTTTCGCAGCTATTGATGCAGGGCGCATTGAATGAGTTAACCAGGGGCTAACCCTTTGACTCCTATTGACGATACCGCTGGGAAGAAATATTGCGTAATCACACGTCCGTTCCCCCTCCCCTCCCCCCCTCCCCCTCCCCCCCTCCGCTCCCCCTCCCCATCACCTCCCCCTCCCCATCACCTCCCCCTCCCCCCCGGCCTCCGCTCCCCCCTCCCCTCCCCCCCCCTCCGCTCTCTCTCTCTCTCTCTCTCTCCTCTCTCTCTCCTCTCTCTCTCTCTCTCTCTCTCTCTCTCTCTCCCCCCCCCCTCACCGCCGAACGGTGAGGTCGGTAGCAGCCAAAGGGTCCAGCAAGAGTCACGTCAATATAATACTCGAACCCGGTTCTGCAGGCCGCCGGTCCGACGCGCTAACCACTGCGCCACGGAGGCCGGTCATTTCAAATAGTATTCATACAGACGCTCCATTTGTGTAACTAAACAATCGTTACAAAGTATAACGCACACCAACAAGATGAAACTCGATAACGGGCAGTCGAACTTTCCACATTTTTCTTTAAATATTTTTTGCCGGTGGTCCGCTCTGTTTGCTTTTCTCTCGCTTCTTTGCACAGTGAGCAAAAGGTGCACTTTTAGCTGACGTGAAGTAAAATGGAGTGGCGCTAAATGGCCCCTTATTTCACGTGCACAAACACCGCCCCTTGAGACGGACATCAAATTTTGGGATGATAAATTGTTCGGCAAAGAGACGCGATAAGTGACAAACACGACACATCGATTGAAAACGAACGTGTTTTATTTTCTTGTATTTGTTTCTCCGCCGTGAGATGGCCTTAGTCGCCTGGTCGGCGTTAAACCCAAATAACTAATTGTATTTGTTTATGGGCCGCCAAAAAAGTGACCAAGGATGTAAGAAAAAGAGATTTTTTAAAAAGTGGACACAAACGTAGTCATATTCCAGTAAGCGAAAGACCCACAGGCCGACGTCGACTGCAGTGCGACCGACGATAGCCCAAGGACCTTTGCTTCCTATGATTAATGGCAAGAGACGCGACTATGATAATTCAAGGGTAGTGCCAGATTAGCTTGGCGCCATCAGGCGCCAAGCTAATCTGGGCACTACCCTTGAATTAGAATAGAAGAGAAAAGATATCAAAAGAAACAGGCCAAAAAACTGCTCGTTAACGTCTTGTGTCCATCCGAAAAAGTGACTTAAAATATGTAGGCACCGAACAGGGTCTGAAAACAATTGACCCAAGCTTGGATCGAACCCGAGTAGACGCTCTACCACCTAAGCTACCCAATCCCCCTATCAAAACCAGAACATATTTTTAAAAAGGGAAGGGAGGGGGAAACATTTTTCTTTTCTTTTCTTATTTTTTGTTTGCTTGGTTGTTTGCTTGGTTGGTTGGTTGGTTGGTTGATCGGTCGGTCGGTCGGTCGGTCGGTTTGTTGTATTTTTGTGTGTTTGTTTCAGTGTTGCTGTTTTTTATTTGTTCGTTTTTGCTTTCATGATTGATTGATTGATTGATTGATTGATTGATTGAATCATTCATTCATTTATTCATTCATTGTTTCTAATTAAAGTAAATGCGTGATTTTCTAGAAGCGTTTGCTATCTCGACAAAACCTGCTCGCACAAAGTTCCAAAACTTCTGGTAATCGAAATGACGGCCTTTGATCAGGCCGCAGACAAAACGCTGCCACTGAGCAAGTCCAACATATACCACACAGCGAAATAAAATATTAACTGGCAAAACATTATAATAATACAACATGGATTACGCATTTGTGCACATCACAAATTGACGACCCCTCCAAATCCCTACTGAAGGGCCACTAAACAACTCGCCAAATCTCGCTAATAGTCACGTGGGTGGGCTTTTTGCGAGTTTATCCCGAGTTGAGACCAGGTACAAAAAGCCACTCTTTGAAAATGAAGAAAAACGAGTGGCTGCATAATCGCCTCGGATATCTTGTTTATACCGGGCCGGGAACGTGATAAAACTTCACAACACCAAACAGGCTGCAGTTTGAAGCAATTACTTCTTCCCGTTAAATCTTCCCTTACATGCCCCACGCTTACATTTTGGGACCACCTCTCCCGCCTCAAGAGCAGAGGTGGAAGGAAATAAGGCTGGTACGTATCCGCAGAGGCATAGATTCTCATGAGCCCCTGCTTTGCAGGGGCTCATGAGAATCTATGCCTCTTGAAGATTTCATGGTCTGGCGGGAGAAAAGTTAAGAAAGTTTCAACTCAGTTCTAAAACGTAACTTTTTAATAATATACGGTCCTGTCTGACGGGCAAAATACAGAAGACAGACGGCAAACTCTAAGATTAGAGAGAATTAGGATTTAATTTCATAAGCCTGAGAGAGAGAGAGAGAGAGAGAGAGAGAGAGAGAGAGAGAGAGAGAGAGAGAGAGAGAGAGAGAGAGAGGAGAGAGAGAGAGAGAGAGAGAGAGAGAGAGAGAGAGAGAGAGAGAGAGATTGTTTATCTGTAATCTTTATAATCTTTTACTCGCCCATCGTGTTCAAGATCACGGACATGACAAATTTTATAAAAGATTATACGTAAAAGCTCGAGCAACGTGAGTCAAACGGCATCAACATCGGCAAGTCCACAACACATTATTTAGAGAGAGAGAGAGAGAGAGAGAGAGAGAGAGAGAGAGAGAGAGAGAGAGAGAGAGAGAGAGAGAGAGAGGAAATGGAACATTATTTTCTAAGGATAGGATAAAAGAATAGGTGCGCAGATCTGTTTTTATTTGCAGGGAGACAGAGAGAGAGACAGAGAGAGGGAGAGAGAGAGAGGGGGGGGGGGTGGGAGGAGGAGAGAAAACTCAGACATATGTTATAATGAGGCCTCCGGCCTGTACACAAAATATCAAGTACGTATTAACATGATTACTACACACATACACACACCAGAAGTCTTGGTATAGAGATAACATAAAGGTAACAATGCCTGTTGTTTAGTACATGTACCGTAACACCAACAAAATGTTCTACACAGTTATGTAAGTACAATTCATGGTGCTGGCTCTTTACCACGTAGACTCTGGCAACAATCTGCAACCAAATCGGACAAATAGGTGTGCCCAAGGGGTCCCAAAACACAAGCCAAATCGAGAGAGAGAGAGAGATCAAGTGTGTGTGTGTGTGTGTGAGAGAGAGAGAGAGAGAGAGAGAGAGAGAGAGAGAGAGAGAGAGAGAGAGAGAGAGAGAGAGAGAGAGAGAGAGAGAGAGAGAGAGAGAGAGAGAGAGAGATTGTGCATCGCACACACACGCACACACAGAGAAAAAAAGAGTTCAGCTGGTTGTTTTCCCACATAATTCGACAAAGCTTGACACGCACCTGCTTTGCAATACGCTGGTTATGACGTACATACAATAATCAAAAGTGCAAACTTGTTTTCTTCTCACATTCTTCAGAGCTGTTCAGAGTGCAGCTTGAGTCCCTATAACAACGCCTTGGTGCGTTTCATTGTGCGGTTGTGAACATATAGGTCAAGTTTGACATGATGTGCACCTTACGTAATATTTTTATGATTAAAAAATCAAGGCAACATCATACTGAGGAGTAGGCCTACGTCGACTTCAGTAGCCCTCTTTAGCCAGTGTCGATATATTTTATGTAAATAAATCTTATGTAATATTTTATGTAAATGTGTACTAGTCTGTGATTTCGACCCTATGCTCTAAGATCTAAGGTCCAAAATCACAGACCAGCACTGACATGTTCGCACGAACAATCACATGCTTTTGCATAGAGGATTGTAGAATCCTGTGATGGGCATTTCGGGTGGCGTTCTTCACTCTTACTCATTGTTCAGATTAACTCATTCGAGACAAACGGCATCCGGAAACGCGGCTTATGCCGCGTATCCGGATGCCGTTCATCTCGAATGAGTTAAGAACGTTTTAAATACGAAAGTTATTCCTCAAATACTGCTGTGGCTACTGTGAGGCGGCTCCGTCAAGTAGGCCGACTGATAAAGAAAAGTTTTCTTTCCTGATTGTGTGATGAGTACACTGCGGACAGGTGTGAGCAGCCATGGTGCAACTCACTACGCCAGATCGACATAGGGCAGGCCACTCTGGCGCTGCAAAATGACTATCTCGCCAGATTTACCCCGAGGCACTTTGGCGTACGCCAAAGTGACACGGGGTAGATCTGGCGAGAGAGTCATTTTGGCGTGGTAGGCCTACGTACTGCCCTCATTCAAAATTGTTATCTCAGCGTGACATCCGGTAGACCAGGCAAGAGAGCCATTTTAATGTGGTACTGCCCTCATGCACAATTGCCATCTCAAAGTGGCATCGGGGTAGTAATAAATATCCTTTTCTTGTGCTTTGACCAAACTCGATCTATGATCATTGGTCAATAATGCACAATTATCCCACCCTGACAGTGCTTTTACCTACTTTACTTTGTAATCTTCCTGACATCGGGTAGATTGACAAGACAGTCATTTTAGTGTGGTACTGCCCTAATGCACATTTGCCATCTCAAAGTGACATCGGGTAGATCTGGCGTGTGCAGCTGTCATCTCGGGCCCAGTCGACCTGACGTAGGAATCATTCTAGTGACCTGGCGTGTTATACTAGGAGACACACACGGGCCGGGCAAACAGTGAATTATTTTGCTTCTGTTTGATCCTGATAGCGATGTTTCTTTCGTGAGACTAAGACGTTTTCCGTTTCTAAAATACTGCTACTAATAAAGGGATTCTGCTATTACTGCTACTAATACTTCCACTATAACCATTACTACTACTACTACTACTACTACTACTAATAATAATAATAATAATAATAATAATAATAATAATAATAATAATAATAATAATAATAATAATAATAATAAACAATAACACTAGTAAACTTCAGATATAAAATATCGACATGGGACCCAGCTTTTGTTGTTATACCATACCCGATGTTTGTTAACTCATTCGAGACGTGCCGCCTCCGGATACGCGGCATAAGCCGCGTATCCGGAGGCGGCACGTCTCGAATAAGTTAAAAGCAAAGTAATTTACATGAAAAAGTGTTGTTATACCCGACCTTGTTATAAGCGAAGTAGACTGTAATAATAATAATATAATAATAATAATAATAATAATAATAATAATAATAATAATAATAATAATAATAATAATAATAATAATATAAAAAGAAGACGAATCAAGACACACTGAAACGAACAGTACGACGCACGATACATGTCCTTACCTGGAAAATTGGTTGCTGTTGTCAGTCTTCAAAAATCCTGTTCTTTTCAGTCGTGTCTTGCCGGCCACAACGAACAGATTCGCCAATACACAGTACGTACTCCAGAGGGCTTCAAAGTTACTGTTTCACAACCGCCAACGTTCGCACTCAGATCTGTAATACTGTACAATGCGCAGCAACTCAGCCGCCGTCAATGTAGTCACTATGGTTTGCCAAACACACTTCAGTCTCCGCTCAGTCCAAGAAGCATATAACTGTGGCCAAAACGTCTCAGGTTGTGATGTGACAGATTTGCAGCACTCAGTAATTCCTTGACCAGTAGTTAATCGTATGTGCACGGTCTTTGCATGTGCGTATAGCTACAGCGACAACAAAACTCGGGTCACACTGAAAAACTGGCCCAAACTTCCGTTGTACTAAACTCGAAGATTTGGTTAGTCACTATTTTTTCACCATCAGTCATAATTGTAATCAGTCAATGCGATATATTTATACATTCCACAAGTCACATTGTAAATGTAACTGTATTTCTCAGATGGGCGTGTTTACATTTCCACGGGTCGCACATATCTTATCCGTCAGACTGGTAGGTTTCCGACGATATAACAAACCCACTCCGCTGTGTGCAGTAGAAATGACAAGCCCGTCAGAGCGCGCTCAAGTGTGTGTTACGGTACGCGCACAGGTGCTAGCTCGTCTGACGGCGCGAATCATACACAAACAGCCCCCAACATCCAGCAGTGTCAAAACTTCCAGCTGAAAGAAGCACATATCCTCATGAGCCCCTGAAACTATAAACACCGGACTGCAGGATTTTTTTTTTTGTTTTGGGTTTTTTTTGTTTGGGGGGGGGGGGGGGGGGTATGGATTCTCAGCAAGACGGAGACGCTACTTCATAACACGTTCAGTGCCGAACAAAACTTGAACAACACCCAGCTGCAAGAGGTATAGATCCTCAGTCATGAGCCCCAGCAGTCGCGGGGGCTCATGAGGATCTATGCCTCTTGCTCACACCATCTTGAATCCAGGTTCCTAGGACATTTTTTTCATTTTCATTTTTGTTTTGTTTTTGTTTTTGTTTTTGGTCTTGAATGGCAAAGATTCGCAGAAACCGACTGTTTGCTTTTTACGTTCCTGTCAATTCCGATGAAGTCTCATCGTCACTGAGCTTCAACTGATCTGCTCCATGGCGGGGCGCTTGGATTGCTAAAATTTGCCGATACAACGGGTTATCAACGTTGGATTCTTGCCTGAACTAAAGACTTTTCTACCCTTTCTCACAATCCATTTGAATAGGCACAAGTACCAGAAGTTTCCCCACTGCCTTTTGGGCGTAAAGGGAAGGAACTCTCCCGCACACAAAGGAAAAAGAGCCGCAGAAAAAAAACTTCGTAATTTACGTTAACCCTTTTGTCCCGCTTTATTGTAAGACATACTACAAGCATTTATGAAGGAGATATTGCGATATATTAAACCCTTTACTGCATAGGGTAGGGTCGCCATAAAACTGTCGTGTCCTGAGATCTGCACTAGAAATGAAGACTGAGTGCGGCCGCAAACTTACTTACTTACGCCTGTCACCCCTCCCCGGGTATAGGCCGTCGACGCGAGACCTCCAGCGACTCCTGTCCTGTGCTTCTACTTCGATTTTACTCCAGGTGGTTCCCAGTCTCTTGATGTCTGCTTGGAGGTCTCGACGCCAGGTGTTTCTCGGCCTGCCTCTTTTCCTCTTTCCCTGGGGGTTCCATGACAATGCCTGCCTAGTGATACTGGAAACTGGCTTTCTCAGACTGTGACCAATCCATCCCCATCTTCTTCGACCAATTTCATTCTCTGCTGTTATCTGCTCTGTTCTCTCCCAGAGTCTGACGTTGCTGATCTCCAGTGGATTTCAAGATTCTTCTAAGGCAATTGTTTATGAAGATCTGTACTCTGTTGATTGTGGTTTTTGTCAACCTCCAAGTCTCTGCTCCATATAAGAGAACTGCTTTTACGTTGGAGTTGAAAATCCGGACTTTGGTGTGTTGTGACAGCTCTCTGGAACTCCACACTTTTTTCAGCTGGAGAAAGGCTGCTCTGGCTTTACCGATTCGTGCTCTGACATCTGCATCAGTGCCACTTTTTTTGTCGATGATGCTCCCGAGATAGGTGAAGGACTCCACCTCCTCCGGCGGGGTGCCACCAAGCAAGACTGGTTCTTCCCTGCTTGCATTCAGCCTCATTGTCTTTGTTTTCTGTTTGTGGATGGTGAGGCCCACTTGGGACGAGATGTCAGCAAGCCTCGTGGTCTTGTCCTGCATTTGTTGATGAGTGTGGGACAGTAAAGCCAAGTCGTCTGCAAAATCGAGGTCGTCAAGCTGTGTCCACAGTGTCCACTGTATTCCGCTTCTTCTCTGCTCTGTGGTCCTCTTCATGACCCAGTCTATGGCCAGTAGGAAGAGGAACGGAGACAGCAAACACCCCTGCCTGACGCCGGTTCTGACCTGGAGCTCCCTGGTGAACTGCCCTTCATGGATCACGCGACATGTCATGCAATCGTAGCTGCTTTTGATCAGGCAGACGAGTTTTGTGGGTACACCATAGTGTCGTAGGAGTTTCCACAAAGTCTCTCGGTCCACGCTGTCAAATGCTTTCTCGTAATCCACAAAGTTGGCATACAGCGGGGAGCTCCACTCCAGAGACTGCTCCACGATGATGCGGAGAGTGGCAATCTGGTCTGTACATGATCGGTTTTTCCTGAATCCTGCTTGCTGGTCTCTCAGCTGGGGGTCGACGGAGCTCTTCATTCTCTCCAGGATGATCCTGTTGAAGACCTTTCCTGGTACTGACAGCAAGGTGATTCCTCTGTAGTTGGAACACTTGCTGAGGTCGCCTTTCTTGGGAAGCTTGATTAGGTACCCCTCCTTCCAGTCAGCCGGCATCACCTCCTCTTCCCAGATCTTTCCAAACAGTGGGTACAGCATCTCTACTGTTGTTTCTAGGTCTGCTTTCAGAGCCTCCGCTGGGATGCCATCTGGCCCTGCTGCTTTGCCGTTCTTCAAAAATGCCACTGCTCTTCTGATCTCTTCCCTGCTGGGTCTGTCACAGCTAATGGGTTGGTCAGTTTCTGCTGGCTGGATGTCTGGGGGGTCGGGTGGGGTGGGTCTGTTCAGTAACTCTTCAAAATACTCGGCCCATCTGTCGAGTTGGTCTGCTCTGTCTGCAATAGGCTTGCCTTCTTTGTCTTTTACTGGTCTTTCTGTATGGCCATACTTGCCAGACAATCTTCTGGTAATGTCGTAGAGCTGTTTCATGTTGCCGCTGCCTGCTGCCTTTTCTGCCTCTGCTGCTAGGCCGTCTGTGTAGGCTCTCTTGTCTGCCCTGATACTCCTCTTCACCTCGCGGTTGGCTTCCGAGTATTCCTCATGTGCCCTTGCTTTTGCTGCTCTCGTGCGGCTGTTGTTGACAACTGCTTTCTTCTGCTTTCTCACTTCTATCTTCTTCAAGGTCTGTGCCGACAGCCAGTCCTTGTGATGGTGTTTCTTGAACCACACAGTGTCTTTGCAGGTTGAGTTCAGTGCCTCTCTAACTGCCTTCCACTGCTGCTCTGTGGTGACCGCCTCCTCTTCATTTACTAGCTCCTGTAGCGCTTGAAACTGGTTGGACAGCACCAGTTTGAACTCTTCTCTCACTCCAGTCTCTCTCAGGAGGCCTACATTATAGCGCTGTCTTCTTGTTGTCCCTGTGCTGCTTTTCTTTAACTTGAGCTTTATTCTTAAGATAAGCAGATGATGGTCTGAGGCGACATCTGCTCCCCTCCTCACTCGAACATCTTGAAGGGATCTTCTAAATTTCTTGCTAATGCAGATATGGTCTATTTGGTTCTCTGTAGTATGGTCAGGTGAGACCCACGTTGCTTTGTGTATTCTTCTGTGTGGGAAGATGCTGCCTCCAATGACAAGTCTGTTTAGAGCACAAAAGTCTACGAACCTCTCCCCGTTCTCACTCATCTCCCCTAGTCCCTGTCTCCCCATCACCGAGTGCGGTCGCAAAGCTCACAAAAAATCAAAACCGTATCGCTCTTATTTATTGCCAACATTACTGTCTTCAAACGTGTACTGGTCTTAGATTCTCAGTGGACCATAACCCATTCAGCCCCGACGCCCTACAGCAGGAGGTGGCCTGATTGACCATGATAATTCAAGGGTCGTGCCAGATCAGCTTAGCGCCTGAAGGCGCCAAGCTGATCTGGCGCGGCCCTTGAATTGTCATGGTCAATCCGTCTTCTGCAACTGGTACATAGTAGTTTATTAGCCACCTCCAAAATTTGGGAAATGCGGTCATGGGGTTAAGAGAGTTAAATGCGGATCTAGGAAATCATCTCAGCAACATTCAACAATCGTGCAAAACGTTTAAAGTTATATTCCGGTCCAGGATCAAGCATCTCAAAACAGTCAAAAAACTGTCTGCAACAAATACTGCTGACAGTATGTGTATGGGTCCTTTGTGTACTATCTTAGAGCTTTATGGTGTAAACCTACAATGACAAATGTCGAAATTCATCGTTGGGAGGGTGTATTGTTTTTTTTAACCGGAGTCGCGGATATATCGTCTGCATCGGCCTGGTTTTGAATTAATATGCATATTTATGAGCATGCGTCACAAGGCAGAACACGGCCGACTATCAGTGTATCGCAATACTGCAGGTCACGAGGTCATCGGTGTGGTGTACACACGTGTCAGTGTACACGTGTACTGATGTTCTCCGGCATCCCTTTGACGTAATTTTTCACGAGAATGTAGAATAAACCTTTCATACTCGCTATGCTGTCAAAATCACAATGCGGGTTCCGTTTAACCTGCACGACCCTTGAATTATCATGGTCAATCAGGCCACCTCCTGCTATAGGGCGTCGGGGCTGAATGGGTTAAGGTCCACTGAGAATCTAAGACCCGTATACGTTTGAAGATAGTAATGTTGGCAATAAACAGGAGCGATAAGGTTTTGATTTTTCGTGAGCTTTGCGGCCGCAGACTCAGTCTTCAGTTCTGCAGATCTGGACACGACAGTTTTATGGCGACCTACCCTAGGCAGTGAGACCTTCCAGCCCATGTCAGACATGCTTCAACACTGCTCAAGACCTATCTGTTTTCTTATGCGTATAGTTAAATTCATTTTCAGTGCGTTAGCAATCTTTTTCACTACGTGCTCTTGTACCGGTGTGTGTGTGTGTGTATGTGTGAGTGTGAGCTATTGATATGTGTCACTTTAGTTTTTGTAACATTTATTGTAGTGTTTTCTTTCTTTTACTTTTTGTTCTGTGATTTTGTTTATCTCGTAAAGCGCTTAGAGCACCATTCATTTGGAGGTTAAGCGCTATATATATGAACATTATTATTATTATTAGTAGTAGTACTATTTACTAGTAACGATCGTGCTGCATCGTGCACCGAAGGCGTGGCTTGTTGTGACTCTCCGCGCAAAGCGAGCGAGCGTCCACGGTGCCTAGTTTGACTTTTGATCCTTTACCCCTCGGAAACACGAAACATAACATTGGTATTTATACCCACTTTCTGCACTGCAGTCAATTTCACATCTCACACATCGAAGTCTATGTAACTGAAAGCATTATCGGAAACGACAAATGCACCATCGCAGCAGAAACATTACCTCTGTGAATCGAGTGAATGAGAGCCCGCATAGACAAAAAAGTGTTACGACCAGCGATGTGCAACTGTGACACACACCGTAGTTTTCCGATCCTTGCAGCATAAAATGTTATAACTAGCTCGTAACTATATGATAAAACAGGTTTAAAATCTTGCGAAATCAAAAAAGATAAATTCTACTGAAAATCGCTAGCGCTCGCGGCACTATAGGAAGATCGACAAAGACCGTAGATTACTTACTGATTCACAGAGCAGAATAGCGACAAATTCCGGATGGGCGGTCAAGCCAAGCTCTTGCTTTAAGCGTTGCCACATGTCCATAATTTTATTCCATTGTCCAATGTCAATTCTACTCAGGGGTATCTTGACTCTCTTCCTCTTTCTTTCTTCAATTCCGAGTCTGTCGTTGTCGGCGCGTGTCGGTGATATTTTCTTTTTTTTTTCTTCGCTGGTTCATCCGCCATCTTGTCTCTGACTGGTTATAATTATACAGATGACCTAACGTCGTAAAGAATAGTTATGACGTCAGCTACCTTCGCATATCAGAAGCAATTTTGTTACGTGTCCCGTCAGAAAATTCCGGTGGGCCTCTTTTCGCTTTGAACGGACGAAAGAAAGCATTTGGTGGGACAATAGGGTGGTCACTGTCTAAGTGGTTGGTTGGTTAGTTCGGGTTTAACGTCCACAGCACCGAGGTGATCATGGACCGCCCTGACGGGCGGGTTATGGAGGACAGGGAAATCTATTGCCTATGGAGTACGACCTGAACACTGATCAACTCAGCCGTACTCCAACTGTGTTACTTTGATTTACCAGGACCTTTCAACGGACACTGTCTAAGTGGGTATGTAAAAGATTTTTGCAAAA
Organism: Semisulcospira habei; assembly: GCA_036245525.1. Classification (NCBI taxonomy): domain Eukaryota; kingdom Metazoa; phylum Mollusca; class Gastropoda; family Semisulcospiridae; genus Semisulcospira; species Semisulcospira habei. The sequence goes on from BTPG01000001.1 coordinate 17,058,206, forward strand.
TGAAGCCTTAAAAAAGGTCGGGTGTGTCCCTTTAACACATTAGACACGTATTCTTTTGGGATACGCGGCTTCATATCGCTTATACGGATGCGACACGACTCAGTATGAGTTAACCCTCGGGCTGTCGGTAGCGCTTTTTGTCGCAATGATTCCTGCAAAGCGACTAAAACATCTACTGTGGGAAATCAGGGTATTTACCCGACCACATATAGTAGCGCACCTTCATGTTTGTGTGTGTATGTTTCTCCTGCCTACTTCTAAGTTCGGAGAAAGACATGGTTATATAAGAGACCTGATCCATTCTTATTAGGAATGGAAATGATTGTCTTATTCTATACCTGCGTATTTCTCTGTGGGCTGGCGATTGGGTGCCTGACAGGCGGGGGCAGGGGATCTAACTGTTGTCTGTCCAGCGCTGTGATTCCCCTTGGTTTGAGTACTGACTAAAACAAATAAACAAAACGATATATATATATATATATATATATATATATATATATATATATATATATATATATATATATATTATATATATATATATATATATATATATATATATATATATCGCTACCCGCGACAGTAAAGCGTTAAGCGCAGGCTTTATATATGAGAATTCACGTCGCTTGCGCCTTGGCGGCTGAATCGATATGAATCGGCCTTCTTCACCAAGCATCCAGGTCTGCCAAACGGGAAGAAGTCAACCCTACCATCCAACATAGAAAAAGAAAACTCACAATATACATCTGCAAGAGGCATAGAACCTCATGAGCCCCTGCGGATGCAGGGGCTCATGAGGTTCTATGCCTCTTGCCGGTTCTGGCATCGTTTACTTCTAGTCTATCCCTCAGACGGAGAGCGTCGCTGTTACCCGTTCAATAACACTAAGCACCCATAAACATGATTTAGCCACGTCAAAACTTCCCCTTACCCAGCTCGTAAGAGGCGATCGGGCCGTGCGCCCCTGGTCACAGCGGTGCGCGGGTGGATTGAGGCCGACCTCGGCCCGATGTCTTTTTGCTGGCTCGTGCTCGCGGCTCGTTGTTTGCTGATCTAGCGTCTGATCGCCTCATTTACAGCCACACCGCATCAAAGAATGATTTCAGCAGTGTTGGGGGTTACGTCAAGTAAAAAGCACACGACGACTGGCGAAGGGCTACTGACGAGGCAATATCGACAGCTTGCTCGTAATTGAAACTCTGTTCCTTTAAAGGCCATAAGCGCTCCCGGAGCATAAAACTGTTTCACGAATATGAAACACCTAATATATATATATATATATATATATATATATATATATATATATATATATATATATATATATATATATATATATAATATATATATATATTAAAGGAAATTCGTGAAAATATATATTAGGTGTTCATATCTGTAAAACAGTTTTATGTTCCGGGAGCGCTTATGACCTTTAAAGGAACAGATTTTTCAATTACGAGCATGCTGTTATATATATATATATATATATATATATATATATATATATATATATATATATATATATATATATATATATATATATATATATATATATATATATATATATATATATATATATATTCATTACTTATAACAAAGGCGTCGCCCAAGCCAAAAAATGCACTCAATCAGAGTAGCTCCAAGGGACATAATTTTTCAATAAATTCTGAGAATGCTGTGCTAATGCCATGGAAATCCAGCCTGGATTTCCATGGCATTAGCACAGCATTCTCAGAATTTATTGAAAAATTATATATATATATATATATATATATATATATATATATATATATATATATATATATATATATATATATATATATATATATATATATATATATATATATATATATATATATATATATATAAAGAAAACTCACAATATTTTGGGGTTGTTTTTTTTTTTTGGTTTTTTGGTCATCTTGTGAAATGACTGGGGGTCACAGACAATTCGTGTATTTCCTGTGCAGTTTAGGGAATTCATGAATTTCCTACTTCATGGATTGACTGTAACATAATATAAATGTATTGTGTCCGTTTTACCGCTCAGTGTAGCTCAACTCCACCAGGCAACGAGAGCCGCGGTAAACGCTATTCATAGCTCCAAACTCAAGGTCCTCGAGCAAAACAGAAAGTAGCTGGCGATCTGCTATAAAGGCCTTTGTGTGGTTATATCACAGTCAGGTGTCTTAATTAATCTGTCCGTGAGTGAAACATGCAGTTATGCCCGGAAATCAATGTAACAGGTTTGTACGGTCACCGCGGACGCATAGTTAGTTTAAAGCGACATCACGTTTTAGGCAACAGAGGGTAAACCCCCTTCACTGTCAGAGAAAAGATGCACACGACACAGCTGCAAGAGACATAGATCCTCATGAGCCCCCGCACCTGCGGGGGCTCATGAGGATCTATGTCTCTTGCCGGGACCAGTTTCTTGAACGGTTTTGGCTTTTGCTCGTTTAATGAACAAGGGTTTCATTGGCAGGAACAAAAATGTACGTACAGGGAAGTGGTTATTAGGTTGGTTGGTTAGTTCGGGTTTAACGTCCACAGCACCGAGGTGATCATGGACGGCCCTGGCGGGCGGGTTATGGGGGACAGGGAAATCTATTGCCTATGGAGTACGACCTGAACACTGATCAACTCAGGCGCACTCCAACTGTGCCACTTTGATTTACCAGAACCTTTCAACGGACATGCTATTGAACAAATCCGTTTTTCCCCCTGGATTGTGAGTCCAGCTACCGGGGCCGGGACGGGATTCGAACCCACGACCCGGCTTTTCCCTTCGCTCTCCTGCTCCGACGTTTAACCGCCTGAGCTATTTCGGACTCTGTGGTTATTAATTGTCACTATCTACTTTATGCTGCCGGCCTCGCTCATAACGAAGTGGGCTACAGCAAAAAGCCAGATATGTCAACACTTTTTTTAGAAGCGCCCACAACGCCTTTCTAGTCTGTACAAATTACTTCGCTTATTACAGACTTTGCACATAACGAAAAGAACATTTGATGTATTATCTGGAGTATACTGAAATGGTCTTCGTGTGTCTCACAATAATGATGCCGAACATAACTTATGCATTTGAATGTCGCAAAATAAAAGACTTTTTTCTGGTTTTCTTCTCTTTAATACTTTGGTACCAATTTCAGCCCACTTATCACATTTCAGATATAAACGATTTGAATTTCCAAAAACTTCAGTAGCTTTCTTGACCTTGCCCTTAACATCACGTGAATGCTCTGTGTTTATGTATAGTGTGTGAGTGATTGCGCGTGATGCACGTGAGCGTGCTTGTTGGTTTCAGTTCGCGGCGGCGCTTTGAGCCGATTTTCAATTGGGATAAAGCGCCTATTTAATGCGCTGATTTATTTATTATGATACGCGGGAGATTTCCTTTTACGCAGTCACATGCCTCCCTGTTGCGAGCGCCTTCCGACACTGAAGAAGTGTAGAACATTCTTAGCTGAGGTAAGACAACATTGAGAACCCGTTGTGTGGACGAATTTTAGCAATCAATGTCCGTCCTGGAGCAGATTGCTTCAAAGCTTCTTTTTAATCCCTTCCCTGCCACTGTACGCACATTTTTTTGCATATTCAAAGTCCGGCCACCCCAAAAAAAAAACGTCCAAGGAACATCGCTACAAATTGGTCTCAGCAAGAGGCATAGCTCCTCATGAGCCCCCGCAGTCGCGGGGGCTCATGAGGATCTATGTCTCTTTGCAGCTGGATCGTGTTCCCTTTCTCTCGACAGTGATGGGGCTAACTTCTTCACAGCTACCAGAGTGGTTGCGTTTGATACTACCGACTCCCAACAACGAACGAGAGCCAAATCGTGACTGATAACCAGCTGCTGCATCAAGCGCAGACGCTACTCCAAACATCTTGAAGAGGCATAGATCTTCATGGAACCTCCGGGCTCATGAGGATCTATGCCTCTTGGCGATGTTTGGAGTGTCATCTATGCTTATGTTACAAGCTGGTTATCCGCCGTGTGTTACGTGGTAGTTGTGGTCGTAGTATGATGCAGGCACACCAGACACACTCACGTAGGGTCTTGTAGAAAAACCTCACTCAGTTGCAACTCGTCACACGTGGCGAAAGGTTGTAGAGCGCACTGGAGTAACAGTTCCAACAGTACTTTATCTTTACGATGCACTCCCAGCACAATGCATCCACACTTTGATGCACTATCTGTCACAAATGCGTGCTCATTGTGATAGACTGTCTCAGACAATGTATGCACTTATTTCCTAACACTCCCTTTTATACCATCATAGATTTCCAGAACAATCCCGCAACTTACACAACTCAACCAATCAGAAAAGAACACGTAACCAAAATCATTAATATTCATCAAAAAAAAAGAACACTAGATTTTTCTACACTCTTCCATTAAAATCTAGGTGCATTACGTAAATGTTAAGAAATGTAACCAACATGTGGAGTACTACAAAACTTTGACGTCATGTTTGAGGTCACTAGAACAATCGCGCCTTTTTCAGAACCTGCCAGCTTAATCTAAGTCGGACTTTGCTACAAGTTAGCGAAATGGGGAACTTTGTAACCACATTAAAAAAAAATCGATCGCAGTTCTCCATGAAAAAGGAAACGAATCATACTATAAAAAAGGTACGTGATTCTAATCTAACATAACTGAACACCGGATCTTTTCCTATGATCAACACACACACATGCCCTAAAAAGAATAACACAACCACAAACGAAACACCGTGATTTCGCGCTCGTTCGTTGTTGGGAGTCGTTCGTTGCAAAACGAAACCTCACTAATTGACGCTAACTACGTGCGGTATCATCAGCAGCAGTCAAAGGGTTACAGATCTTTGCGCAAAAAAAAAAAGGAGTATTTTCGTGATATTGTCATGAGGACACGCGAATAAACGTAATTTATTATTTAAAAAATATTTATAAAAAAAAAAAACAACTGTTCATCATAATTTTGTGTCAGAATCCAGTCAGTTCGCGCCAATCAGAGTCTACGTATGAATTTGCGCCGAGGTCTTTGTGGCGGATAACAATGCGCCAGAAAGATGAGTATATTTGTGAATGAATAACTCTGTGCCAACTTAAATTGGCTTGTTGTGAATAATTATGCGCCAGAACACTGGGTACCTTGCTGGTGTACAACCTAACTTTGAGCCCAAAGTTGTAAAAAAAAAAATAATATAATAATTTGCGCGGCCACACTTTTGCGCAAAGACACGGTTACAAATGTGTGTCTGGATAACCTTATGCCAAACACTACAGCGAATATAATTATTCTGGATTATTTAACCCATTTCGTCCCGACGCACTACAGCAAAAGATGGATCGACCATGATAATTTAAGGGTAGTGGCAGATTAGCTTATGGCGCCAAGCTAATCTGGCGCTACCCTTGAATTGACATCGTCGATCCATCGTCTACAACTGGTACACATTCGTTAGTGCCACCTAAAAAAAATGGGAAATGCGGGGTTAAATGGGTTAATGCCAGGTGCATCGATCACGTTCTCATATCCACTGGTTAACCCCTTGCCTGCCACTGAACGTACATTTTTTATTCTGAAATCTTGGTTCATTCAACGACCAAAAGCCAAAACCGTCCAAGAAACATGGATACAAATTGGTCTCAGCAAGAGACATAGATCCTCATGAGCCCCCGCAGTCGCGCGGGCTCATGATGATCTATGTCTCTTGCGGCAGTTGGACCGAAACCTTTTCTCGGCAGTGAAGGAATTGCTCACACATGACAAGCTACGCGCGACTGTTAGGTCACTGCTGTCTAATTTGTCAGAACTGACTCACATCGGTGAACATAGAGCAATGTAACACGGCCATCAGAGCACGGTAAATTCAGCGTGAAAAACTGATCATGACTTTTTCCAAAAATCGGAAGTAGGTAAGAAACTGTGCTTCTTCTGACACAAACATTGGAAATAACCCATTCCCCGCCACTGTACGAGTACTTACAGATTTTAATAGCATGTCCACGATGTCAAAGGCGGGCAGGCTAAACCTTTAACAATTAAAGTAACAAGATAAAAATTAAGTCATGTCTAGTTACGCTAACCTAGCTGCTGAACGTACATTTGGCGCGAAGCGCCGTATGTGCGTATGTATGTATGTACTATGTATGTATGTATGTACGTATGTGTGTGCGTATCAGTGTGTGTAAACAAGAGGATCTCCGATATTTCTGTACACACAAGCTGGAAACTTGGAGAAATACTTTCTTGAGTGGGTGGCTAAGAGACCATCCGAGCATATTGTAATTAAAGACATAAACAGCCATTTATAGGAAGTCGGTTGACCCAGATTAGAGTCCGTAATTTTTGTCATATTTACTTGAACTTTTGCATATAGCTAGTTTGGAGAAAGACATTGGATGCGTTCGTTAGCCAGCTTTGTATCCTTTCAACTAATTCTTTTCAGACAAGAATTAAAACACTAAAACAAACTTTACTTCTAGAGGAAGTCAGACAGTGGCGGTGACGTAAAAGAGGCAACTCCGTCACCACGCAGACACTGACATAATACTCTAAATATGACGTCATTCTCTCTCTCTCTCTCTCTCTCTCTCTCTCTCTCTCTCTCTCTCTCTCTCTCTCTCACACACACACACACACACACACACACACACACACACACACACACACACACACACACACACAAACATGCGCGCATCTCCAGGAGGAATAGATCCTCATGCGCCCTCTAGGCTCATGAGGATCTATGCCTCTTGGATATGTTTGGAGCGCGCGCGTACGCACGCACTAATACGCACACACACATCGACGCGCTTTCAGAAGAGCATGCAGGTGACCTGTGTACTTAGTATATCATGTAGCTAGGTAAAGTCAACCTGCTTTCACACACATTATAGCAAGACTGAAATTGTACCGTGAAGTTCTAGTTTTGTCACCATTTTCTCAAGCCTATGAAATGAAAGTGAAACTCATATCACGTAACATATAAAATTAGGTAAAAACTAAAACTTACGTTGCGGGGGCTCATGAGGATCTATGTCTCTTTTGCATTTGGATCGTGTTCATTTTTTCTCGGCAGTGAGGGAGCCAAGTTAACAGCTTGGGCAAAACATGAGATACAGTTGAGACCTCGACCACTTTATGGAACATTTTTGAGAAGACAAAATCAATCTTTTAAATAATATTTATGTGTTTCGGTCTGTGATTTTGGATATTACGGATTCAGCCAGACCATAAGGTATAAAATGACAGATCATCACAAACGTATTGCCTGGTTATTATTGCATTCTAACGCCGAACACTGAGGCTGCTTAACCCATTACACACTGATGCTAAATTTTCAATTTTGCTTCTTGCCCTATGACGGCTACATTACAGATTAGGAGATAGATGAACAATTTTAGTTCAAGAGTGGTGCCTGAGGCGCCAAGCTATTCTGGCACCACCCTTAAACTATTATAGTCAAATTTATTTCAAGCAATGGGTGTATCAGATTGAAAAGGGTTAACACGTGACAACCTCACGTCGGTAAACAGATACAGTTTACTACTGACTGCCACACGTAGTCTCACAGAGACATTTTCAAAAGAATACCGCCCACCCCCCAATCCCCCCCACCCTACCTGGCCCCAATCTCCTATATATATTTATATTTAAAACAAACCAACAACAGCAGCATAAAACAACAGCAGACAGGCGCACACACTCGCACACAAAACCTTTCTTTCATACTCACGTACCTATAGAAGGAAAATAGTCCATCAGAAGTTTGAACAAAATCCTGAATTATCCAAGCAACGCAGTCGTCCACACGGCGGTCCGCAGATGAGAACGAACCGCCGGTTAGCGCCCACTGACAAAATATTTCATTCGTCGACATACCGTGGAGTCGTATAGGGCCTACGCTGCATACGTATACGCTTACCGGCCCACCGAGGGCCGGCAACTGTTATAATTTCTCCAAACTGACTTCATTCCAGAAACCTTTCCGGACCCGCATACAAAGGCGGACTGATAGTGAACTATCACTGACCCAACAGGAAATCCTTAGTCTGGATTAACGGATTTTCCTGCTTAATCCTATACATACTGAGGCCGACTTTTTTATTTTCAATTTGCTTTGAAGGCTACATTACAGATTAGGAGTTAGATCACAAATTTAAATTCAAGGGTGGTGCCAGAATAGCTTGGCGCCTCAGGCGCCAAGCTATTCTGGCACCACCCTTGAACAGTTATAGTTTAAAATGATTTATAGGCAGTAGTGTATCAGAATGAAAATGCATAGGTTAATCCTCTTTATCTCCTGAGCACTTCACATTGGTTACACACTTCCTAGAGACCTGGAATGAAGACCGGGAATCGGCTGTCTAAGCCCAAACGGAATTTTAAAACAGCACAGTACTGAAGTCACGGATAGCACAAAGTGAGGCCGCCGATCGCAACTCATTGCAAGCAGAGGGGCGTGGATTCTCACGAGCCCCTAGCCCAGATAGCACTTCCTAAGCCGAGAGCCGTGAGAGATCTGCACTGACGGCCGAAGCGGCCTTCACAACGCTGTCTCAGTGCAACTCAAAGTTTCGTTTACTACGCATATCAGTCACGCGTCGACGGACGGAGTCAGCGGGCCGGACCAAACTTACAACACTGAGTTGAGCAAGACTTGCGGAAGGCGCGGATTCTTATGAGCCCCTGCTAATGCAGGGGCTCATGAGAATTTACGCCTCTTGCAGACGAGGGGAGGGGGGGGGGGTGACTTGTCCACTTACAAGACTAAGGAGAGTCACACATAAGAATCGTCGGTGGACAGGAACGCTACACCGGCACTGAATGAAAGAAATACTGTTCATTCCCCGCGCGTATAGCAGACGATCGCTATTGCGAATACAGGCATTCATAGCGCGCGAGCGTTTCGTGACGCAGCTTAGCACGCTCACTGAGTGTAACACCGACCGACTCGACGGTAGCAGGACGGCTGAGGGGTTGCCTAACTCCGCCCTCTCTCTCTCTCTCTCTCTCTCTCTCTCTCTCTCTCTTCAGTAATCTCTCTCTCTCTCTCTCTCTCTCTCTCTCTCTCTCTCTCTCTCTCTCTCTCTCTCTCTCTCTCTCTCTCTTCAGTAATCTCTCTCTCTCTCTCTCTCTCTCTCTCTCTCTCTCTCTCTCTCTCTCTCTCTCTCTCTCTCTCTCTCTCTCTCTCTCTCTCTCTCTCTCTCTGTTGCCCATTTCGGCCTTTGTGTTTCCCCATAGCGTAACTTTTATTAACTCTTGCCTACTAAATAACGTTTCCTATTATGTACTCTGACAGCAATTTTGTTAAGAGTTATTTTTTTAGCCAGGGGCGGATCTGGGGGGTTACAAGGGTTCCGGACCTCCCCACCTCCACCCCCACCCGTCCCACCCACCCCCGCCCGACCCAAAGTTCTTTAAAATCTGTAACAAAGTTCCTTTTTGGGGTGTTTGGAACCCCCCTCCCACCCCGATTTTCGGCCTCTGGAAGTAAGTTATAACGTTGAGGGGCGGGGAGGGGGGGCGGGTGGGGGGGGGGGCTTTTGTATCAGGTTGAAGGTCCCAAACAAAACGTTGGACCTCTCCCCTCCCCCGAGGTAACTGATCCGCCACTGAGTGCGCATTGCCAAGTAACGGGTTTTCTCTGTTGCCTAAGTCGCGTTTGTGGTTTCGTAACTTTCGTTAACTCTTTCTTTGCCCACTAAATACATTTTCTGTATTATGTGCTCTGACACTAAGTAATTTTGTTAACTCATTCAGCCCGACGGCCGTATTTCCCAAATTTTGGAGGCGTCATCTAATGACTATGCACAAGTTGTAGGAGATGGATCGACCATATTAATTCAAGGGCAGTGCCAGATTAGCTTGGCGCCGACAGGCGCCAAGCTAATCTGGCACTACCCTCGAATTATCATGGTCGACCCATCTCCTGCTGTAGGGCGTCAGGGCTGAATGGGTTAAGAGTTAATTTCTGGATCTAGTGCGCATGCCGAGTAAACGGCTGTAATGACACATTTACAATAGCCAAATAGCTAAAAATAGCCAAGCAAACGCACTAGAATCGAACCTTGGCTGGGGGAAATCTCGCCGCCGTTTGTGTTCTCGGGGAGTCAGTTGATCTCTCGGCTGCTGAAGTCGCCATTCGCAGGCAAAAAGTCAACGTGTCCAATTTCAAAAGGGTAGCAAGCGGCTAGCAATTGGGGGGGGGGGTGGGGGGGGGAAGCGGGGAAGGGGCGTGGGCGGGGGGTACCCGAACGGTCAGTTTTGCCACCACGAGAAGGACAATGATTGCAGACGATATTCAGCTGACACGCCGAAAGTAAAGCTGGTCGGCATTTCCGGAGTAGGACTAAAAGACCTGACTGATGTCTGAATACCACATGCCAGTTCAGGAGATAGATTGGCGGCTATGACAGCCAAGGGAGGCACCAGAATAGCTTAGCGCTTTATGCACGACCTAAATCCACAAGTACACTTCTATTCAAATGAGACGCTCAGCGTCTCATTTGAATAGAAGTGCACTTGTGGCGTTTCGTGTCTGATGTTCGTGCCTGTGGCTGTCGTTAGCGGTTTTTGTCGCTTTGATTCCTGCAGGAGTCGTCGCGGAAAATTATATTTTTAAAATATGCTACCATCAGCCAAACGGTTATAGAGGAGACATTGCTACCACAGTTTAACCCGTTCAGTGCCGAGAAAATGTGAACACCGCACATAACTGCAAGAGGTATTGAACGTCATGAGCCCCCGCAGTTGCGGCGGTGGCTCATGAGGATCTGTGCCTCTTGCTGACACCACTTTCAGTCCATGTTCCTGAGACAGCTAGAACGTTTCGGTGTTGACGTAACAAAGATTGCAGAGACACACTCTGCGTCAGCTAGCACTGAACGGGTTAACCCTTTCAGCCCCAAGGTCCCATTTCTCAAATTTTGGAGGCGTTGCCTAACGACTATGTACCAGTTGCAGGAGATGGCTTGACCATGATAATTCAAGGGTAGTGCCAGATTAGCTTGGCGCCTGAAGGCGCCAAGCTAATCTGCCACTACCCTTGAATTATCATGGTCAAGCCATCTCCTTCTGTAGGGCCTAAAAGGGTTAACTTTTGCTGCCGGTAGAGGTTTTTGTCAGAGGGTTAACCTTCACTGCATGAGGGTCAGCCCTTGTTGCCTGTATTATTGGAGAAGGTCGCTTTAATTTAATTGGTGCGGGTCTGTCACAAACAGCACACGTTTTCCTGTATATTGTGCGATAAATTATAAATTGAAGCTTTAGTTCATCAAAAGGCGCATGTGACAAAACGGTACACTACGCCCCAGACATGTTTGCCATTTACATTGGTGCGTGACACAAAGAAAGAAAATTCAAGCAAAATTTTGAATCTTGAGCTTCAGGCCTCGCAAAGACGACACAAAAGGTGGCACGCTTTGTGCACTGTGACGCGGGGCAATTGTCTACATGGAGTACAATAAGAACTCTGTCCTCATATGAAGGCAAAAGACAGTAAGTCCATTTTTGTGAAAAGCGAGATTTTTTTTGGGTCCTATTACAATGAAAATCTCGGGTTTTTTTTTTTTTTTTAATGCACTTAATACTGTCTTATACTGTCTTACTGTCTTATACAAGAAAAATCAGGTTTGCTGTCATCATTTTAGCGCACGGCACCTAACGCGCCTCAGGCTAAAAATAAAAATAAAAATAAAAAAAAATTGCCACACCAACGTGACCCCCAAAATTGACGGATCTGGCGTAGTACGTCAAAATGAGTCCTGACCCAGATCGCAAAGGTCTTTGGGCCGACGACGGCTGCAGTTGGGCCGCGCATGGCCGTGCGCGGGCCAACTGCTGCCGTCGTGAACCCGAGCACCTTTTGCTGTCAGGGGACCAGTCTGGCGTCGACTGAGGTCACTATGCCTGGCGTAGTGGACTTACTGTCTTACTTACCGTCACAGGACAAAATTATACAAAGTAGCATGTAACGGTACCGGTTGTACTAATTTTGTTTTTCTGACATGCATACGCGTGCCAACGTAGCAACTGTGGGTAGGGGGGGGATGGGGGCACATGAAGATCTATGTCTCTTGCAGTTTAGTGGTGTTGACATTTTCTCGGCATTGAACAGGTAGAATAAAATATATATATATTTGAACGTTTCATTTGGCACTTTGCCGTGGGCCACTAAATCTAAATGCATGCAATGCCGTAGAATTTACATAATTACATTCTGCCCACTGCCTTAACCCATTCAGCCCCAAGGCACTACAGCTGGCGATGGGTCGAGCATGATAATTCAAGGGTAGTGCCAGATTAGCTTGGCGCCATCCGGCGCCAAGCTAATCTGGCACTACCCATGAATTATCATGCTCGATCCATCGCCTGCGTCTGGTGCACTGTCGTTAGGTGACTCCTCCAAAAGTTGGGAATTGCAGCCTTGGGGTTAAATGGGTTAACTGTCACAGCCATTGACTGTGGCTTTCAGAACACGATTACTTTATAGAAATGCGTAACTGGCTAACTGCCTTTTTTTCCAATGCCTGAAGACGGCTGTTTGATCTTCAATCTAAGCGTACGTGCTTCCGCCGAAGATTGAAGATTAGCTTATATTTTTAGAGCGCGTTGATCAAGGTTTTGCTACTCCGGTTTATAACTGAATAACTTTCACAAAACTTATTTGAACGATTTTTTTTTAAAGGAAAAATTAGGGCCTGTAAATGTTATCTGGTTTGTGGTTACGGACTCTACGCCGCAAGGTCCAGTACCACAGCCCCTCACGCCTTTAGCAGGAGGTGGATCGACAATGATAATTCAAAGGTGGTGCCAGATTAGCTTGGCGCCTGAAGGCGGAGTAAGGTGCTCATCATTCAGCAGAACTACGTATCAGTAGAACTACGTGTCGATAGCACTACAGTCAAAATAAGCCTATCGACGCGCAGTGCTGATGACACTTAGATGTATGTACTTTGCAAGCCGTAGTGCTAGCGACACTTAGCACTGCCCTATCGTAGTGCTATCAACACGTAGTGCTGGCGATCGTAGAGCTATCGACACGTAGTATTGGCGATCGTAGAGCTATCGACACGTAGTTCTCGTGATACGCAGTGCTAGCGAGACGCACCCCGATTAACCCCTTCCCTGCCACTGTACGTACATTTTCGTTTCTGAAATCTGTGTTTTTAAATTCAACGACCAAAAGCCACGACCGTCAAAGAAACATGGATCCAAACTGGTCTGATCAAGAGGGGGCTCATGAGGGTCTGTGCCTCTTGCAGTTTGACTCTCAGCAGTGGAGGGGTTACATAAGTTCATAGCTCGACCCAAGTGTTCGGCCAACTCAACTTTCTCAATACTAAACGATCAAACTGGTGACTCAAAAGATTACCCATCCCATTACGTGAGACACTCCCTCGCTGTTGCCTTTCTACGTTGCTGGAAAGTGGCCCCGGGGCTGGCAACAGTAATTTCATACGAATATGCACGTCCGAAGGCACAGGCGCGCTGAAGTCAATTGTTTGAGAGCGGTCATATTTCGCGGCATGAGAACATGGCCTCTGTCTTTCTGAGCAGTCTGAGAAAGCTTATACTTCGTGCCTAAAATGAGACAGGCACCGAGGAGTTCAGAGAAGCGTGTAGAATCAACAAAAGTATACTGACGAGCAAAAAAAAAAAAGCGACATTTTTAGAATCATCGGAAACACACAAGTGTTTCAGGTGATTCTAAAACTGTCGCGTTGTTTTGCTCGTCAGTATAGTGTTTCCTTTGATTCCAAAAAAGTCACATTTCTTTTGCTCGTCAGTATAATGATATTGTAAAGAAGAGACCGATATTCTAATGTGTGTCTTTTGTCCTTAACATTTGGGTCGTCGGCAGCAGCTTTTGTCGTGAAGATTAATGCAAGATTTATCGCAACAACAACCGAGAGCCAGGGGGTTAAAAACTCATACCGTCTTACCCTTTTTGAGAGAGTGCGTACGTATATCGCTGAAATCCATATTCTTATTCCATCATCAGCATGCAGAGGGGGGGGGGGGGATCTGGATGGGTGTGGGGGGTCCAGGATCCGCCCCTGTCATGTATGAGTACGGCGTAACGCGCCAAAATGGGCTACGTCTATCGACTATCGATCATTTTGAAAACGCCAAAGATCTGACACCACTACCATGAGCGAGCTTAAATCCTGCGTAAGCCACTTAGTAGGGTGCTCCGTGATATCTCACGCAAGCCAATAAGCAAGGCGCTCTGCGATAGCGGAGCACCTTGTTTAATGGCTTGGGCAGGATTTAAACTCGCTCGTGCCACAGCTGAGGCCCTAGGTGAGTCGTTCTGCCTTGTGTATGCAAAAGACAACTATAGATATTTATTGTTGTGAAACGCGAGATTTTCATAGTAACACTGTCACAATTTATTTTAATCATTATTTATTAGTATTTTCTTTTTGTTAGAAGTTTCGTTCTACGTCTTGTATTGAGATGATGGCATGTTCTTTTTTAGTGACGTCAAGAACATGTGACGTAAGATGTTTGTTTGAAGGGACGGTATGCGTCATTGTGGATTTGGAGACACGTCAAGTCATAAGAGATTTGCTCTTAACCAGAAAAGTTTAGTTTTTGTGAGAAGTTGAGGCGGTGAGGAGATGCCGCGTAGTAATCTATTGTAGAATAGATGGCAGAAGAGCAAAATGCTCATTATAGGAGTGTGTAAAAAGAATGCAGTGGTTGAAGAACTACGGTGTAACGGGATTGACTAACCAGTGACCTTGTCAACGGCCATGGTGGGCGGCAGACAGGCACAAAATAAGTCTACGGAGTAAACCTTTCACGCATCTTTGGGTAGGTAATTGTTTGTTAAATAGTAGATTCGGGAAGTGTGTTATTTGATTGGCTCTGAATCGGAAACTGTATGACATTCGGGCGCGCATCGTCGAGTTTGCGGTATCGTCTGACGATCGAGCGCGGGGATGAAGTCGGTTGATCGGGAAGCGTTTCCGGCGTTGAGCCTGTTTGATTTTGAAATGATTCGGGTCGAGTTTGAGGGATTATGTGTTGTGCGGAAATATGTCGTATTCGTGTGTGTGCATGGCATTTCGAATTGATTGTTATTATGATATTTTATTCGATGTCGGAAACGATCGGGAATCGTCGACAACGTCCTGAAGCCGTTGGCGATCGTCATCGCTACAAAGTGTCGTCATTCGGGCGGAAGTAACGATCGAAGCCATGGCGGATTTCTAAAGGGGAGATACAATTTTATATGTTGAATAGATGCTCTCCAGCTGGGACGTTGGATATATGTACTCCAGGTAGGAGTTAAGTCAACCTGGTGTACGAGAGAGTTGATCCAGGCGGGTGCAGGAAAACTTAATAGGCCACCGTGAGAGACAGTCCGCTTATTCGACCAGTGGCGAGATTCAGCGAGCAGCGACGATATATTCATCTTCAATTCACGGTCGGAGTAATTAGACTGTTTAATATATTGAAGGATCTAGACATCAACTTAAATAGTGTACAGTTGTCAGCAGACAATGAGAAGAAACATCGCAGTGGAACAATTTGGATGATATGTGATTAGTGCTCTGGACATTGTGTGAATGTTTAAGTGTGTGCGTGTATTGCAGGTGCATGTATGAATTGACTGAATAGTGCGTAGGTTTGTATGCGCCTGTGTATATTGTTGTTGTGCGAATGGGAAAATCAAATCATTAAAATTGAACAGAAAATCCAACAATTCCGTGTGTTATATAACTTTCCTCCCTGGTGTGACAAACACAATGAAAATCTCGCTTTTATATAAAATTTATAAAAATCAGGTTTCTGTCATCACGCTAAAAAAAAAAAAAAATTCCCACACCAATGTCACCCCCAAAAAATCGACGGATCTGGCGTAGTACGTCAAAGTGAGTCATGACCCAGCGCGCAAAGGTCCTCAGGCCGACGACGGCAGCAGTTGGCCCGCGCATGGCCGTGGGCGGGCCAACTGCTGCTGTCGTCGGCCCGAACACCTTTTGCTATCGGGGGACCAATCTGGCGTCGACTGAGGTCATGATGCCTGGCGTTCTGACGTCAATCAGCAATGACAGTGTGATTGTCAGGGCCTCGAGGAACAGCCGCTCTCCAACGAATAACCACCGAGCGCCTCTTCTGGGTCCAAATCATACATTTTATGGTCTCCAAGAGGCGAGCGCAATATTGAGATATGCACGAGAGAAGCAGTTCAGATTTCTCTATAGTTTAGGCAGGACTGCTGCGATAGCGGTAATTCTACCAACGCCGATAATTTTTTTGATAATGGTCATCCCGCTGATAGTGGTAATTCTCGCGATAATGGTGACGCGGCGCCTGAAATTTTCGCGCGGCAAGGGGTTAAGGTTAAGTCGGGTCAGCTTAGTGTCAGTTATGATTAAAGGGGTCAAGATAGGGCGGAGGGGATGGGGGTTGAGGTGGGTGGGGTGTGTGTGTGGGAGGGGGGGAGGGGGGGGGGTATGGGGTGCAGGCAAGCCGCGGGGATAAGGACGGACAAGAGTTTAAAATATATATATATATATTTTATGTATGCTAAGAAAGTTGCAGTGTAAACTGCGCAATTTCAAACCGAGGAACCTCTAGAAAATAACTTCTGTAAATTCCCTAGGGTCCCGCAAACGAGTACATTCAGTGTTATTACTTTGAACTCCGCAGACCTCTGTTACTCAGTCGCGTAAGATGGCCACTTTGATGTCCGCACACGTTAGCAATGATTTAATGTACTCGGGTGTCGATGGGGATAAATGTGGATTCGGGCGTGCATCAAGTCTTTGAGTGTGTGCTGGGATGTGATTTTGGATCTTACGGCCGTAGGCCGTAGGTCCATAATCACAGGCCAGACACACACGTTCGTTTGTTGTTGTTGTTGTTGTTTTTCTATGTTTGGGTTTTTTTTTGTTTTTTTTTCTTGTTTTCCGTAGATTCAAAATATGTCCTTGTGTATATTTCAACATTGTAAAGCCGCTATGCTTTCTTCTGCGGAAACTTCCGACTGCTTTATAGCACAGTAAAACTCCGCTCATGACAAGCACAAGTCAAATATGAGTCCACTTCGTTTATGACAAGAACGGATATAACGAATGTCTGATATAAGGACTTTTTTTTCAGAGGTCATAACCACATATTCTCCATGTAAATTACTTCGCTCACAAAATATCATTTTTTTTAAAAGGCTGTTAAAACAGTGTGAACTTGTGTGCACCCGGTGTTTGTGGGTGAATTAGGTTGGGGAATATAAGAAGCCGAAGCAGAGGTCGCGTTGACCTACTTTTATTTGTCGTTTATCAAATAGCAGAAAAACAAACAGCACCTAGGACAAATACAACAAAACATATTATCAGAAATGGTGCCAGACAGTTGCATCATACAAATACTGTATTCACCAAATGACCAACCTATTAATTTGAGTCATAACTAAGGCTGAAACGTCATGTTGGCACTAAATTATAATTAAAACCAAAAGATCAATGTGAGGCATCACATAATCATCAAGGATACACATGATTGAACATACCACACATCATGATATTAAATGGCAACGAAGCATGAAATCAGCATGCAAATCAGGGCATTTAAGGCATCATGACTATAGTGTAAGCAAATCATACGAACGCTACCAGTAACAGAACGTGTAGTAAAAGGGGAAACGACTACAACACAACATATAGCAGGTGCAACCATTTATCTCCCTAAATATATAGTCTTTCCTAAATCTATAAAGTAACATACACACAACAGTCCTTTTGGTCGCTTTTATCAGTCACACCGCAAACACAGTCATACGCATCCAGCGACACATAACAACAACAAGGTAGCATGCACTCGCATCACTTTCAAACTAACGCGCTTTGTACTTATGGTTCCGCAGTCGTACACAGACTCTCACTCATCCATACAATGGGTACACTAGGGACAGGGACACTTACATGCGCACAGTCAAACCACTTACTAGCATTCACACCGCGTTCGTGTGTAACATCCCTACTCAGACCTAGCTATATACAACACAACACACCACATACATTCCTTGGGCACAATCAAGTGGGAGGGGATGTCACACACAAGAATCAATAATGTCACCCCCATTCGGTGCATGTAACACAGAATCAAAGGAGGAGACAGGCAGAAAACTCAAGTGTAGGTTGTGGCTTACACGCATGTGCAAAGTAGTGACCTAAGTCTATGCAAAAAGTAACAATATAGACCCATTACAAACAGACTTCAACATGTAAAGCAAAGCAACCTCAATAAACAAATCAAAGAATATGTCGAACAATGTATTACAAATAGGAAGTTCAAGGCAAGGACAGTGAAAAGGAAAGAAAAGAATAATGCGTCATACACAACTAGTGTCCCACAGGGAATACTGTGTGTTGTTCCTGTGATTCCGGACCCAATGGCACCAGGCCATAGGATCCAGTATAACAGACCAACTTAGATGTCGCACAACCTAGCACGCTATAAGCTCATGTGTCCGTCTGCGAGTTCGGACCCAACGACACCAGGCCGCAGGATGCAAAATCACAGACAAACACTACACTGGAATTACTAAGTGACGCATAATGGCCAAACACTGTGTCAATCTGCAATCCCGGACCAAACGACAATAGGCCATATGATGCAGAATCCCAGACCGACACAACATGCGAAAGAGAGAGAGCGAAAGAGCGAGAGAGAGAGAGAGAGAGAGAGAGAGAGAGAGAGAGAGAGAGAGAGAGAGAGAGAGAGAGAGAGAGAGAGAGAGAGAGAGAGAGAGAGAGAGAGAGAGAGAGAAGAAATCTGCATCTTAAAACATGAACAATTATCGTGACATCAAGAGTGTGGATCCGGACCTTAAGAACTTTTACTAAAACAGGCTGCCGGTGCCTTTAATCCCAGTCACAGAGTATACCTATACGGGGCGCCATGTGCGCTTATGTCAAACTCACGAATAACTACTATGCCCAAAACCCATAGAGAAACGGGTTATTTCCAAAGGTGAGCAACCGACTACCCAGTAAATCAGCGAGTGTTGCCACTTGTTTAAACCGATCAACAATAAAAGCCGTGGCTAGTTAGTTGAATGTATTTAACATTATAATCCGACACAGCCGATCATACACTAAATTTGGAAAGGTAGACATCGGTCGCGTTACTCTGCTCGACCCAATGTAAACAAGCAGACGACAAATAGTGGGTCAAAGGTCAGACCAAGATGGCTGTCTATTTTAGCACCTCGTGACGTCACACGTATTGCATGACAATGGAATACGCGAAGGTAAGGAAGGATAGCAGAGGCAAAGAAAGGCCTAATAGAATACGAAATAAAATGCATCAAGCACACAAGCCAAGTAGAGTATAGAAACCATATAACAAGGTAAACATTCGATGGCAAATCAAACCAACAAATGAATCAAGCAAAACAACAAGAAAACAAAGCAAAGCATCTTCGATCAGTAGGACAATCAAGCGAGCATAAAAATAGCTGTCATGTTGTTTTTGCCCTGGTTAGAGTCTGAGCTACTGATCTAAATACTTCCTTCATAAACTCGGAGTGCCACAAACAAAACTGGCACAGAGGCAGCAAAGCGGAATGAAAGTGTGCATCATACTGCACCGAATTGATCACTCAGTCTTGCCTCTTTCTTCGTTCAACTTTCAGTCGACCAGCCGCAAGAGTCATAAATTCAGAGGTTAATCTGGCACTGAAAATATGCTACTCGAAAGCAACGGAAACTAGCACTTAGAAATCAGGCAAGATGAGAACAAGGTTTTCCGAACAAAGTAGCGAAGCGGCAACTTGTTGCAATCGCCAGCAAAGGAAAGGCCGCTAATGGCCGACTGTCAGACACAGGGCAAAACCAACAAGCTAGCTCGTAAACTCTTCATCAGTTCCAATAAACAACCAAACAATAGTATAACAACATTCATCAATACAGAATGTAACTTACGGATATCCCAGTGGAGATATGGTTGAAGATAAGTTCAGTGATGGCTCAGAGTGGTAGTAGCTATACTGTCAGTGGGGCGACTCTTAGGACAAAGACTTCCCGCTCTGGCACTGACCGGTTTAAATACTCTCCGAGCGGACCGCAAAGGGAGCAACTCGGCACGGACCAAGAAACGGTTCCAGACAGACCGAAAAATGGGTAAATCTGTGCTTTCTAGGTACTACAAAAAGTGCCATAACTCAATAATTACTTATCACAAAGGCTTCGGGTTTGAAGCAAAAGACAGGAAATGTGACTAGCTACAAGCTACCATAACTATATTTTAGAGGGAAGTCCTAGAAATTTATTATTAAATTCTAAAATGGGCTAAGAGAGCTCATTGGAATTTGTAAAAGTAAGAAAATCGCTAATTGAACTATGGTGGTCATAAAATCACTAAACACAGATCATATGAGTAGAAGGGGAGTTGCATGAGGAAACTGATGTGAGTTACGGATTCTCGATCGGTAAAGCCGTTAAAAAGTTATAGAGGCTAGAACACGGACTCACTAACACAACTTTTAGAGTATTACAAAATGACTAGCTGACTGACTCGATGCTGGGTTGCGGCCCCTGGCTAAGCGTGGGTAGCACAAAGGCTTAGAGACTTGTGTGGCCAGAGGGTAGAGGAATAAAAATAAACACATCATCGCGTCTCAGCTGGAGGGACCGCGTCAGCCGGTTACAACAGCAACAAAATTGGGTCTCGTGGCAATTTGTTATGTCCGAAATTGTACCGCACAACAACGCTTCTTTACAGAGGTCCCACTACACTATTTGCTATAACAAAGCATCGGATGAAACAACAAAACAGTGGCTTTTTATTCCATACTGACCAGCAAAACAAATGCGACATTTTTTTTGTTGTTGCTGGGGGCATTTCTTTTGCTCGTCAGTATACATGAAGTTAACATTAACTATCTATGTTGCACTGCGTCGGTTGAAAAGTAGATAACGGTCGGTGCAAGTCTCTAGAAACCAACTTAATCAGTAAACTGAGCCATCCGGGATGATCGGTGTTATTGCGCAGTTACTGTCGAGATTGACAAGGACATGAATTATGTACCCACTTGCAGTCAGTGCTTTTTGTTCTCATCACGCCAACGTCTGCCCTTTGAAGGCAACGGACAGCAAGTCAGTTTTTGTAATACAATGAAGATCTCGCGAGATTTCCATTCTATTACATGTACAATTACAATCTCGTTTATTTATAAAAACGAATTTACGAGTCTTTTGCCTCCGCACGGCATAAGAATTGCAGAAAAGTAGACTGGCGAGAGAAAAAAACGCGACATCATCGAGATCATCGGAATAACTTCAGTGTTTCCGATGATCTCGATGATGTATCGTTTCTTTTGCTCGTCATTGAAGCGTCAGGTAGCAAGGACTACGACAGTGCACGAGAAAAGAAACGCGACATCATCGAGATCGATAATGTCGCGTTTCTTTTGCTCTTCAGTGTAGCGTCAGATTGCACAGACTACGATAGTGCATGATTTCTGGTGCTATCCGTGGGAACCCATAAATTAATTATATGATCGTGTGCTGGTCTGTGATTTAGGACCGTACGGCTTTCAGATTTAACACACAAATCACAGACTAGCATAAAAATCGAGAAAAGTTCAATTTGAAACAACGAGAAGAAAAAGAAGAATTTTTGAAGTAGCTGGACAGGGGCGGAAATGGGGAGAGGGGGAATCGAAGGGTTCCCCCCCCCCCATTCCTCCCCCCCCAGTCACCCCCCCCCCCCCAGTCCGCCCCACCCCCATTCCCCCAGACAGCAAAAAAGTACCTATTGGGGTGTTTGCCCCCCACCCCCCACCCCTCCCCCCAACTCCTCCGTGTTTGATTTTGTGGCGAGTTTCAACAAACACACGCGCTACCCCACCAACTACCATTACATGGTTTACATTTTGGCCGCAAGTGGTGAGAGTCTTGACACACACGCCTTCTCACTCTTCTCCCGCCCCCCCCCCCCTCCAACCCCACCCCCGCCCCTCCCCCTGGAGGTAACTGCTCTGCCCTGCTCGATATCCCAGTTTAGACGTGTAGCCGTACCTTGCCTGATTAAAGTAAGATGCAACGGCAGTAGAACTTATCAATGTGACTTTTAAAATCTAAATACATTCACGGCCAGTATAAAAATAGAATTTAATATTATGACATTTGAAAGCTAAGCGTAAGACTGTATGACGTCTCACGACTGCGCACAAGCTGTAAGAGATGATTCGACCATGATAATTCAAAGGTAGTGCCGGATTAGCTTGGCGCCGTCAGGCGCCAAGCTCATCCGGTATTACCCTTGAATTATTATTGTCGATCCACCTCCTCCTGCTGTTTATCCGGCGTTAAACTTAAAGCTATAACCTGCCAAATGCTTGCGCACACCCGGGGCTTGATCCTTGTTTGTGTCTCCTTACAAAACAACATCGTTTTTTGTGTTGCAAACTTTGCCAGAAACAGTGAAAGACTTGGAGCATGCCATAGTGTTTTGAAATCTGAGCACCTCCAAAATTGGGTGTCAAAGTAACAAAACAAAACGGGGAAGAGCGGAGAGATTGAGAGAGAGAGAGGTTGAGAGAGAGAGAGAGAGAGAGAGAGAGAGAGAGAGAGAGAGAGAGAGAGAGAGAGAGAGAGAGAGAGAGAGAGAGAGAGAGAGAGAAATTAAAAATTAAAATAAATAAATAAATAATAATAATAATAATAAT
This sequence comes from Semisulcospira habei, assembly GCA_036245525.1. Classification (NCBI taxonomy): domain Eukaryota; kingdom Metazoa; phylum Mollusca; class Gastropoda; family Semisulcospiridae; genus Semisulcospira; species Semisulcospira habei. The sequence continues at coordinate 17,080,879 of BTPG01000001.1, forward strand.
AATAATCCCCTATACGTACCACACTTAGACCTTAAACGTCGTTTGTCAATCACGAAGGTGATTTCAAAGACCATGATAATCCCTGGGTCTTGCTGGCGAAAGGCTTTGACCAGGAGACTTTGTAATATAAGGTGTCACACCTTTTCAGACTAAGTGTAAAACCCTCTCAAAGCGAGCGAGAGAGAGAATGAGTTCGAAATAGTTCAGGCGGTTAAACGTCGGAGCAGGAGAGCGAAGGAATCGCCGGTCGTGGTTCGAATCCGTCCCGGCCCGGTAGCTGACTCACAATCGAGGGGGAAAAACGGATTGTTCATAGCGTGTCCGTGAAAGGTCCTGGTAAATCAAAGTGGCACAGATGGAGTGCGCCTGAGTGATCAGTGTCAGGTCGTACTCCATAGCATAGATTCCCTGTCCCCATAACCGCCGTCAGGCCGTCATGATCACCTCGGTGCTGTGACGTTAAACCCGAACTAACCACCGAGAGAGAGAGAGAGAGAGAGAGAGAGAGAGAGAGAGAGAGAGAGAGAGAGAGAGAGAGAGAGAGAGAGAGAGAGAGAGAGAGAGAGAAAGAGGTCCGAGAAGGGAAAAAGAACGCTAAACGCACCACATTTAGGCCTTAAACGTGTTTTGTCCACCAGGTGATTTTAAAGCTCATGATAATCCTGCCTCTTGCTGATGAAATGCTGTGACCATGAGGCTTTGTAATATGAAGGTGTCACATCCCTTCAGACTAAATGTAAAACACTCTCAACAAATGAAATTTAAGCGGGTCGTGAAATCTATGTCACCTAGTAGATTTGGCTGTTTCGAGGATTTCGAACCGCATCGGGTCGTCGTTTCTCTTGCAGGCAAAAATTAATAGGGCAGCCCAGTATTCAAAAGGTTCTCGGGCCGCCGTCGACCGCAGTTGGCCCGCGCACAGCTGTGTGCGGGTCAACGGCGGCGGCCGACGACGGCCTAAGGAGATTTTGTATCCTGGGTGGCCGAGAGACCCTGCCGCGCGGTGCCGCCTCCCTTGGGACTGCGAGGGAAAGTATTTCAATAAACGAAACTACTTCCTCTTCCTCTACGCAATAAGTAGCGATCGATAACAGTAACCTCCAAGATTAGACATACATCACTATCAAACGGCAGTGAAAGAGTATTTCACTAGTTCACTCGCAGCCCGCACATGTATACTACAGGACACAGAGTGGCCGTGCTAGTTCCTGCCGGATGGTGTCATCTTTGTCTGGGCATCTGAGAACACATTCATCAATCGTGTGGCAGTGATGTCTGATATGTGTTGTTTCATAACTGAGCTGTTAATATGTATAAGTATATAAGTAGTAATGAGACTAGTATCTTGGGGTAACACTGATTTTTACTGATTAGGAACGACCATTTAACAAAGAATGTTGGTGTCATTGAGTATCAGCGCATATATGCATTAAACTGGCAATTGATATCTGATATCTTTCCTCCATGCCCCGATAATGAAATAAAATCTTTAAATGAATACATGAATAATAAATAAATGCATAAATAAATAAATAAATTTGCAGAAGCCAGCCTGTCGGACAACACAATATGGCGGGAAAAATAAAGAGTTTTTTTGTGGTAAATTGAACTGAACTGAATTGAATTGAAATGAAATGAACTACATGGCACTCTATACAGTAGGATATGACAGTTCAAGCGTAGTGTCCTTTCATCTTGGTGGTTGGCAGTTCACTGAGCAGTACTTGACACATTTCAGCAGGAGATGGATGTGCCTTAATAGTTTAACGGTGGATTCAGATTAGCTGAACCCTTTCACGGCCGCGAATGGCCGTGAAGGAGTTAATTGTCCGTATATATAGAATGAGATGTTTTCGAAGGCTGCTTGGCATTTCATACAGAGATCACGTCACAAACGTGGAAGTGGGAAGAAGAATCAGGCAAGCCATCGGGTCATATGAAGACCTAGTAGCCACTGTGAGAAAACGCAAACTGAAGTGGTATGGGCATGCCACGCGTTCAGCAGGGCTTGCCAAAACAATCATGCAAGGCACTGTGCAAGGAGGTCGAAGGAGAGGAAGACAGAGGAAAAGATGGGAGGACAATATCTCAGAGTGGACAGGACTGAAGCTGCGCGATACGCTAAGAATGGCAGAGAACAGAGAGGAATGGAGGGAGCTGGTTGCCAAGTCATCAGTGGTGCCCCAACGGTCGGCAAGACTACGGGATATAGATAGATAGATAGATAGATAGATAGATAGATAGATAGATAGATAGATAGATAGATAGATAGATAGATAGATAGATAGATAGATAGATAGATAGATAGATAGATAGATAGATAGATAGATAGATAGATAGATAGATAGATAGATAGATAGATAGATAGATAGATAGATAGATAGATAGATAGATAGATAGATAGATAGATAGATAGATAGATAGATAGATAGATAGATAGATAGATAGATAGATAGATAGATAGATAGATAGATAGATAGATAGATAGATAGATAGATAGATAGATAGATAGATAGATAGATAGATAGATAGATAGATAGATAGATAGATAGATAGATAGATAGATAGATAGATAGATAGATAGATAGATAGATAGATAGATAGATAGATAGATAGATAGATAGATAGATAGATAGATAGATAGATAGATAGATAGATAGATAGATAGATAGATAGATAGATAGATAGATAGATAGATAGATAGATAGATAGATAGATAGATAGATAGATAGATAGATAGATAGATAGATAGATAGATAGATAGATAGATAGATAGATAGATAGATAGATAGATAGAAAACGCAGGACTAACAAGAACAAGACTGAAAGAAGTACCCAAGATGTCTGCCTGCAGATCGCCACAAGTCGCAGACGACCTACAAGAACTCGAGGGGATCTGTAATTTTGGGGGATAGAAGGAACTCACTGTTGGGACTCATAGTATGTGTTTTCCTCGCCGAGTCTTAAACTGAATTTGACACAGATACGTAAAATATTGCTCCGCAGATTAGTTCCCCATTGACTACCCAGCAGAGCATTTTGCATCTTGCCAGCGGGCTTGGCGAAAGTTACCCAACGGCGAGACCTTCAAGGGAGTCAAAGTGTTTACAGCGTAAAGTCTGTTAGGTGGCGTTACTACAGTGCAAATAGACACTTCTCTCCTCGTTTTCGTACCGGCTACAGTCCATAAAAGGCACACTCAAACTGAGTACGACTACCGCAAACTACGACGGCCGTAAAGGAGTTAGCTTATGTACATTAAAAGTTCCCCCAGAAACGGCGAAGAAAACAGTGTCATCAAAACGTCTCACTTTTACCTCACTGGTAAGCTGGCGATCGATGTAAGTAGCCTACAGTCGAACTTCATTCACGGGTGAGATATTTGCCAGTCCGGACTGAATCCAGCGATGGCCGGACTCTAACGCCTTCACTGTTGAAAAGAAGCGAAACGCCACCCAAATTTAAGAGGTATAGATCCTCATGAGCCCCCGCAGTTGCGGGGGCTCATGAGGATATATACCTATTGCTGAAACCAGTTTAGAGCCCATGTTCCTCTGACGGCTGCGAGCCTTTGACGTAAAATTTACATTGATTTCAAAAACACCATAGTACGGCCCCTGGCAGTAAAGAAGTTTAAACTTTGTTTAGTATTACATGTGAATGAGCAAATTAACTGAACGACCAAAGTGGTATGTGGCATAGCAGTAGTTTGAATATATTGACTCGTTCGAGACGTGCCGCATTCTCCGAATGCGGCAAGTCTCGAATGCGTTAAGTTTTGGGCTGTCGGCAGCGCTTTTCTGGTCGCGACGATTTCTGCAAGAAGAGTTAAATCACTGAGGCCAAATGACCAAATTCCCACATTTAAGAAAACACCATTAATCGCAGCCCCACTTTTTCCGCCTGCTGAGAAGGGACATGCTGCGTGCACTTCCCTTCTCAAGTCACTGAGCAGGGAGGAGGGGGGGGGGTGGGGGAGGAGGGGGGGGGGAACGGGGTTGTGCGTAAAGGTGAAATGTAGGCTAAAAACTACATCTCAGTCCAAAAGACAGAAAACCGGATCGACGATTGTTACGATTGTGGTTGTGTTGTTCTGTGAGAGCATACATGTGTTAATCGTAGGAATCGATCCAATATTTATTTGAGCTTTCATCGTTACGTATCACGTACCTTTTCAGTGAGATTCTCTATCGTTCGTGCATGATACCGGATTTTGTTTTGTTATGATACGCTAATTTTAGTCCGGAAGCTTCTAGAAAAGTCGCACGGAGAAGAGCGGTCGATTTTTGTTTTGCGTAGATTAGCTGAGAATGAACCAGAACATTCGAGCAGGGTCGCGCTGTCTAGTGACCTCGTACATGTGACGTCAAAAGAGTAAGCAACATTTTTTTGTAACACAGTAGCAAAGCTGCTAGTCATAGTTGTTTACTGTGCGCGTGAAATTAGCAGCCGTTCTTTGCGTGTTGTGAAAAGTCATAAACGGTTTGCCATATTTTTGTGTGATATCATTACATACTGGGATTTGGGGCTGAAATGAGCAGCCGAATTTTTGTAGACTATTATAGTTTTTTTCTAGAAAGTTCTTCTTTTATTAATATTTATGATTTCAGTTACGTGTTCCGTTCTGATTGGTTGCGTTGGGTAGGTTCCTTAGATTATTCTAGAAAGTTGTTCTACTATATAAAGTTGGTGCTAGGAAGCACGTGGGTACATTGTCACGCATTGTCAGTTGTAGGGACGCACAGTTTATCGTAGGTACGTGGCCCGTATAGGGTGTACATTGTGAGAGACGCAACGTAACGGTGGTTTACGTTGTGTGAGGAACTTTGTGTCGCCAGTGTTGACATTTGCAGAAGAGACATTGTATCAGTGTTGATGCATTTGGTAATGCATTGTGTGGAGATCGCATCGCTGAATTAAAATATTGTTGGAACTGTTACTCCAGTATTGTCTACATCCTTAAGCCACGTGTAACGGGTTGCAGCTGAGTGAAGTTTTTTTAAAAGAACCTTACGTGCGTGCGTCTGGTGTGTTTATCATACTACGACTACGACTCTACCACGTAACAACGATGATGGGTTGGCAAGCAAGCTAGCCTGGCACTGGCACCACTCTTGAGCCATCATGGTTGCTGCCATATGTTGTACCGCCGTGAGATGGCCTGAATCGCCTGCTTGGCGTTAAACCCCAATAAATAAATAAATCCATACCTTGTAGTGAAATCCAGACGCATACTGTGATTGTCAAGCGTGTATAATGCACAGAAAATCACAACAAAGAAAGAAACACGCTTAAAAGGCGAATTACACTACATTGTATTACATTTTCGGGTTATACTTTTATTTTTTCAAAATCGACACACAGACATTATCTTGTAGTGTGTTCGGGTTGAGCCGTATTTAAGCTGTGTACACGAGTGAAGGCGTGTCCCATGGGAGGGGGTGTAAAACAGAAAGGATCTGGCATACCCGTTTGCAGCCTCAATTACAGCTTTCAACAGAGAACCCCTCTCACCTGCAAGAGGTTTACAATCCTCGTGAGCCTTTGCACGTTATAAGTGATCATGAATATCAAGCCAAACTATAGCTACTGTTTCCTCAGATGGAGGGGTTCAACTGAGATTCTGCATACGATTGTAAGTGAACATGAAAATTCTTAGACCGAACATACAAATTCACTTGAAAAAGTACATGCAAATAGACCCAAGCAAGAAGCATAGATTCTCATGAGCCCCCGCAGTTGCGGGGGCTCATGAGAATCTATGCCTCTTGCAGAAGACGGAAGACAATCCACATTGGTGTTTCGAAATGAAGTCTGAGGAAACGGAGAGTGAAAAAAATGCTCTTCGCTAGCAAAGACACGGCACGGCATGATGATTACACCTGCCAAAGAGAGTGTGAAAATATTTGACGACTTTTTTTTATCTGCTTTCAGTTTTCAAGTTGGAAGTCTCAAGTTGAAATTTCGCGGCTGCAGACTGACGCTCCGGAATTCATTATTTTTTTTAAAAACCAAAGCATTTATTAACCAGGCCCTTTACTGCTACTCAGTGACGATGCCGTTCGGCGGCCGGCCAAGACCAAGAACCGTACATACGCGTCTTTTCCGCAGAGCGGTTTCGTCAACTGGGTAGCAGTCACAGAGGCGGATCTGGAAGGGTTCAGAACCCCCCTCCAGACCCAAAATTCTTTAAAATACTATAACAAAGTCACTTTTTGGGGTGTTTGGATCCCACCCCCACCCCACCACACACACACACACACACACACACACACACACACACACACACACACACACACACACACACACACCATCACACACACACACACACACACACCATCACACACACACACACACACACACACTCTCCCCTCCTCCCTCCTTCCTTTCCCCCCCTCCCCCCCCCCCCCCCCCCCCGGTTGTTTGATATTTTGGCGACACGACTTCTCCCTAACTGATCAGCTCCTGAGTTAAGAGATTAACCGCTTCACTGTCCCTGATCGTACATTGTACGTCTGAAATCTGTGTAAATTCAACGCCGGCGAATGAGCTCCAGCCGTCCCATGGAGTCAGCAATGGACAAACAGTGATTTCAGCAAGAGACATATATTCTCATGAGCCCCCGCAATGGCGGAGGCTCATGAGGATCTATACCTCTTGCAGTACTGTGGTGTTTTTGTTTTCCCGGCAGTGAAAGGGGGTTAACAACCTATGGTAGAATATTTTTTTCAAATTTTGGGAGTTGTTCTTTAAATAACTACAGTGTAACACTTTCGCTGTTGGTAACGTGATTGGCTGAGGTGACTCCTGCAGGAATCACCTGGACAAAGCACACTAGCTAGCGGCAGCCAAAGGGTTAAAGAGAAAAATCGACCGTGTCAGCTCAACGGTGGTGTCTTGATAGCTATTAGAGTCTAGTGGCGCCAAGCTATTTCGACTGTACCATTGATCTATCACGTTCGATCGATAACTTGGTAAATGACCTCTTTTTTTTTGCGTGGGAATGCTTTTATTGTTATATTCATTTGCTGTCAATGCCAAGTACGGCAGATGTAAATGCGAGGCAGCTCAAGAAAACTCAACTCATTCAAGATGTCCCGCATCAATAGCTGCGAAGTGTCGTATAGCGTTGCCGGCGGCAACGCTATACGACACTTTCGCAGCTATTGATGCGGAGCGCCTTGGATGAGTTGACGATATCTCTTTCACCTACAGTTGAAAAAAAAAGTTTCTTCAGTCGCTCAATTTCGAAAGTTCTCAAACACGTGAAACTATGGATATCAAACTGTCAAATTGTTAGATAAGACATACTGCGCAGTTACTCTTACCTTCAAATGCATTGGTTGTTCACTGTTTGTTAGAGTTTGTTGCTTTTGTTGTTTTCTTCTTGTGAGTGAAAAACGGGCAGGATGAGAGGGGTTGGGGTTTAGAGCGTATAAGGGTAAAATCTCTCTCTCTCTCTCTCTCTCTCTCTCTCTCTCTCTCTCTCTCTCTCTCTCTCTCTCTCTCTCTCTCTCTCTCTCTCTCTCTCTCTCTCTCTCTCTCTCTCTCTCTCGCTCTCCCAAACACACACACACACACACATACACACCCAGCGGCAGGGGTCCGGCCCTGTAAACAGCTGGTGCGCGTGTAACGGCAGGCGCGCCCTCACAATGGATATTATTTGTTGGATGCAATCGTACACTGAGAAAACGAGTACTGGGCGAAGGAACGAATGGTATTCTCCAAGGCTTTTTTATGCGGAATCCTTGTACTTTGCGGTGCGACTCAGTGCCCCTTACCCCATGTTTCTGTGTGAGTTGGTCTGTGATTTTGGACCTTACGGCCTAAGTCCGTAAGATCCAAAATCACAGACCAACACACATTTGTTTAACTCCAAGCGGGTCCACACTGAACATATGTAAAAGCCGAACCATGAGTAGTATCCACAGTTCTCGTTGAAATACGAGTTTGTGTACTAGTTGGACAATTTAGTTATCCTATGTTCCCTACGGCATCACTTGTGTGCTGGCCTGCGATTTTGGGCCTTGCGGCCTACGGTCGTAAGGCCCAAAAGCACAGCGGAGCAGCACGCAACTGACGCCATTAAACCGTATGGTCCGAAGTCACAGACCAGTCAGCCGTTTATGCCGACGTCAAAGGAAGCGAAAAATTGTGTCCCTGTCTCCCGTGTTTTTCGTTTTCATTTTTCTTGAGCTGTCAGTTTAATAATGCGGCAATTACTTCAGATTTGGCCGCACATCTGCTTCCGATCTCTTTTCAGACTTTCTTTATTTTCTTTCTTTGTTTTTTTTTTTTTTTTTGTTGTTGTTGTTGTTGTTTTGTTTATTTGTTTGTTTGTTTTTTGTGTGTGTTTTTTTTTTTTTGGGGGGGGTCGGTTTTTTTCGCCGGTCGGCTCTACGATTAACACATTCGATACGTACTGTATTCGGATACGCGGCTTTACGCCGCGTACCCGGATGCGGCACATTTCGAATTAGTTAACCTTAGATAACTCTCTTCCTCTTGGATGACAGCTAGAACTGATCTTCTTCAGCAAACGGCTCGGATTCTAATGAGCTTATGCGATTTCAGGGGCTCGTGACTGAGAATGTATGTCTCTCGCAGAGGACATTTTTTAAAACGTTAAACGTTTAGGGGCTTAACGTCTTTTGTCCACCACGAAGGTGATTTCAAAGACAGGGGCGCCAAAAAGAATCCGAACAAATTTCGACTCCAGCTGGGTTCGAACCCGCGACCTTTCGGACTAAACTCGAACGCCGGCCTCTGCCACCTGAGCTACCTAGTTGCACAAGGACCCGTTGAGGGACGGGATCCTGTCAGTGCTGTTTATTAACCCATTGCTGGGGTAGAATGAGTTAACCCATATCATACTGAGGCTAAAAGCTTCAAATTTGTACACTGCCAAATGCAAGCTACATTATAGTACTTACAGATAAGGATATAGGCCAATCGCTTTAGTTCAATGATAGTGCCAAAATAGCTTGGCGCCTATAGGCGCCAAGCTATTCTGGCACTACCATCGAACTATTTTAGTCAAATTTATTTCACACACTGGTGTATTCCGAATGATAAGGGTTAACTCTTTTCATCCTGATAACCCACTGCATAAAATAAATTTGACTGTGATAGTTCAAGGGTGGTGCCAGAATAGCTTGGCCCCTGAGGCGCGAAGCTATCCTGGCACCACACTTGAACTAAAATGTTTGATCTATCATCTGCAATGTAGTCCTTCATAGGGCAGTAAGCAAATTTGTGAAAAGTAAATCAGCTTCAGGATGCAATGGGTTAATGCACCGATGTATTCGAAAAAATTAGCGTCTCCCACACAGGCTCACACACGTTAAATTTGCACGTATCTTGTATGTAACGTTTGTATTAATGAAAAAAAAATCGCAACAAAAATGAAACACGCTTAAAAAGGGCAAGTACAACTTTGACCTTTCTAAGCGTGCTTCTTCAGTCCCTTGTTATTGTTGGTTTGTTGTTGTTTTTGTTTTGTTTTGTTTTTTTGTTTTGTTTTGTTGTTGTTTTTTTTTTTTGTTTTGTTTTTTTCATTTTACACGCTTGGCATGTCAGTAGTTTCAGTCTGTTTCGCAGGACATGCCTGCGATGCTTGTGATAAAACAACTAAGCTTTTCGCTCTCGAATATAAACAAAATTTAATAGCTTCTTTACAGACGTTGCAAAGACAAGATCAACGGCAACTCTTACGCACAATTTTTAATGTGTCAAAAACAGGAACTGATCCTGTGAGCAAACAGCACCAGAGCTGACGTCGGTCGTCGTTGCCCGCGCACAGCTGTGCGCGGGCAACGACGACCGACGTCGGCCCTGGACCTTTTGCTTCCTTGGAAGGTGTCGAGTGTTGTTTTCGCCCCCTCTTTTCATTCTTTGTACTCGATCTCTTTTTGCTTTCGCCCGTGCACATCTGCTTCCATATAACTCATTGTTAGTTTTTATGGAAGGACGCCGGCATTTCATGTTGATAATGGGCATTATTTCTTGCATGTAGTGACCCAGTAAAAGGACGTTTTATTGACCCAAAAATTCGAATGGCATTTCCAGCAGCTGGTCTTTTCATGCGCCTTTTTAGCATTTCGGCGTATGTCTTGCAGTTTCACACCTGCTCCGAGTGTCTTGGGTACTTT
>BTPG01000001.1:17093532-17151032 GCA_036245525.1 Semisulcospira habei
GGAACTGATGTTCGCTTGCCATGAAACAGCACAGCTGTTCGTGAAATTCTAGATCTGGCTGATCGGAGGGGGGCTGAGTAAGAGCGGATTACCCCTCTCTGTTACTTCTCAGTTTAAACCAGACGACTTTGTCTGTCTGAGGAAAACGACAGATATTCAAGTAATCGACCTGATGTTCGTGATTCATTCAGAACAGCTGCAGGACTTCACGCAGTTCTAAACTTGTGGCTGATCGAAGGGGGTTGAGTTAGAGGATCACCTTCCGGTCTTACCGCTTCTCAAGTTTGGATCAAATCGGTAGCAAGCGAGAGCCTGTTGAGATTTTTTCCCCTCACTTTCCCCTCTGCGTGTTTCAACATGAAGTTTTTAGCCATCAGCCTTCAGGGCTGAAATCCCTTGTGTGGGCAACCTGCGGGAGTTCCTTGAAATCTTTCGACGCGGCCGTACACGTTGCACCGCTTCCAGCAAGGCCGGTGTAGGAGGCCGCACCGGTAGGCCTACACCTGTTAGATCTGAAATGGGTCGTTTTGGATAGCTAAATGGTCATGCCGCACAATCAGCCTTGAACGGGCGGAGTGACGAAACATCCAGATATATAGGCCTGTATCGCCCAGACTGAGGTGGTGGTTAGGTAATTGTTAAACCTGTAACTGCAGGGTGAAGGCGAACGCTACCCATCTGCAAGAGACATAAATCCTCATGAGCCCCCGCGACTGCGGGGGCTCATGAGGATTTATGTCTCTTGTTAGTTTTACGTTCTTTGATTCTATTTGTGTCCCATGTACATCCGCGTTCTTCACCCTAATGTCGCTCACTGTGCAGTCGACTCGGACACGCAAGTCATGGCGTGATCACCCGCAGCGATGGCGGAGTTAAAGCCAGTATACATTCTGGAAAGTCTGTTCCATTGACTCGGGATTAAAACCTTATTCAAGCAAACATTCAATGATCTTCTAGCTTCATCGTTTAAAAAAGAAATATATATGTTAACACATTCGAGACGTGCCGCATCCGGATACGCTGCATAAAGCCGCGTATCCGAAAGCAGCACGTCTCGAATAAGTTACTGAATCAGTAGGACCAGTACAAGGCTTCATTTGTATGGCGGGGAGCTGGGTGGCTCGGTGGTAGAGTGGTCAGTCGTCTCTCGACCGAAAGGTCCCGGGTTCGAATCCAGCTTGGGTCAAAATTTGTTCAAACCCTAGTTCCGTGCCCCGTCTTTGAATTCATCTTCGTGGTGGACAAAAGACGTTAAGCCTTAGACGTTTGTTTCATTTGCATGGCATTATGCTACTCTGGTGATGGGCTCGCCTTTGCGTCGCTACTGGCTGTTTCTTGCTGATACGCCAAAAATTATGCATGCAAATGTTAGCGGGGGAGCCTATCATATGCGCATAATTATCATACTGAGCAATGCCGGTCGCAAAGTGGGAACAAGTCTTGAACTCGAATTGACATTTACACTTGCCAGGCACTGCATGCATTTTAAGTCAGTATAGAGATGAGCAAAAACCACAGTCAACAGAGTACAGACCTTCATGAACAGTTGCCTTAGAAGAATTTTTGAAAATCCACTGGCCAGAGAAGATCAGCAACGTCAGACTCTGGGACAGAACAGAGCAGATAACAGCAGAGAATGAAATTGGGCGAAGAAGATGGGGATGGATCGGTCACAGCCTGAGAAAGCCAGCTTCCAGTATCACTAGGCAGGCATTGTCATGGAACCCCCAGGGAAAGAGGAAAAGAGGTAGGCCGAGAAACTCCTGGCATCGAGACCTCCAAGCAGACATCAAGAGACTGGGAACCACCTGGAGTAGAATCGAAGGAGAAGCACAGGACAGGAGTTGCTGGAGGTCTCTCGTCGACGGCCTATACCCGGGTAGGGGTGACAGGCGTAAGTAAGTAAGTAATAGAGATGAGCATACCCATTATGCAAAACAGACATTTAAGTCTGTCCAAGTTAACCCATTTAACCCCGACGCCGTACAGCAGGTGATGGATCGACCATGATATTTCAAGGGTAGTGCCAGATTAGCTTGGCGCCTTCAGGCGCTAAGCTAATCTGGCACTACCCTTGAAATATCATGGTCGGATGCATCTTCCGCAACTGGTACTTAGACGTCTGGTGACACCTCTATAATTTGGGAAATGCGGTCGTGGGGTTTAATAGGTTAAAGAACTATCTTTTTTAAAGGCCAAGGCCGTATTCTACATAGATCACCATTCAGCTGAATTAACTGAGTCCTATTCAGGGTACCGTTGGCAGCACAAGTGTGGTCGGGGACTTAGTTGACTTGTAAATGGTAAAGGCAGTTTAAGATCGGACTACCGTGCATAACAACGTGCCTGTAATCCAGACCAAACAGGTGACTGCCAAGCGTGTAAAATGCAGAGAAGAACCCAACGGAGAAAGAAACACGCTTAGAAAAATACAGTTAAAACACAATTTATTAATATTAATAAATTGTGTTGTAACTGTCTTTTCTACGCGTGGTGATATCTCCGTTGGGTTCTTCTCAACGTGTCTGTGCAGACTCAGTATTGATACTAAAACACTTTTTTTTTAAAAAGTGCGTTCTGGTCTGTGCTTTTGGACCTTACGATTTCGATTCGTGAGATCCAAAATCACAGTCCAACATGCAAATGAAGGCTGATGTTTAACCCGTTCATTGCTACCCAGCAGTAAGAGACACAAACCCTCATGAGCGGGCGCCCGTGCTGCCGCGCGGACTGGTGAGGATTTTCATGTCTCTTGTTAGTCCTATTTTCATTATTGTCTGTATTTAACCCCATTTACATCTGCGTTCTTCACGCGAATGTCGGTCAGTGTGCAGTCGTTTTGAAGGGCAATTGCGCGTGCTCACTGGAAGCGTTAAGAACGGTTTATTGGAGGAAAACCAGTCTAAAACGAGACCAACTGAACCAGGAGATGATCCGATCTCTTTTTCATGCCGTTTCAACGCGGTCAAATATTCCCAAAGAAGTACCCAACGGAGAAAGAAACACGCTTAGAAAAGACGGGTACAACACACTTTATTAATATTTCGGGTAAATACCCTTTGTCAAAAAAAAGACAAACAAACAAACAGAGAGATTAGCCGCTACTTATCTTCATTGGCAGAAGGAATGTCTATTAGAAGGAATACTTCTTTGCATATTACACGCTTGGCAGTCACCTTTTTGGTATCAAATATTACCAGCCGTCAAAGAAACAAAGTGGCCTGAGCAAGAGGCATAGATCCTCATGAGCCCCCGCAATTGCGGGGGCTCATGAGGATCTATGTCTCTTGCAGCTGGATTGTGTTCGTTTTTGGGTCTCTGCATTGAACGGGTTAACTCCCTTGCACAAACAGCCCACGTTGGGCGGTCCTGCAAACAGTACGTTGCATGCGAGAGGGGGCCCCGAAGTTATAATTACGAAGTGGTTATTGACCACGGTGCAATACAGACACTAGCCGGTCTACAAACTGGATGCACCAAACGCATTCAGGCACCCATCTCCCCAAGGCGTCAGATAATCCCTACGGTTGAAAAAAAAAATGTCATTTTCCAAGAGGCAAATGATTCTCGGGCCGACGGACATCGGTCGCAGTTGGCTGTGCGCGGGCCAACTACGCCGGCTGATGTCCGCCTCATGACCTTTCTCTTACCGTAAACATTGTTTGAAAACATACGTCCCCGCGTTGCGTGCCAAGACAAAAAGCCAAAACAAAAAAAAAAAAGTTTTGCAAATTTTCTGAGCAAAATGCTTGCATTTATACAGCTAGGGGCCTCATCGCAACAAATTTGTTAAATTTAGTAAGTCAGACATAAAACCGTCAGCCTAAAGGGCACGCTTAAACTTTCCCGTGACGGTAAGCATTACGCGGCGGTAGACGTTTCGACGGGCGGTTTGAACTTTTGTTGCCGCCGAGGGCGATCACTCTTAGTCGATTGCAAACTGCGTAGGTGTAACCGGTCTCCAGAAGCCATGGACTACAGTGCCGTTTCCGTACTGTCCAGTCTCTTAGCCTTAGTCAGTCCCAGTCATCCCCTAATTTTTCAATTCCCTAAAAAAAAAAAAAAAAAAAAAAAAAAAAAAAAAAAAAAAAACCACTACCGCCCACCAGTTGCACATTTGCCATGCATAAAATAATAATAAAAAAAATAAAAAAACAGCACATCACCCGTCTCATTTCTTGGCTATGAAACTGGTCCCTTACCAACCCAACACCCAAGCACAGCTGAAATCAGCGTGCCCCTCAAGTCACTACGTCAACGGCAACTCAACATAGGCCCACAATTGTCCACTGGATAAGCTCAAGATGGTATGAATCAAAGCACCAAACATGTCTCCTCTCAGCTAACCAGAAATTTCCAGCAAATTCCAACATTCAGCCTTACTACAAATTTTCAAAGAAGGCAAAATTTATTTTTTAAAACACCGGTCCTTGCACTGCCTGAACTGCCCAATTTAAATATGTAACATGACCTGTAGACGCCAATGAGATGTCTTCATTGAGAGGCAGGAGGCTTAGGTAAATGACTGATACGTGACTGTTTGGAGGGCGGTGCAGCGGAGGGGGGAGGATGGTGTTGGTGTGGGGGGGGGGGTAAGAATGGAGCCATTGATTTCTTGACCTCGATCGAACTAAGAAATCAACAGCTTCAGAATAAATAGTGCGACACTTTGCATGGAAGTCGCTGCATTTAGGATTGTACAACTGTGCACTGCGACCACGGGAGGGAGAGGGTGGGGGAGGGGGGGGGGGAGTCGAGGATCTGGCAAGAGTTTCGTGCCCCTGACCGAAAGTGTCTATTTGACGCTCCGAGTCAGGGGCACGAAACTCTTTGTCATATCTTTGATTATTTCCTCCCTATGCTGCCACTGAAGTATCCAACAATGTCCAGCAGGATACACTGGACAGCTCATATTGTGATAAGCCGCCATGGGTAATACATACGCTGGTAATACGATGTTCATTTTTTTAAATTTACAGTTATTCAGTTTTAAATCGGGTGGTCGGAGTGCGAATGCATCCTCACGGTAGATGGGTCTGAAGAACAACACTAATTACATATTACTCAAAATGTATTAACTATTGTCGATCCATCTCCTGAGTTTTGTGCTTAAACTGCGATTGAGGGCTGTTACCTAGAAATGACATATCAGTTTCCGCCTTCGTTTTGCTTAAGTTCGATTCATTCGTAACAAGAAACAACCCATCTGAAAGATGTATGTCATCTTGCGTGGGCTCATGATGATCGACACATCTGTGATGTGTTTTACATCCGTGTTGCTCAAGTGAAGATGTTCACAGGGCATCTAGCATTCGGATTGTTTGTTGCTGCACAGCATCTTCACCGTGACAGTGTTCGATAAAATACAGGTCATTATGTAAAGCGCTGAGATCAAATATATATATCAGATACAGCTCATTTGGCAAGTCACTGGCACATGTATATTAGATACGGCTCATTTAGTAAGTCATTGAAATCAAGCTGGTATGAGAGACAGACTGAATGCCACAGTAGAACCCGTTTTGAGGAACCGCTCTCCTCGCAACAACAACAACAACAACAACAAATATACAAATATTGATATGAAGACAGGTGTGCTCTCAAGAGAAGTCTCGAACGAGAGAAGTATCACATGACATGACGTAGACTGTGTGTTGTTGTTTTGTTTTTTTACACTCAGTGTAAATTCAACGACAAAGTTCCCCAGTCGTCGAAAGAACATAGATACAAAATAGTTGCAGCAAGAGGCATAGATTCGCATGAGACCCCGCAACTGCGGGGGGCTCATGAGGATCTATGCTGCCTCTTCCAGGTGGGTGGTGTTTCATTTCTCTCGGCAGCGAAGGAGTTAAAGACAATCGTGTAGGTGGTTACAGCCATCTAAATGATGGACGTTGTTTAAGTCATTCTCGGCCAGCCGCACCCGGATGCGCGGCAGAAGCCGCGCATCCGGATGCGGCTGGCCGCGAATGAGTTAAGGAAAATTTATCAACCATCAATCAGGGTGGTCGATCAGAACAGTCACCTCTGCTGCAACTTGTGTGTAGATCGTCATCGCAATATCAGTGTGTCAGTGCTGATCCATAATTTCGCACCGTACGGATTTGAGCCGTAAGACTCAAATTCATAGCCCAGCAAAAAAAAAAAAAAACACCCGGTATTTATCTTGCACACTTCCGTCACGCGCAGTCTCAAAATGAACAATCACAAACGCACTCTCCTACGGGATTAGCTTAGCCACAGCATGCACAAATCACCGCTTAACCACTTTGACTGCCAGTAGACGCGGATTTCGCGTCTGAAACCACTGCACACAGACCGACATTAGCGTGAAGAACACAAATGAAATGAGACCCACAAATTTGGGCACAAATAACACAGGATTAACAAAAGACATAAATCCTCATGTGCCCCCGCGACAGAGGGGGCACATGAAGACTTTTGCCTCAGTCTTGCGGATGGCTAACGTTCGCCGCCTTGCCCCGGCAGTTAAGGAGTTAAGAGTTGAGTAGGGTTCCTTGAAAGCTTGTTTTCTGGCGTGAATGAGAGCCCAAAGGTAGTGCCTGATTGTTCAGCGGGTTCAGCGATTCTCAGCAACACTACTCTCAGTGTCGACCCATTTCCAGGACTGTGCTGTGGGAGTGACAAAAACCGGGAAAAAAAACTCTTTCACGCCTTTTTTTTTTTTCTTTCTTTCTTTTTTCAAATTCTAGAAGAGTGGAACAGCCTATAATAGCCTATAATCGTTCTGGGGTAGTGCTACCTTAGCTTGATATATTCCTGAGCCACGTGCACATTAGCTGGATCCATTCCCGAGCGAAATATACATTTCGCACTACCCTTGAACTTGTCGTGGCCGATCTATCAGCCGCTGCATTTTGTCAGTGGCGTTGATTGACTTAAGGCCGGTTCCAGACGATGTGGCGATTCTTGAATGCCGGTGCCGCGCCCTCAGTCAGTTATGTCAAACATGCGAAAGAAGACGTGCAGAAGTTCCGCAGTCGCTCACACTTTGTTAAATGTTTCAGTCTAATTCACACGATACCGATTTCTGCCGAGTTTGACAAGAGGCGTATATTCCCATGAGCCCCTGCGGATGCAGGGGCTCATGAGAATCTATGCCTCTTGCAGATATTACAGGCTGGCTCGGAGAAGTAACGGATGGGCCCACTGCCTATCAAAAATGAGTCAATCATTCTAACACTTTTGCCGGCAGACAAAAAAAGCTCGAATCGCCCATAAAAGACTCATGCATTCCTACTCCGTCAGGTGGTTAAGTAATGTTCGGTCTTGCAGAAACGTTTGAGGAATTTTTGCGGTATGACATGATAGACTTTGGACGCCAGCACTTAATGTAAAGCAGTCCGCTCCACAGCAGGCTTTGCACATGTGGAAATTCGCCTATTCAACGGCGGATTTTCAATGTTGTCTTGCCTCAGCTAAAACTTCCCTATCCTTCTTGTTACAATCCACGGGAGCAGGCACACTTAACTGAGGTTTTCTACAGCTCCTGGTACGAGTTTGTGGAAATCTCCGACATGCAAAGAGGAAGAGCAGAACTGAAGTCTTTCGTTAACTCATTCAAGGCGTGCTGCAAGCAGATACGCGGCTTTTTGCATGCACTATGTCTTCAATGAGTCAAACGACATTCACACTTCATAAGTCATCTCTTTTTTTCTAGCAATATGGTAAAACCCACTAAGCACTTCTATAAATAAGACATTTGCGAAGTATTGGCCATTTTGTGCCTGCGGCAGGCCGCTTTAGAAGAGGAAAATGCATGGTGCATGTTTGATATTTGCAGCATGAAAACCAGTTAGTAGCACGCCCCGTGAACAGATTGTGACCCGAAGTAACGACTGAGACTAAGTTGAATCTACCGTGCCCGCAGCTATCGGTACTGTCCCGGCTCAGCGCCACTATATTGTCTTCTATAAAAAATAATCTGAAACGAGCGGTCACTTCCCGGCGCCTGTTGCCGACCTAACAGGTTAAACGGTTCACAGTTAGGTAGGTGATGTGCCGACCTTGGTCGGCACATCACCTACCTAACTGTGAACCGGAGGTCAGTAACAGACGGAAGTGAGAACTCTCTCTCTCTCTCTCTCTCTCTCTCTCTCTCTCTCTCTCTCTCTCTCTCTCTCTCTCTCTCTCTCTCTCTCTCACACACACACACACACACACACACACACACACACACACACACACACACACACACACACACTCCACACACACACACACACAGACACGTTTACACACATACAAACACGTACGTGTGCACGCGCATACACACACACATGCACACACATATATATACACACACACACACACACACACTCACACACACACACACACACACACACACACACACACACACACACACACACACACACACACACACAGAGAGAGAATCAATGAATCAATGAATCAATGAATCTTTATTTTACAACGGTAAGGATATTAACAATGCCAGAGGCAATGTCATTTTTCAAATCTGCCGTTGCTACATCTACAAACACAACAATTACATTACATTAATACATGTATAGGACGAACGCCTACGGTGTGTTGGGGGAGTTGGAGCAATGGTAAGGAAAAAAAAAAAAAAAAAGAGCAACAACACAGCAGCACTATACATACACAGCAGTAGAATGGGTACATTACTAACAATGATATCTACGTATAGAAAGCAAAGCTTGAAGATAGTTATGGCTGCGAAGATAAATGTTCAAAAAGACTTTTCTTGAAAGATGATACCGTTGGAGTGGTCTTCGTGTGGGATGGAAGGGAATTCCACAAAGTCGCCCCCGAGAATGCTAGACTGGTTTTAAATAAGTCTATTCTGGTTTTGGGTACTACATATAGGCTTTTTGTATCGCCATAGCGGGACTGTGACCGGACTAGCAGCTGGGTTAGATATTCCGGAGTGTTGTCATTCCGAATCTTAAAAAGGAGAACACCTTTGTTGAATGCAAACTGCTTTTTGAGAGAAAGAAGTCCCGCTTTGTAAATCTTATCATCCGTTGTCAAAGTAGGATCAGGTAAAATTAATTTCGCTGCTCTTCTGTGTAAGGAGTTCAGTCTTTTTAAATGTACATCTCTGCAGCCATCCCACACCGTCGAAGCATAATTAATGTGGGACTGAATATGTGCATAATAAAATAATTTTCTGGTTTCAAAGTCAGTGAAGTGCTTCAGTTTGGACAGCATGAAAATGTTTCTTGAAACAGTTTTACACACTTTATGTGTGTGTGCCTGCCATTTGAGCTGATCATCTATGATAATTCCAAGGAGGCGGTGTTCAGACACTTGCTCAATAGAATTGCCTTCGAAGGACAAATCAAGTGAAAGGGGGCTTAATTGGTGTTTTTGGCGTGTCGCAATTACCATTGACTTGGTTTTTGCTGGATGGATACTCATCGAATTACGTTCACACCAGGCGGACACCTCATCAAGGCTCTGTTGTAAGTCATCTGCAACCACATTAAGGTTTTTATTTGCCGTGTGGATTGACGTATCGTCAGCAAACAAGTCACATTCGACAGATTCTGACGTTAGGTGAAGAGGCAGATCGTTGATGTATAAACAAAATAGAAGAGGGCCTAACACTGACCCTTGAGGTACTCCAAACTTAACCTCCTTCACTTCAGAGTGTGATCCATTAACTACAACCTTTTGCTTTCTTCCCTTTAGATATGAACTAAAGAAGGAAACTGCTGAGACGTTTTTTAAATAATGACTAAGTTTGCTTATCAGAGTGTCGTGGTTAACCAGGTCAAACGCCTTCTTAAAGTCAAGGTAAATAACACCCGTCAGTTGCGAATTGTTTACGTTAGATAACCACTTATCTGCAAGTCTGCTTAGCGCTGTATGACAGGAATACTTCGGACGAAACCCAGACTGGAAGGGATGAAGCATATTATTTGTCTCTAAATACTGAGACAAATGTTTGTGTACATGTCGCTCGAGAGGTTTGCTTAACACGGACAGTAACGAAATCGGTCTATAATTATTCAGATTTCCCCTGTCCTTGGATTTCGGTAGTGGAATTACTTTTGCAAGTTTAAGCTGTGTAGGAAATACACACTGATGGAGACATAGGTTGTAAATGTATGTCAGCGATTCAACAATGTAAGGTAGGGATAGTTTCAGAACTTTAGGATTTATGTCATCAGGGCCTGATGACTTCTTGTTCGCGAGACTACTTATGAATTTACCTACTTCATGTATTGCAATCGATGGAATGCTAAAAGGAGTCACAGTCTTCTGATTGCAGTAGTTAATTAAAATATCGAAACACTTATCATTGACACTTCCTTGTGTTGAAAAAACTTCAGCAACAGACAGGAAGTGATTATTAAACATGTCAGCGGATAGATCACTAGGGATTACCGTGGATGCACTAGAGCCTCGGGTAAGGGAATTCAGGACGCGCCAAATAGCAGACCCGTCTTTGTTGTTTTTAATAGTATTTCTTACAAAGGCTTTTTTCGCTTCGCGTAACATATACTTGACGCGATTACGCTGCTTTTTAAACTCGTCAAACTTCTTTTCTCTCCTGAGGGTGTTCCTAAACTCCATGGCCTGCATCAGTTCTTTTGTAATCCATGGGGGTAGTACCGCGCTTTTGACACGCCTCTCCCTGAGGGGTGCGTGATTGTTGAGTACCCCAAGGAAAATGCTGTACCATGCAGATAGAGCAACCTCTGGGTCGTTGGACTCGGTTACTGAGTCAAAGCACGCATTACTAAGATCATGTAAAAATGCGTTTTGGTTAAAATGTTTAAAAGAGCGATATGTTACGGTGATATGACCTTTCTTTTTAGTCTTTGGAATTTGCGCAGCCCATTTACACACTACAGGGAAATGATCGCTAATGCTCAAGTCGGGAACAGAAACGTCAGTCACAGATTTAGGGTTATTGGTATAAATATGGTCTATGAGAGTGGATGATGCAGCAGTAATCCTAGTGGGTGACTGCACCAGCTGCACCAGCCCAAACAAGGAAGATGTTGTTTCCCACGCGGTGTGGGGTTTCAGTAAATTGATATTGAAATCACCCATTAGAATGATGTCGGTGTTTACTTTACAGACTTTATCTAAGTTACAGGTGAAATGGTCGTACCAACTAAAGTCAGCCGCCGGGTTACGGTACAAGAAGCCTACGTATGATGGAGCCAAAAAAGGACGCTTTACTTCAATCCACACGCACTCAACATCTGCGGCTTCTAGATCTTGCCGTCTACGGACTAAGTGTTGAATAGACTGGTGGATGTAGACGGCAATGCCTGTTTGGCCTGGGGAGGAAGGATCTCTTCTGATTACAGAAAAGTTAGGGATACTAATGGCTTCATCACTGATGTTCGAGCTCAAGCGTGTCTCAGTGACGCCAAACAAGTGAAACGGTGACGGTGTGGGATTGTTAAGAAAACAAGCTAAGTCAGGTATCTTATTGTAAAGATAAAACACGTTAAGGTGGCCTACACGTAAGGTACATTCCCTTATGCTCGCTTTCGCCATTGAGGCTAGCACAGGCATAAAAGATTATAACACAAAAAGAATGTAAACTGTCTCACAACACAAAAGAAACACACACACACAAAAGTAACAATCATACACACAGTGCAAACCGGATAGGTAAAGGTGAACCGTCAAAGAGAACTACACAAAATAATTTGATAAACTGACAGTGCAATAAAACAAATTAAAGCAATAGCGCGTTTTCACTGCAAACAAGATAATGTCCAGTTTTGCGCTGATAATGTCAACGAATCTGCACAATCTATACCACAGAGCCAGCGGAAAAGACTATTTTCCACTCGCCCAGCGGTTTGAGTGCTGAGGTTTTAAGTGACCTCTGATTCTTAGTATAGATGTGGCACAGCGCACAAACTAAGTCACGCGTTGCGCTTTTCAATAATTAAGTCACAATCACGTAAGACCTGTGACTTTATCATATGGATAGTGCCTTGTACTTGTACACCAAAACCTGTGGACAATGTCATTAGCAACACAGCCCGTGCAACAGTCACCACTGGCCAACAGTCTAATCTTGTCAAGAGGCACGACCGTGCACACACACTAACGACATAAAAAGGCAAAATGAAATGTTCCGATAGGAAAAGTCTGATGATAGTCACAAACTATAATCAAGTGTCGAGTCGTAATATGAGATAAAGGCACCGTTCAAACTTCCATATGTAACGCGGTTAACGTCTCTTCGTGTGCACACTAACATTACATAATTATCAGATAGTCATAAGCAACGCGCATGCGCGCCGCGTATGAGTAACCAGTAATTACTATTTCGGATTTTATCAAGACAAATGAGGGGTATAGATATTGGATTATTACCAGAGAGTCACGTGCAGCGCTCATGCTCGCTGCAAATGAGTAACCGATAATTAGTATTTCCGATTATCAAGGCTAAGGGATAGTGTATCGGATACTCACAAGCAACGCTCACACGCATTACAAGTGATTAGCCGACAATTAGTACTTCGGTAGAAAAGGCAGCAGTAGTTGGGCGATGATCTGCATGGCCTGGGCTGAATCGTGGCTAGGGTTGCCCGTTATTCCTGATTGTTCCCACCCTCGGGG
Organism: Semisulcospira habei; assembly: GCA_036245525.1. Taxonomy (NCBI): domain Eukaryota; kingdom Metazoa; phylum Mollusca; class Gastropoda; family Semisulcospiridae; genus Semisulcospira; species Semisulcospira habei. The sequence goes on from BTPG01000001.1 coordinate 17,106,133, forward strand.
GCTTGTGGCGGGCGCAGCAAACGGGTGACCGGCGGGTGCGTACCCACTAGAGAGAGAGAGAGAGAGCAGTGAAACACATCAGTGGACAGCCTAGAAAGCAGTGCGTACAGATCTTCACAGGTTGCATAAAGTGAAGACACAGAGTCATCCAAGCTATTGGCAGCTTCATTAACCCATATAATGTTGAAAACAAGGATGTCCTGTACTGCCTGTCCTAAGGTTTACCAGCATCACAGGACATATATGTACGCAGATGACGTTGGATAGAGAGCTTTGGGTACCTTCGGGGGGAGGGGGGAAGGGAGGGGGTGAGGGAGGGGGGAGGGGCGAGGGCGGGGTGAGGCAGATAGTAATTTTGCCCCGGGACACACGCACGCGCGAGCTCGCACCAAGCAAAACAAACACTACCTTTCAACTGCCAAATACTATCGATCGTGATAGGTAAAAAGTAGTGTCCAGTGAGGGTCAAACTACTCAGGCGATGCCGCCCTTGAACTATCATGACTGATCCATCTCCCGCACATATATGTTAGTGCTTGCGTCCCCAATAAGTCTAACACCACTTGTGCATGCAGCTACAAGTACTACCTATACCTGAGTACCGGTGGCTGCATGCACAATGGTGTCAGAAAAGAATGCAGCTCACAGTGTATCCATCACTGCAAACACTTCTCAACACAAGAACGGAGCCTTTATCGATAGAAAACAGCTCAGATTAGTCCATCGTCTGCACACAACAATGCAAGCCGCCATGGCACCTTGAATGAGTTACAATGAAAATATGCATTTATGTGACGACACGACTCACACATATCCAGCCTAACGTCGTAATATTACAAGTATATTTTCAAATACACACCAACTCTCCACAAAATACATCTTCATCTTCGCAATATTTATTCACGCACGGCGTTCTTTGGTATAATTTTGATTAAACTTTTGTAAAAATTGCTCACCTCAGGTTTAAACATAAGTTCAAGTTTCCTACAATCACAGCCGTCCCAATAGCACAGTGGCTAGTGCGTCTGACTGGAGACCGCAAGGTACGAGGTTCGATCCCCGCCGGGGGTCGACAGAGAAAGGTCATGGCAAATCTCAATAATACCTGGTTTATTTGGCTGTTAACTGGGCTGTCCGGGTATCAGAAATGAAGGTCAAAAAGGTAAACCTGGCATATACCTAAAAGGTCAAATGCTAACTTCATTATTTGAAGGTGAAAGGTTAAAGAACTTCGAGTGCACAGGTTAAAAGTAGACCATAAAGCTTCAAGGTGAATAAGGGGAAATATGTACCAGGGGGCTGTGAACCCTGGGGAGGTATGGACAAAGGTGCTTGTAAACCAGGGGGCTGTCAACCCTGGAGAGGTATGGATCAGGAGGCTGTGAACCACGGGGATGTTTGCAACAAGTGCATAATACAACGGGGGGTTTGCTTCTATTGGCCATTTTATTAGTTTTTAAATGCAATCGGATGCTATTTTATGCTGATTTCAGCCATTTGTATTAGTTTTTAAATGCAATCGGGTGCTATTGGATGCTATTTCATGCTAATTTATAAGCAACTGGGAGTTGAAACAGAAATCCGTCGCATGACGATGTGTGTCCCCTACCCGGGGCACTATTGCTGTGTAAAGAGCATTTCTGAAGTTGAGACAAACAAATGAACACTCTGCTCCATCCGTTGCTGTGTTTACAGGAATAGGTGAGCGTTTCTTGCAAATACTTCAACGCTTCTCGCTCAAAATGATTTTTTTGTGCGTGCAGCTGAAAGGCAAAAGATTCTCATATTATGATATTAACTCATTCAGCCCGACGCACGTATTTCCCAAATTTTGGAGGCGTCATCTAACGACTATGCACCTGATGCAGGAGATGGATCGACCACGACGTTCCAAGGGTAGTGCCATATTAGCTTGGCGCCGACAGGCGCCAAGCTAATCTGGCAATACCCTTGAATTATCATGGTCGATCCATCTCCTGCTGAAGTGCGTCAGGGCTGAATGGGTTAATGCGAAGTGAGTTCACTTGCGAGCGAACACACTCGCGACTGAGCCGGCTCAAGGGGTCTTTTTTCGTGGGGATGGGGTGGGGGGGGGGGGGATGGGGGGAAGTGCATGTTTCTTTCAGACCAAAATACTCGGAATAATTTTATTTCAAAATTAAAGACACTTCCCTCTAAAGAAAGCTGAAAAAAATGACCTCTTAAAATGCGAAATCAGATTTAAGAAGCTTTCACCAAACAGCTGTGCGCGAAAAAAAAACGCGTCTTAACTCATTTGCGGAAAGCCGCATCCGGATGCGCGACTTATGCCGCGCATCCGGATGCGGCTAGCCGCGAATGAGTTAAACGAAATTTTCACATTGCAACTTTTGACTTTGGGGGTGTCGCGCTCACAGGGTTATAACGGAAAGGAGACACTACGGAAAAGATTACAGTTTGCAGCGCTGTAATGACAAATGAACAAGCCTTTTGCTCGTGCAAACCATAGAATTATAAAATCTTTCGTCTTTAGAAAAATATGATGTGCAAAACTTAGCAAAAAAAAAAAAAAAATCATCCGTAGTACATAATAATATAGTCGTGTTGTCAACTGATTCCGGACCAAATGGTTTAGTATTTTGCCTCGCTTTCACCAGAGACCAGCACACGTACATTTTTACACACAATTTGACTGATGACCGCAATAGGCTTTTGATTCATTTGTTTATCTCACACGTACATTTTTACACACAGTTTTACTGATGACCGCAATAGGCTTTTGATTCATTTGTTTATCTCACACGTACATTTTTACACACAATTTTACTGATGACCGCAATAGGCTTTTGATTCATTTATTTATCTCACACGTACATTTTTACACACAATTTGACTGATGACCGCAATAGGCTTTTGATTCATTTGTTTATCTCACACGTACATTTTTACACACAGTTTTACTGATGACCGCAATAGGCTTTTGATTCATTTATTTATCTCACACGTACATTTTTACACACAATTTGAATGATGACCGCAATAGGCTTTTGATTCATTTGTTTATCTCACACGTACATTTTTACACACAATTTGACTGATGACCGCAATAGGCTTTTGATTCATTTGTTTATCTCACACGTACATTTTTACACACAATTTTACTGATGACCGCAATAGGCTTTTGATTCATTTGTTTATCTCACACGTACATTTTTACACACAATTTTACTGATGACCGCAATAGGCTTTTGATTCATTTGTTTATCTCACACGTACATTTTTACACACAATTTGACTGATGACCGCAATAGGCTTTTGATTCAGTTGTTTATCTCACACGTACATTTTTACACACAATTTGACTGATGACCGCAATAGGATTTGATTCATTTGTTTATCTCACACGTACATTTTTACACACAATTTCAACTTACTGATGACCGCAATAGGCTTTTGATTCATTTGTTTATCTTACTCGATCAAATCCTGACTCATGGGATCCGCCACGGAGTGATAATATCCATTATTATCAATTTGATGTTCCGACATTTATCGTTTTTGGATGCTAACTTAATGGTTTGAAACTCTGCGGGACGTCACATTTTCTGCCAGGACAAATGTCAGTCCATGAAGATTATGTATAGACCATGATAGTTCAAGGGCGGTGCCAGAATAGCTTGGCTATTCTGATACCACCCTTGAACTATAATTGGCCGATCTGCTTCCTGAACCGCCATAAACTTCAGAGGTTGAGTATAAACGTTTAAAAAATACGATTTCAGGATACTGAAAACACTGGTTCTGGTTTCCGATGGACCTTACGGCCCGAGGCCGTAAGGTCCAAAATCACAGACCAGAACACAAATCGTAAAAAATAGCAAATACTTACAGCAGGTTCGATTGCTACTTACGTGCACGATGGCTCAGTGAGTAGTATGGGATGTGTTTCAAATCCACGTTGTTCGGAAATCAGAAGTAAACTGTACTTGTTTCGACGAAAACGGTGGATTAAAAGCCCGGACAAACACGCGATATCGCGTGTTTGTCCGGGCGTTTAATATACCGTTTTCATCGACAACACGTGCAGTTTTTACCTACATATGATTTCAGAAAATCGTTGTTTTTTCAGTTCTTCTTCTTTTCTTTTTCCTTTTTTCTTTTCAAAATGCGATAGTATTAAATCTTGCACACCTTCGGTGGTGTGCAGGTTTAGAACTCATTTTTCCCTCGTGATACATGTAACACGGAGAGAAGCCCAGTGTGAATAAAAAAAGAGCTTTTTCTGCAATCTCTCTCTCTCTCTCTCTCTCTCTCTCTCTCTCTCTCTCTCTCTCTCTCTCTCTCTCTCTCTCTCTCTCTCTCTCTCTCTCTCTCTCTCTCTCTGTACAATCTCTCTGTCCGTCTCTGTCTGTCTGTCTGTCTGTCTGTCTGTCTGTCTGTCTGTCTGTCTCTCTCTCTCTCTCTCTCTCTCTCTCTCTCTCTCTCTCTCTACATTTTTTAATATTTTTATTATTATTTTATTTTCTATGTATGACCGAATGAATGAATGAATTTTATTTAATCTCTCGGCATCATGTTTAATGTCTCCTAATCGTTCCTTTATGTAATTCAGTTGCTACTATTACAATTATTAACCTGTGTTTGTAGAGTAGCAACGGCAAGTATGAAAAATGGCACATGTGCTAATTACTTCATCCGTTGAGAAATAAAGTTTCATTTCATTTCTCTCTCTCTCTCTCTCTCTCTCTCTCTCTCTCTCTCTCTCTCTCTCTCTCTCTCTCTCTCTCTCTCTCTCTCTCTCTCTCTCTCTCTCTCTCTCTCTCCACTACTGTATTTTGAGAAAAGCCCACGAGTAAAAGAGGAGAGCATACCGATGGTGTTTGCAAGCAGCCTCGTAACTAACAATTTGTGCCGGCTTGTGTTGGAGATTTCGTCAGAAAAAGGTAAATACGCAACCGTATCAAAACAAGATTTCGCGCAAAAATTTCACTTGCGAGGTTGCACACAAACACCTCGATTTAGGAAAACGCGGCCGCTTTGCAGATGTCATAAATCGTGTCGGAACGTACCCGGAACGGACAGAGCTCGTGACGTGTAGCTTCTGACCCGGCGGGATGTCTTCAGTCCACTCTCTCCGCAGCCGTTTAACGTCTGTCTTTCTGTTTGTCGCTTTTTTCTACTTGGCCTTTATAGGCACAAGCACAAATCCTGCTTTCTTTCTCGTAAGACACGTAGACAGTGATGTGAAAAAAATAAACCTTTCTTGCAGAAAAGAGACATAAGATAATATGAAAGCATGGGCTGTTGCGGCTCTGTACCTTTTACCCAGCAAGCAAAAACCGTCGGGCCGACGTCGGCCGCAGTGGGCCCGCGTACAGCCGTGCGAGGGCCCACTGCGGCCGACGTCGGCCAGAGGACCTTTGCTTCTTGGGTGGTTGCCACAGCTTTAACTCTTTCTTTCAATAGGCCGTCGATTTTTCTTTTTCTGTCTTTTATTTTTATTTTGGCTTCGTGTCGATGTCTTATTTACCAGTGAATGTTGGGTGTGTATTTTTATAGCATCGGTTGTGTGACCTAGTTCCAAAGAGAACCCCAGTGGGCAAACTGTGCGAGTGCCGACGTTGGCTTTAGCTGGGCACGCGTGGGGCTGTGCGCGGACCAGCTGAGGCCCAAGACGGCCTGAAGAACTTTTGTTCACTAGGATTATCTTTTCAAGATTTCCTGATAGTTTGCTTCGCTAGCACGCGGCAAGAATGTTATCAAACTTATCTCTTTTTTTGTCGGGTCGTTTGATGCTCTTCTTTCTTTCTTTTGTTGGTTTTGTCAGTGTCTCTTTTTATTATTCCGTTTGAGGTTATCCTTTTTAACATATATTACCCCAGGACCGAACTCCCCAAATTTTGAAGAGGCCTTCTTAAGTACTGTATTACACTTCTAGAGACAGATCGAGCATGATAGTTCAAGGGTGGTGCCAGAATAGCTTGGCGCCTATGGGCGCCAAGCTATTCTGGCACCACCCTTGAACTATCATGCTAGATCCATGTCTTGCAGTGGTGTGTCGGGGCTGAATAAGTTTTTTTTAAAATCTTGTAGGATTTGGTTTGTTTTTCCATTTCTCATAGCAGTACGTACGACCAAGATCCACACTACGTCCCGCACAGCTGAACATTGCATTTCGATTTTCAATTATTATGTCTTGAACAGCCACACCTACCACCAAGGCGACCACCACATAACGCGGCCAGTTTTGATCACAGGGCCATCTCTGTACTTAGATGGCCCTGTGTGAGAAGGACACCTGTCTGTGGAGACCACCTTTCGAGTGGTTGTCTAGTACAGGATTAACTTACTATAATAATGCTTATGTTCCAGGATACGTGCATTCTGTAACCCTTTGGTTTTTGGTAGAGCTTTTTAGTCTTCATGCAAAGTAGCTCTCTCTCTCTCTCTCTCTCTCTCTCTCTCTCTCTCTCTCTCTCTCTCTCTCTCTCTCTCTCTCTCTCTCTCTCTCTCTCTCTCTCTCTCTCTCTCTCTCTCTCTCTCTCTTACACTGTGAAGAAAAAAGTCTCCCCGCCAGGTGCTGTCACCTGTTGGGTGATTTGTTAAGCCAGCGGTATCTCTATAATTTGATCGAAACCATCTCTGATGATTACATAACATACGTCATATTTAAGCTGAAAAAGCATGCGCTAGCATTGGAAGTGTTTTCAGACAAAACCAGTATTAGTGGTTGATGGACTGAGGCAGAGGATGTCACAAGGCTATTTTGAAACTGAGTTTCATTAGACTTTTCTGTGTAGTCAAACGATACCTAGGGGTAAACTCAACGCTGAAACTTACCGTCATGGAAGTGACCTAAGATAAAAACCTAAGATAAACTCAGCTTAAACTCAGTCACTGCTTAACTCATTCTACCCCAGACTCACCACAGCAAGGTACGGATCGACCATGATAGTTCAAGGGTGATGCCAGAATAGCTTGGCGCCTATGGGCGCCAAGCTATTCTGGCATCACCCTTGAACTATCATGATCAATCTGTGTCCTGCACTGCAATGCAGTCTTCAGAGGACCGTGCCAACGGCAAAATTTGGGGATTTCGGTCTTGGGGTACAATGAGTTAAACAAACGATGCCGTCCGCGGCCGTGAGCGTACAGACCTGTACACTGATCATTCCGGGCATAAGTACTAGGGCTACAACTTTCACTTACGGACAGATTAATTAAGTTAGTTAGTTATCGGGGTTAAACGCCGAGCAGGTGACTATAGCCATCTCACAGCGGAGAGAGTAATTAAGACACCTGACTGTGATAGTCCCACAAAGGCCTTTATAAATAATATGTCATATCAGCTTTCTGTTTTGCTCGATGGACTGGAGTTTGAAGTTATAAATAGCTCTTACCTCGGCTGACGCTGCAGGAGGCATTATAACGCATTTTATATAACGCATCAGGTGTTGATATTCGTCAACAGTTTTCTGCAACGTTGAGAATGCTCCGAGTGCGCTGAGGGCCTTTAACCCATTCAAGACGTGACAAATCCTGATGCGCGGCTTAAGCCGCGCATCAGGATGCGTCATGCCTTGGATAAGTTCTGAAACCCAATTTCAAGTCACTGAGGTTTGCTTTCGTTTCGTGTGTGCGGCAGTTATCACAGGCAAAGCCTTATACTAGGGTAGAGATACTTTCATTCATAAAGCCAAATGCTCTTTTGTGGGCTTGTCAGAAACTGACACAACTTTTTGCTACAAAGTGGATGCCTATTGTTCTTATGAAATTTGCGTTCGCTCGGCGCAACGAAACCCCACCCGACCACTGAAGGACCATGGACACGAAATAAGGCCAACAATAGACATAGATCCTCATGAGCCCCCGCAATTGCGGGGGTTCATAAGGATCTATGCCTCTTGCGTATGGCGTTGTTTGCTCAATATAAGCTGAGAGGGGTTGCAATGTCGGGAATCATTTCAGTTTTCAGCGTGTTCACTTTTTGAATGTGTTACAAGACGCCGTCTTAACCCCCTTAGCTGCTGCTTACGAAATCGTTCGGCGTAAAAGACGCATATTTACGTGTGATTTATACGCAAAACGGTTTCGTCAGGAGCAGACAATGGGTTAATCACACCCAATGAATAGAAAATCGTAGTGTGACAGATTGGCCAATACACAAGTCTGCTGCAAGAGAATGCGATCCTATTTTTTTAGTTCTGAATTTCAATTTTTTAATTATTAACGCCTTATCATAATTTTTCACTCATTTATCTGAGAGAAAGGCGAAAAATGGGCCGGCACACTTTCTGCCGTCTGGTTTCACAGCCCTAGTCTACAACCGGCCGACATCTTTGCTTGGCAAAAGTTGCAGATCAATATTTAATCTTGAAAAACGCCATGAGGTCAAGCAAAATTAACTGGCATCGGTGGAAGCTCGATAGCATTGCGTAGGTTATAGTGATTTCGTGTCCACAAGTTATCCAGGTGGAACTGACCTGAAAATTTCGTGTCGAAATTTAAAGATTACATGATGTGATGGTGGATGCGCGTCACTTTCACTTACACCTCTTCAGTTCCTGGCCTTCAACACTCCCACATGTTTATTGTATGGCGATTTGAAAAAGGCCGCAGGCCTATGCAATAAACATTTGGAAGTCTTGAAGTCCTTAGCCTTCAAATAATCTGGACTGCGCTGCTGTATAAAGAAAAAGACAATATGTTCATTTTTTAAAAATAATAATAATAATAATAATAATAATAATAACATTAATAATAATATTAATAATAATAATAATCATAATCATAATAATAAAATAATAATAATGTACATTTATATAGCGCTTAACCTCCACATGAATGATGCTCTAAGCGCTTTACAAGATCAAAAATCACAGAACAAAAAGTACAAGAAAGATAACGCTACAATAAATGTTACAAAAACTAAAGTGAAACATATCAAAAGCTCACACTCACACATACACTCACACCGTTACAAGAACAGTTACTGCCAAAGATTGCTAACGCACTGAAAATGCATCTAACTATACGCATAAGAAAAAAATGTAGGTCTTGAGTAGTGCTTTGAAAACAGAATTGGAGCATGTCTGACATGGGCTGGAAGGTCGTTCCAGGTGACTGGACCAAAATAAGAAAAGGCACGCTGGCCCTGGCTAGACTTCATTCGCATAGGAACCCTGAAAATTCACGTGTCTGATGCTGAACCGAGGGATCTTGAAGGCGTTAAAATATGAACCTGGTCGGACAAATATGGGAGGGCATTGTAACAAATAACAGAAACCTTTGTACACAATTCTTTGAGATACAGGCAGCCAGTGCAGGTCAACAAGTAAGGGTGTTATGTGCTCACGTTTCGGTACTCTGTACTCAATTAGTCGGGCAGAACAGTTCATAAATCTATGAAATTTCTGAGGAACAACTGCCAAAAGGGCATTACAAAATCAGTGCGGGAAAGAACAAGGAGGTAACAAACGTTTTAGTTGCTTCAGTAGTCGGAAAGTGTCGAATTGATCTTCTTCAATTCAGAGAAGGAACATTGGCAAACCTTGTTGACATGCTCTGTCATGGTCAGATTGTCAACAGACTCCCTGTCGTTTGTCTTGACAGGACAGAGCGTCCGTCACAAATAACTGTTTGCTGGTTTGTGATTTTGAAAATTACACAAAAGAAGCGTAAGTTCCGAAATCTAGACCGCACGGTTCCAAAGCCACAGATCAGCACACACGTGTATTTTCCTGACTTCTTTATTATTCAATACTCAAGATGAGGAAAAATAAGAGATATGAATCTGATATTCTAAGTCCACCCAATCACGATGCCATTAACTCATACAGCCCGACGGCCGTATTTCCCAAATTTTGGAGGCGTCATCTAATGACTTTGCACCAGTTATAGAAGATGGATCGACCATTACAATTCAAGGGCAGTGCCAGATTAGCTTGGCGCCGACAGGCGCCAAGCTAATCTGGCACTAGCCTTGAATTATCATGGTCGACCCATCTCCTGCTGTAGTGAGTCAGGGCTGAATGGGTTAAATGTTACATGATCCTCATCTCGCCACACTCATCCATGAGCGATTTATGGTCCAAACACACGCTGCCCGACTGAAACCATGGCAACGCGTTGCAACTTTCAAAAGCTGACACACACAGAAACAAGATGGGATGAACCATAACCCACAAAGTCCCTTCTATATGGGAGCTGTCTTCGCTGTCAAGGGTCTCTACCTATTGTCTTTGACTTGATTCTGATGTTGAAATATCTCCTCTCTGAAAAAGCCTCGCGGTTGTGCCAATGCGTCATAATGAACTCTAGAAGGGGCGCTCGCAGTGCACACGCGTCATTGGTTTGTCAAAAGTCATTTTTGTCATGACGTATTTTTATTTTTACGTAATTTTATATTTAATGTGATATGAGATTCGCTTACACTTCAAGACTTGGGAAAATGGTGATAAAACTAGAACTTCACGGTACAATTTCAGTCTTGCTACAATTTGTGTGAAATCAGGTTGGCTACCTAGCTACATGCTATATTAAGTACACCTGCATGCTCTTCTGAAAGCGCGTCGATGTGTGTGTATGCGTGTGCGTGTGCGTGTTGGCATGCGCTCGCTGCAAACATCCTCAAGAAGCATAGATGTTCATGCGCCCTCCGGGCACTTGAGGATCTATGCCTCTTGGAGATGCACGCATATGTCATTGGTTTGTCAAACATCACTTGTCATGACGTATTTTTTTGTTTTTACGTAATTTTATATTTAACGTGATATGAGTTTCGCTTTCGCTTCAAGACTTGCGTAAATGGTGACAAAACTAGAATTTCACGGTACAATTTCAGTCTTGCTATAATTTGTGTGAAATCAGGTTGACTTTACCTAGCTATATGCTATACTAAGTACACCTGCATGCTCTTCCGAAAGCGCGTCGATGTGCGTGTTTGCGTGTGCGTGAGTGCGTGGGCGCGCTCCAAACATCAAGAGGCATAGATGTTTATGCGCCCTCCGGCCACATGATGATCTATGCCTCTTGGAGATGCGCGCATATGTGTGAGAAAGAGCGAGAGAGAGAGAGAGAGAGAGAGAGAGAGAGAGAGAGAGAGAGAGAGAGAGAGAGAGAGAGAGAGAGAGAGAGAGAGAGAGAATGACAATGAAAAACAACAACAACAAAAACGTGCACACACACACACACACACACACACACACACACACACACGCATACACACAAACACGCGCATGCACGCACACACTGAGTAAAATAGGGTCGCAGTAAAAGTATTAAGATAATGACGTGAGGTAATTGAAAATACTGGCTCTAAAATACGAAAGGGTTGTTGATGTTGTAACTTTCCTAGGCAAAGTGTTCCACAGGCTATGGCCTGAGAACGCTAAACTTGTCTTGTAGAGATCGATTCTAGGTCGTGGCACAATAATGAATTGCCTTGATCTTGAGTACGTTGGTGATGGAAAGGAAAATAGTTTCTTAATATAATCAGGCATTTGGCTATTCAATGTTTTGAACATAATTATTCCCTTATTGTACATTAAATGATTTTTCAGGGGAAGAATCTCCAAGGTTATCAATTTATTATCGGTAGTTGAGTTAGGGTCAGGTAGGATAAGTTTTGCGGCTCTACGATGAAGAGAGTTCAGTCTCTTTAACTAGACCTCGCTTGCTCCATCCCACACTGTAGAAGCATAGTCGATATGTGACCTGATGTGGGCGTTAAAGAACAGTTTACGTGTTTCTACATCAGTGATATATTTTAATTTGGCTTAAATGTAAAGTTTCTTTGATATTATGTTGCATATGTTAGTAATAGGACACTGCCATTTAAACTGGTTATCTACAGTAACGCCGAGAAGACGATGTTCTGTTACTTGACTGATGGGTTTTCCTTGAAGAGACAAGCTGAGTGAGAGAGAGCCGAGCTGGTGCTTTTGACGGGTACTTAATACCATACATTCAGTCTTCGCTGGGTTTAGGATCATGGAATTGTTACTACACCAGTTGTCAATGTCTTGTAGTGCGTTTTGCAGGCGTGTATCAATAATAGATAAATCCTCGTCGGGCGTGTGTGTTGCAGCATCATCCGCGAACATATCGCATGAAACATTATGATCGCTAATTGTGAGCGGAAGATCGTTAATGAACAAACAAAATAGAAGAGGGCCTAAAATAGAGCCCTGGGGCACGCCATGCTTGACTAAGCGGTGATTAGAATATGTACCATTAAGAAGGACTTTTTGTCTTCTGTCATCCAAGTAAGATTTGAAGAACGTGGCAGCGCTGTTGGTGTATAATGAGATTTTCTTTATCAGTATATCATAGTTTACTAAATCAAAAGCTTTACGGAAGTCTAAAAAGACTACACCTGTTAGTTTGGATTCATTGATAGATGCCAACCAGGTGTCTGTCATCCTAATCAGCGCGGTATGGCAGGAATGGTTTGGTCTGAAACCTGACTGCAATGAATGGATAAGATTTCGGTTTTCTAAATATTTAGATATATGTTTATGAATATGCCTCTCTAAGGGCTTTGACAAAACTGGCAGTAATGAAATGGGACGAAAATTATTAATTTCACTAAGATCTTTTGATTTTGGTAGTGGGATTACTTTTGCATCTTTAAATGCATCCGGAAAACAGTTTTGTTTTATACAGAGATTGTAGATGTATGTGAGACTCTCAACGATATATGGAAGAGATGTCTTGAGTATTTTTGAGCTGATCTCATCAGGTCCGGATGACTTTTTATTTTCCATTGAGGTAATTAATCTGCCCACTTCATGAACCGCTATAGGCGGTATGATGAAAGGTTCGTTGTTTTTATTTTTCTGGTTACAGTAGTCTAGTAGTTTGTCTGGACACATATACTCATGTGAGTAATTTCCCAGTGGCATTAGTGATTCCACCAAAGAGACAAAATGGTCGTTAAAACTGTTTGCAGTGAGGTGGGGTGGTAAAGACGCACTACTTTTATTTGTACCTTTGGTTACTAAATTTATGGCACGCCATACAGTGGAGGGGTCTTTACTTTGCTTAATTACCTTACTGAAGAGATATTTTTTTGCTTCTAAAACCATTGATTTTATGCAATTACGCTGTGTTTTGTATTCAGCAAAACGCTTCGTTTTTTTTTTTTTTTTTAGCTCGTCCCTGTGTTCCATAGCCTCTATCAGATCCGCAGTTAGCCAGGGTGGTAAGGCGGCGTACTTAACTCTCTTTTGCCTCAGGGGCGGGTGTTTATTCAGCACACCGAGAAAGACGCGGTACCAGGTGTCTAATGCTTTGTTCGGGTCACTATCGTTATACACGTCCGTGAACTGTGCTCCAGCTAAATCAGTCAAAAAAGCAATTTCATTAAAGTTTTTAAATGATCTATAAGTGATGCAAGTGTGGCCTTGCTTTTTCAGTTTTGGAAGTTTTGACAGCCATATGCAGCTAACTGGATAGTGGTCGCTGACACTCAGACTATCTACTTGAGTGTTGCTAATTGCGAGAGGTTTGTTGGTATAGATATGGTCTATAATAGTGGCTGATGTTGGCGTGATTCTGGTGGGGGATGTCACCATTTGTTGGAGACCGACTAAGGTAGTAGTACACTCCCATGATGGATGAGGTTTAAGAAAGTCAATATTAAAATCTCCAAGAAGTAGAACGTCTTTGGTCTGAATGTCTGTTTTATCGATCATGTGAAAAAAGCTATCGTACCACTCAAAGGTGGCTGCAGGGTTTCCATACAGAAACCCGACAAGTAAAGGAGGGGATTTAGAGTGTTTGATTTCTACCCAAATACATTCTACATCAGCCGTTTCTAGGTCTTGTCTCCTGCGGGTTATGTGTAGAATTGATTGAGGAATGTAAACCGCTACACCTGTCTCACCCTGGACTGACGGATCTCTCCTAATAATAGAATAATTTGGGATGGTGATGGCTTCATTACTGATGTGGGAGGCCAACCGAGTTTCAGTTAAACACAATAGGTGAAAATAGTCGGGGGAATTAACATAAACACAGACATCTTGAACTTTGTTTGCTAGGTGGTAGATATTGAGCTGACCGATACGGAATCTTTGTCCTTTTTTCGATGGTCCGCGCATGGCTTTACAATGATTAAAGTAAAGAACCAGGTAACAAAATATCAACACAAAGTACAAAAGCAAAAACTAGAAAAAGAATACACATACGGAGAGAGAGAGAGAGAGAGAGAGAGAGAGAGAGAGAGAGAGAGAGAGAGAGAGAGAGAGAGAGAGAGAGAGAGAATTACGTCATATTTTTTCGAGTATCAGTGTCTGCGTGGTGACGGAGTTGCTTCTTTTACGTCACCGGCACTGTCTGACTTTCTCTAGAAGTGAAGTTGGGTTTTTTTTTATACTGTTTTAATTATTTTCTGAAAAGAATTATTTTTTACTAAAGAAGTTACCATTAGCTGGCTAACGAACTCATCCAATGTCTTTATCCAAACTAGCTATATGCAAAAGTTCAAGTAAATATGACAAAAATTACGGACTCTAATCTGGGTCAACCGACTTTCAATAAACGGATGTTTATGTCTTCAATGAGACATTCAATTACAATATGCTCGGAAGCTCTCTTAGCTACCTACCTAAAGTATTTCGCCAAGTTTCAAGCTTGTGTGTACACAAATATCGGAGATTCTCTTGTTTACATACATTCGCACACACATACATACGCACATAATGGGTAGACCATCGAAACCGATCATGTCGTCATTGTGCATGACTTCTATTTGTGGGTGCGGGTGTGGCTGGCCAAGCCAATCCTGGAGCCACACCTGCGAGGGCAATGGGGGCACTGGAACGTAGCTGTTGGGAGAGTCGACGCTGTCTTTCTGCGAGCTCTGGCACTGGTGATCCGTTCGCGCCGATTGTGTGCAAAGAGTGTGCAGGCTTTCCTGGTGGCGGCACGCCAGCCGGATCTGTCTTGTGCTTGTGCTTCAAGTTCCTTTACCGGGTAGACGCAGTGCTTGAGGCTGTCTCTTATGCAGTCTTTGAAGCGTTTCTTTGACCGTCCTTGCTTCCTGTGGCCTTTTGAGAGTGCACCATACAGGAGTTGGCGTGGCATGCGAGAATCATCCATGCGTATGACATGACCTGTCCAGCGGAGTTGTGTCTTTAAGATCAAGGCTTCAACACTCACTAAACAAGCATTGTCCAGGACTTCCAGGTTTGTCATCTTGTCTTGCCATTTGATGCCCATGAGTTAGCGCAGGGATCTCATGTGGAAATGTTCAAGCTGCTTGAGGTGCTTTCTGTACAGCGTCCATGAGTCACAGCCGTAGAGGAGGCTGGGGAGAACTACTGCCTTGTAGACTCTGATCTTGGTGGAGAGCTTAACGTTGTTGTTATTCAACACACGAGTGCGCAGTCGACCCAGGGCTTGGCTGGCTTTGCTGATGCGAGCTGCGATTTCCTTGTCGATAGTTACCGTCAGAAGAGATGATGCTCTCAAGGTACCTGAACTGGTCGACAGTTTTCAGCTCGGTGCCTTCGATGTACACTTTGGGTGGGGGGCTCTTGTGCCTGGGGCTGGTTGGTGCGGGACCTCGGTCTTGCTGAGACTGATGGTGAGGCCAAACAGTCGAGAGGCTTCCGAGAACCTGTTGACGATGGTCTGGAGGTCAGACTCCGTGTGCGCCATCAGCGCACAGTCATCGGCAAACAGCGCCTCAAGGATCAGTTTCTCGATGGTCTTGGTTCTGGCGTTCAGTCGACGGAGGTCAAAGAGAGAGCCGTCTGGTCTGTACTTCAGGTACACCCGGTTCTCAAGGTCGCGTACTGCATGGGTCAGGACACACGTGAAGAACAGGTTGAATATCACGGGGGCAAGAACACAACTTTGTTTCACACCGTTGGAAATGTCGAAGGGAGCGGATGTGTCGCCGTTGACTGGACAACTCCTACCATTCCATCATGGAAGAGGCGGATGATGTTGGTGAACTTCCTGGGGCAGCCGAGCTTTGCGAGGATGACCCAAAGCGCTTCTCTGTTCACGGTGTCGAATGCTTTGGTCAGATCTATGAAGACAGCGTAGAGGTCCATGTGCTGCTCAATGCATTTCTCCTGGACCTGTCTTACAGATAAGACCATGTCGACTGTGCTGCGGCCGGTTCTGAAGCCACACTGAGCCTCTGGAAGTGCTTCCTCAGATACACAGCTGATCAGGCGGTTGAGGATGACTCTTGCATGGATCTTGCCAGCAATGGACAAGAGTGAGATCCCTCGGTAATTGGCACAGTCTGCTTTGCTGCCCTTGTTCTTGAACAGGGAGACGGTTGTAGCATCTTTAAATTCCTGTGGCATGTTCTCCACTGCCCGGATGCATGTCAGAATGTTGAGGAAGGCATCAAGGGTGTCAGGTTCAGCTGCCTTGAAGAGCTCTGCGGGGATGCCGTCCATGCCTGCAACCTTGCCGGAGCTAGTCTGGTTGATAGCTATCTTGATCTCGTCCAGGGTTGGTGGGAGGTCAAGGTCATCCAGTGTCGGCTTCTGGGGAATCATGTCCAGGGCCGCGGGATCGACAGTGGAAGGCAGGTTCAGCAGATTTGAGAAGTGTTCTCTCCAGCGCTCAGTGATGCTGCCTTTGTCCTTTAGCAAGGTGAAACCGTCGGCGGAAAAGAGAGGTCTGGGTCTGGCAGGGCCGTAAACAGCTTTCATAGCGCTGAAAAACTCCTTGGAGTTGCTGGATTCAGCAAAGTGTTCAAGTTCTTTTGCTTTGCCGTCCTACCAGGTGTCCTGCATGTTGCGGAGCTCTCTCTGGGCTTTTCTCTGGAGGTGTTTGAAGCGGCCTTTCTTGGACAAGGAGTTGATGTCGTTGCCACTCGATGAAGGCACTGCGCTTTTGCTCCAGTAGCTTGTTGATCTCTTCATTGTTCTCATCGAACCAATCCTGGTGCTTTCTGCTTGGGTCCAAGCACGTCTTTGGCAGACTCCGTCACCATCCCCTTGAACTGGTTCCACATTTCAGCTGGGTTGCCAGTCAACGGTCCATGGGCAGTTAGCAGGTCATCAAGGTGGGACTGGAAGTTTTCCTTGACGTCCGGGCATTTCAGCTTGGCCAGGTTGAATGAAGGTCGGGTGAGCTTCGGCCTCTTCCTGTGTGCTGGTGCATACGCACATACATACGCACATAAGGCGCTTCGCGCCAAATGTACGTTCAGTAGCGAGGTTAGCGTAATTATACATGACGTAATTTTTTATCTTGTTACTTCAATTGTTAGAGGTTTAGCCTGCCCGCCTTTGACATCATGGACATGCTATTAAATTCGCCCCACCGCTACCTGTCCTAAAAAAAAAGTCCCTTTTATAAATAGAAGGGATTTAAAGCGTGAAATTAATTTAGAACGCACAAGTACGGCTCTATAACGGTTCACCTTTTTGCTTCCAACCCCGCGGTCCACGTCTTTGAAAGTCTTAGGATAGGCCACATAAATTCATGCGCGAGACTGTGCTGGTCTGTGATTTTGGACCTTACGGCCTGCGGCCGTAAGGTCCAAAATCGCAGACCAGCGCACTATTACACCCCAGAATTCGTGCCACCGTTAGCCTGACGATAACGTTTCAATGGCTATCGGTAGCGTTTTGTCGCGATGACTCCTGCAGGAATCACCACGACAAAAAGCTCTACCGACAGCCATAGAAGCGTTCAATCCGCTCAGATCTGAAGCCGGACCTGGGCACGTCAACTGGGCTGTCACGGATTTTTTTTTATTTTAAATCCATCCATCAAGTTTGCAGAGATGTAGAGCACCCCCTTTGAATGTTGTCATAGTTAGTCCGTCTCAGATCCATCTTAGATGAAGTAACGTACTTTAAAAACAATATTTTTATTTTTAAAAACAAAGTGTAATGGCTAACCCCGCTCTTCTGTATAGCTGGCTGCTATTACGGATAATTACTCTACATCAGCTAGCCGCGCTGGCCTTTTAATGCGAAGTGGCTTCTCATTTTAAATATATTTGAGGTAAGGGCCCTTTGTGCACTTGTAATGAACTATCACGGTCAATCGATCGTCAACATCTGAGGCCATTAGACTTGAAAGACCCAAACCCCTTCCAAATCTATTGCAGGTGGCGGCACATTATGAGTCGTGCTGTGAATACTAATTAGGTCATTCAAGCAGATCTTTTCAGCTGCATTCGGCCTAGATTTTCATGAGCCGATGCAAACTGCATGGGCTCATGAAAATCTAGGCCGAATTCTGACCTGAATTTGCAAACATTGCTTGATATCTTCAGGTTGGTTTCAACAGATTTTATTTCGTGGCAAATCTGCATTGCAGTCTGATAATGATATTCAGATGTACGTTGCGTAGAGGATTGCTTGCAATGCCGGTCGGGCTGCGTATCCTCATATTGGCGGTGTTACCGGGTATGAGTGACTTAATATGGGATGGCTGCAAAGGGTAGTAAACTTGCACAATAATTTATCAATGAGTTGACGGCGTCCCTAATGGCATAATAAGTGGCCATTTATGGTAATGTGGGTCACCAGGCTTCCATTTGATGTGGACTAGATTGATTTTTGTCGTAAGCCCGCGGAGGACTCTTAACTCGAAATAGGACCCTCGTAATGAGGAAGGACATGTTTTATGTGACTTCGGTCAGGCGAAAGGCACATATTCTCATGAGCATATGCATGTATCTTGCACTGATGTGACTGTGACTGTTTTAGTGTTCGCGCCTGCAGTTGTTGTTAATGGGTGTTTTTTTTTGTTTGTTTCAAATTCGAAATAACACAGTGAGCACCGTACCGACATGAGGCATAGATTTTCATGAGCCCGTGCAGTTGAATGGATTCATGAGAATCTGTGTCTCATGCACTGATGTGAATTGATTGATTTCGTTGTAAAGGTTAGTCGGAGTTTTTAGGGTGTTCACTGGGGGAGACGGGTAATGTTTTCTTTTGTTAGGGGACGCTCGTAAGAGTGTGTTAAGCGTGCAGGGTCATACTGCTGGGCACGCAAGACTCGCAGACACTAGGCCGAGCGCATGTATATACATATATGCATATATATATATGCATGGGCGCACACAGACGCACAAGCACCAGCAGCGCGCACACACAGACACACACACACACACAGCACACACACACGCGCGCGCATCACATCACATCACATCCAGCCACCACCTTCAGCATCACCAGCGCATTTAATCTGCACTCCCACATCGTTTCTTTATTCTCCACCTCAACCTTGACGCCAACCCACAAACCACACCACCATCCACCAACATCATACACCTTGGCACGCGAACAACAAAGCACATACATGCAAACACTCCAACACGCGCGCCGGCAAACATATTGAACCCGAAAGATGGGATTAGGCTTTCCTGTATGAGAGTATTGGAACCACCAACCGGTGAACTTCAACGATTACGATATCGCATGTTCACCTGCCAAAATCTCTACCCAGTACACAAAAGGCTATCGGGCCGAATTCGACCGCAGTGCGCCAGTGCACAGTCATGCGCAGGCCCACTGATGCCTACTTCGGCCCGGTGGCCTTCGCGTAGTACTGGCTAGAGATTTGTCACTGCTGTGCCGATGAGATCCCGTCAAAAAGTTTAGTTGTTAGTTTCACTGCCCAACTTTCACCACCCCTCACCCCCAACACCCCCACCCCGGCCAACAGGCCAATGTAAAATCAGTGTCGTCCCCCAGTAAGCAAAGGGCCCATGTGCCGACGTCATCCCGATGACCCTTTGCTTAATGGGGTAAGCCCCCACCCTTCCCTCTTGTCTCCCATCCGCCCTTCCCCATTGCACGTACTGAGGCAGCTGACAATAATGTTTTCTGAGTCATCTGCATGTCTGCACTATAGGACAAAACAATGAATTTGGTGTGGTATGCATGAAGTGGACGCTAATGAAACCGTCGGTCATGTCACACTACGTCAAACGTCTTAGCCTACTGACATAACAGTAGGCTAAATCTTCTCATGTCGGGTTCGGTCCAGTATTTATGCATGACACTCCAGATTGCGTATTCATACACACACAACATTATTGATAAATATACAAGATTACTGATAAATACAACGCTTCAGGCATAGCTGTAATCTGGCATTTATATAGACAGCTTCCTAACCTTTCACTAAAGCATTGGCATTTTATATACGTCCAGCTCGCTGGCGATTCACTATGGAGGAAAGTACTGAGAGCCTGATCAGCAAATTTCCGTCTGGAAAGGAACGTACATTTACATGTGTTCTTAAAACAGGGCAAGTCACAGGGGTTTTAACTATGAATGATCTAAGCGCACCAAGCGCATAGAATAACATCATCTTATCTACAAGAGGCATGGATTCTCACGAGCCCCTACACAATGCGAGGGCCCATGAGGATCTATACAGCGTGTTGCCTATGTCCTTAACCAGCGCAATCCTAACAGCGGAGATTAAACATTAGAAGTTAACCACACGAAATGCAAATGCACTTACATCTCATAACCTCACTTCTTCTGCAAGAGACATTGATCCTCATCAGACCCCGCAGACTGCGGGGGCTGATGAAGATCAATGTCTCTTGCCGCTTCGATTTACGTCCATTTACACCCAAGATGAGGAGATCGTCAAATATTCAACACAAGAAAGCGTTCCCATCTCATAACCTCACCTCTTCTGACCCCCATCTGAGCCTCTGACACGGGACGAGACTGGAAGAAACACGCCATTGTGACCTAAGCTGGCTAGGATTCCAACATCTGTTACGCGCCTCCTCATTTGGATCAATATGCAAACAGATCGAGAAGTGGCCGCGCGAGTTACCGGCCGCGTTTCTTTCAAAAATGTCACGGACGACCGAAAGGCGACACTGAGTTCCGTCAGCCATTTTGTGTTGATTTTGACCGCTCTGGGCGTGATCTTAGAGGGGAAACAAAGCTACGGAGTGGTGTATCCGGGGAAAGAATACAAGTCCTGTTTGAATTCCCTATTGATTGGGAGCGGATCAGCGTGCTAACGTTTTGTGGGTTACGCCTAACATTTTAATTACAAAGTGCTTTTGGCGCCGCTCATCACGTTCTGCCGTGGTCCACAGCTCAATAGTGTACACAATGTAATGCTGTTTGCAGGGTCTGACATCAAGACCTTATTAGTTCAATTGTTTTATTGTATTTAAATTGATCGTACAAGTCGGCCTCAGTAAATCCAGAGCCATGATGTCAGAACTGCGTTCAACACACAAGAAGTGGACGTGCCGAGGTCAGCCTTAGTTGGCCCGCGCACAGTTGTGCGCGGGTCAACTAAGGTTGACCTCTGCCCAAAGACCTTTCGAAAACCATATATCTACTTGGGAGTGAGAGACCTGTCCGCGGTATATATGATTTGGCGATGTGTTGGTGCGCGTAATACTAAAGCCAAAGATTGCATATGATATGCTATAAAGGCTCACCAGTACTGCAACATTTGATATCTACACTTCATTGAGATAAGATAAGATAAGATAAGATAAGATAAGATAAGATAAGATAAGATAAGATAAGATAAGATAAGATAAGATAAGATAAGATAAGATAAGATATAACTTTATTGCCATATGTCAAAATACATTAGGAAGTCGTCTCGGTGTTGTACATAATAAAAGGACATAAGACACATATAAGATATAATGAAACTGGTCGCGGGCATACACACACACACATACACACACACACACACACACACACACACACATACATACACACACACACACGCACACACGCACGCACACACGCACGCACGCACGCACACACACACACACACACACACACGCACGCACGCACGCACGCACACACACACACACACACACACACACACACACACACACACTATTATACCGCCGAGAGATGACCTTAGTCGACTGCTAGGCGTCAAGCCCAGATAACTAACTAACTAATCTAGTAAATAATATTATTACCTAAACCTTTATTATGACTTAAAAGGCAATAAACCAAGAGTTTCACAGTAACAAAAATCCCAGAAGACATATCACAATATAAAACACGTCACTTGCATCACAGATAAAAAAATATATACCGTCAGCTGACTTTTACATGTCCCAAATGTACACCTCTCGACTGCCAGTGGACTCTGATCTCGCGTCTCTGTGAAACCACCGGCATTCACGTGAAGAACACAACTGAAATGGGACCAAACGTGGGCACAAAAGAACAACAGGACCCACAAGAGACATAAATCCTCATGAAGCCCCGCTAATGCGGGGCTTCATGAGGATTTATGTCTCTTGTGAGTCCTGTTGTGTCCTGTTGAGTCCTGTTGAGTCCTGTTGTGTCTCTTGTGAGTCCTGTTGTGTCCTGATGAGTCCTGTTGTGTCTCTTGTGAGTCCTGTTGTGTCCTGTTGAGTCCTGTTGAGTCCTGTTGTGTCTCTTGTGAGTCCTGTTGTGTCCTGTTGAGTCCTGTTGTGTCTCTTGTGAGTCCTGTTGTGTCCTGTTGAGTCCTGTTGTGTCTCTTGTGAGTCCTGTTGTGTCCTGTTGAGTCCTGTTGAGTCCTGTTGTGTCTCTTGTGAGTCCTGTTGTTCTTTGTGCCCAGTATCTTGTAGATGGGTAGCGTTCGCCTTGCCCCGGCAATTAAGGGGTCATAGGGTATGATCATAACGATTTTGAACAACAGTTTTTTACGCAAGGTAATTAATGTTTGCTGACTACTCAGTCTGAACGCAGTGCAAGCATCGACGACTTTCGCACGCCGAGTGCAGGAACATGAGAATCAGTGTTAAAGTAATTGTTTCTGACACACTACATTGGATAAACAGGGTAATTCACATATAATTGTTTTGATTGCGAGAAGGTGTTTTCAATTGCCCTGACTTCCGTCTGTTTTTCGTCTTATCCTCTTGAGTAAGCATATCATGTCCACCTAGTTTTGGGTAATTTCTTGGCCTTCCATTCGTGATGGCTTTAGCATCACAGCCGATGGTCCTGGTTATTGACAATGACATAGCTCTATATTTGTTTACATTGAACATTCATTTCCTTCATTTTTATGTCCCACTGGCACTAAAAGTGCTCGGGGACATACATTGAACAGAGCGTCTGTAGTGATCATTAATCTGCTCTAGCACCAAAAATACATTTTTTTTAAAATTATAAAATAAAATAAAATAAAAATAAAATAAAATAAAATAAATAAAATTCATAAAGTCATAAAGCAAATAAATTAAATAAAATAACAATTAATAATGAAGTGAAATAAAATAAAATAAAATGAAATAAACTTCAAAATAAAATTAAATTAATTTTGTTAAATTGCAAAGTGCGACAACTCGTCATTTTTCTCTGTCGCGGGAAAGCGGGGAAATTCCTGCATCGTTGTAACGTAAAGGAAATTACTGTTGGCACATGTTTTCCATAACACGGAAAACTGACTTTGATGGAATGCGTTTTGCAATGAGGATTATTGATTCTGCCATAAAATGTCAAAATAACATTCTCTTAATGTGGAATATTGGCTTCGACTTGTGTGTTTTTCTCTCGTGATAATTTTTGTCGATGTCTGTTGCACGGAATACACATACTGAATATGACGGATTCAATGTGGTTCGGATATATTCATTGGACATTAAGCTTACTCTACCGACATAAATCATCGCGACAAAAAAAGGTACCGACAGCCAAAGGGTAAACGACAGCTGATCTCTCATTATAATAATAATAATAATACCGTTATTATAATAATATAGGCGCTTTTTCTCAATTTTTGGGCAAATCGACTCAAAGCGCCGCGAACTGAAACCCAACACGCACACTCACGTAACAGACACAGATTTACGCAATTTAAGACAAACACAGTACAAGACAGACGAAGGGCCAGTTCAGCTACTGAAGTTACAGAGATTTTTGATCGCTTCGTATTTGAAATTTGTAAAGTGGCCTGAAACCGGTACCAAAGTGTGTGTGTGTGGGAGGGGGGGGGGGTGGAAGAGCCGGAGTACCCGGAGAAAGAACCCCCGACGGTCCGCCCGAATTAACGGTGACACTTACCAGAGGAGAAAAGTCCGGCGCCGGAACCCGTTTTCGAACCTCGCGCCTTTGGCATTGGTGGCAGGCGCCTTAACCACTGCGCCACGGACCGCCCCAATGACGGGCGTTCAAAACACGAAGTTCTGCTCAGTGTTATTGACCATATATATGCTGCCAGTGGATTCACTGAGGGCTGGGTCATATCCAGATGTCCACGTAGCAGACACAAACTACGTAACATTCGGATTCGGGAAGCTTGACTAACCCATTGCATCCTTAGGCTGATTTTTTTTTTTTTTTAATTTGCTTATTATCCTATGAAGGCTATATTACAGATCTGGAGACAGATAAATTATTTTAGTTCAAGGGTTGTGCCAGAATAGCTTGGCGCCTCAGGCGCCAAGAGGCTATTCTGGCACCACCCTTGAACCTTCATAGTCAACTTAATTTCAAGAAGTAATGTATCAGAAATAACAGGTCTAACTATTCGGTCCTCCTACTAATACCAGTCTGAGTTCACAAACTGCGCAGCTTGTATTTGCAATTAAAGTCATAAGTCTGTTACTAAATAGTAATAGACTTATGAGTGCATTGGTCCTCATTTGGCCCAGCAGTAGGGACACATGAAGATCTATAACGCTTGCAGACGGGCTGATTTTTAAGTGTTTGCCGCAAGCCAGAGAGACACTAGACTGTGGACTAGAAGTCGGCTTTTGGGATCATGAGGATCTATGTATCGTGCAAACCTGCTGACGGTATCAGTATCAGCGAGCGTAGTTTGCAAGCAAGCGGCATAGATCCCCATGAGTCCCCGCACTCATGAGGATCTTTGCCGCTTGGAGACGGTTATACCAACAAGTGTTTGCAAGCATGAGACTAAAGAATGTGTACGGATTTCTGGCTGACATTTCCTAAATGCCACCAGATGGAGTGCTGAGCATGTAGCGAAGTATCAGTCGT
This sequence comes from Semisulcospira habei, assembly GCA_036245525.1. NCBI lineage: Eukaryota > Metazoa > Mollusca > Gastropoda > Semisulcospiridae > Semisulcospira > Semisulcospira habei. The sequence continues at coordinate 17,131,059 of BTPG01000001.1, forward strand.
CGGGGGTTATTTCTATACAGTTGCCGGGTGTCGGTAACGAGGCTCTAGTGTCTCTCTCTCTCTCTCTCTCTCTCTCTCTCTCTCTCTCTCTCTCTCTCTCTCTCTCTCTCTCTCTCTCTCTCTCTCTCTCTCTCTCTCTCTCTCTCTCTCTCTCTCTCTCTCTCTCTCAATAATAAATAAATAAATAAATAATCGAATAAATAAACAAACAAACAAATAAATAAATAAATAAATAAATAAATAAGGCAGTAAATGTTACTTCAGTAGTCGATTAGATTAATAATGACAAGTTCTCTCTCTCTCTCTCTCTCTCTCTCTCTCTCTCTCTCTCTCTCTCTCTCTCTCTCTCTCTCTCTCTCTCTCTCTCTCTCTCTCTCGCTCGCTCGCTCGCTCATGCAACTGGCCCCTGGTTTCGGGCTGTGGTGCAGTTATTGTTTCCCCATTTCTCAAGTTCAAAACGCACTTTTTGACGACACCTCAGTTCATACTACTAATAAAGATATACAGGTAATTTCCGACAACCTACAACAAAGTCTTCATGAAGTATCAGCTTGGTGTATAAACAATTCTATGGTTGTTCATCCAGCCAAAACGAAATCGATGGTAGTCGCCACGCGCCAAAAACAGCAGATAACGCCTCTATTACTTAACCTTTCACTTAACGGTAGTCAGGTAGAACAGGTAAATGAACATCGAGTACTGGGGATTACAATCGACAGTCAGCTAAAATGGCAAGCTCATACAGACGCCTTATGCAAAATAGTAGCCAAAAATCTCTTTATGTTATCAAAACTGAAATATTATACTGATTCAGATACCCGTAAACTATTTTATAACGCTCACATACGTTCTTATATCGATTACGCGTTAACGGTATGGGTTGGATGTAGTGAGGTCCATTCCCTACACAGACGAGCGGCCAAAATAATCTGCCCTGATCCACACCTAAGCACTGAAGAAGAGCTCTCAAAAGCAGGTCTCCTGCCTCTTCAAGGTCATTTTAAATATAACAAAGCAATCTTTATGTTCAACGTGTGGAAACGCAAAACACCTGAGTACATCTCCACTTTGTTCCGTAAGTCTGAGTCCAAGCTTGGAAACATCAGAAAGCTTTTCATAGTCCCAAAACCAAGGATCGATCTATATAAAACTAGCTTATCCTTCTCAGGGGCACTTATCTGGAATGCGCTTCCCGACCATGTAAAATCCACCTCCTCGCTAGCCTGTTTTAAAAAGGGTCTCTGCAAATATTTTGTGGATCACTCGTAGGGATGCCTGAACCACTTGTATTATATGTCTCTGTTTATGCTAGGTCCAATTTATTCCCAATTAAGTCTGTTATCCTTTTCATTTATCATTTGGACTACTTAGCTTTGTCTATGTGTGAAGGGGGTCGGGTGGGGTGGGGGGTGTATGTGAGCTGTGAGTTTATGAGTATGTCTGTCTATGTGAACAGTGTTGTCATCTGTTTGCAAGTATTATGTTTACTTATATGTATGTATATTTGTAGTTAGTCTTGTAGTTGTTAGCAACGGCCCAGGTTCAGTTGTAAAATGGCTGTGTCGATGACGATGTCAATGCCTAAACCGTTGTAAAATAAAGTTTCATTGATTCATTTATATTCTCTCTCTCTCTCTCTCTCTCTCTCTCTCTCTCTCTCTCTCTCTCTCTCTCTCTCTCTCTCTCTCTCTCTCTCTCTCTCTCTCTCTCTCTCTCTCTCTCTCTCTCTCTCTCTCTCTCTCTCTCTCTCTCTCTCTCTCTCTCTCTCTTGAGTTTATGATGTTTTTGTATATGATCGCCATATGTACACTGACACTGGCTGTATCCCTGCTGTCGCCTTCGAGCGGAAGCTGATCAGAGGGGGGCAGCCAGTATGACTCGCCTTGTTGGGCGCTTATGGTGTGTCAGTGCGTGCGGCCGCGTGAGTATTTGTGTAAGTAGTTTAGCAAGGACAAGATGGAAGAAGGGTCTTCAGACCTAAATCTTTTTATCCTTGGAAAATAAAGATTCATTGTCATTCATTGTCATTGTCATTGTCTCTCTCTCTCTCTCTCTCTCTCTCTCTCTCTCTCTCTCTCTCTCTCTCTCTCTCTCTCTCTCTCTCTCTCTCTCTCTCTCTCTCTCTCTCTCTCTCTCTCTCTCTCTCACGCGCGCGCGCACAAAACGTGTTAACCCCTTCTCTGCCCGCCCCTCTTCGGCACCGTCCCAGATTCACTTCCTGTCATTACCGTCTGTCCGACGAGTCGCTGATACGAAGTACACGTGACCAGCAAGCGGAATCAATTTCCAAGAGCCCCCGTAACAGCAGGGAGGTATGGAAAGGGGGTAGGGAGTGGGGAGCGGGGGCCGGCGGGGGTGGGGGAGGCTCATAAAGCGTTTCGTCAGTGAAGATGTTAACAAGGCGCGATCCAATTAATGCTGCTGTTTTGATTGCATGAAACATTTTCTGCACTGTGAAGGCAAAGTCTGTAAGCTCTTTTTCTTCTTCTTCTTCTTCTTTTTTTTTTCCAAGGCTGGTGCCAGAATAGCTTGGCGCCTCAGGCGCCAAGCTATTCTGGCACCACCCTTGAACTATCATAGTCAATTTAATTTTAATTTCAAGCTTGACTAACCCATCACATACTTGGGCTTATTTGTTTTTATTTGTCAAGTTTATTGTCATATGATGCTGTATTACAGATTTGGAGACAGATACTGAAACCAGTTTAGTTCAAGGGTGGTGCCAGAATATGCCCCCTAAAAAGCAACCTTTTCATTCAAGTTTCAAGATTCAAGATGACTTTATTGTCGACTTGGCGATACACAAATGTATTACAAAAGGGAAACGTCGCTTTTTTACAAGAGAAATGGACCTACTGAATTGTATCTTCGCTGACATGACAGATTATGATTGCTTCTTGTCATTCACGCAAAATTGATCATCTGAATAACATATCAGATCATCCACATCATTTATTCATCCGCGCAAGAACATGTTTTGTCGGTCAAGGTTTTTGTTTTGTTTTCCTTATGTAAGAATAAAATCATCGAACAGTTCAGTCCCACTATGAACATTAATAGCGGTGTTTTGTAAATGCCCGGGAAGTAGGTCAAGAATATGTTTTGTCGGTCAAGGTTTTTGTTTTGTTTTCCTTATGTAAGAATAAAATCATCGAACAGTTCAGTCCCACTATGAACATTAATAGCGGTGTTTTGTAAATGCCCAGGAAGTAGGTCAAGAATATGCACGAATTTGACAATCATTAAATTAAAAGGCTAGGAAAACATGCGATGTTTCGATTGTTTGCCCGCCCGTTTAAGTCAAGTCGTGCACACTTTTGACATACTTCTCATTGACGAAAATCGTCTATAATCTACTGACTATGTCGGCTTGTGTCTGGTGAGCCAAGACAATAGGGAACGGATGCCACTAAGTTTTATTGTATTTCCGGCGCCGATCGAATAATAGTGTGGGGGGGGGGGGGGGCCTTACACAATACGCAAAAGGTTATCGGGCCGACGTCGGCAGCAGTGGGCCCGCGCACAACCGTGCGCGGGCCCACTACGGCCGTCGTCGCCCCGATGACTTTTGCTTACTGGGATTGTGGGCTCTCAGAGTGCAAATCACGAAGTCATCGAGTGCAAGCATTCCATTGTCTTTGCCATCTGTCAGTGATTTTAAGACGCGGAATCATACGGCTAGGCTAGCTCAAGGTGCACGTCCAGAGTATTTTAGTACCGCAGGGGGAAAAGAAAAGAAAAAACCAGTAAGGCCCGGCTTTAAAAATAAACAGATCAGTATGTGATTTCCGACCTCACGACTAGGCACCAGTTGCATGAGTAAGCGTAGTCCTGCGGAAGCCGTTTAAGCAAGGTCAGCGTTCCGCTGTTTTCAGTGAGCTTAGTCAGTCCTGCGGAAGCAGCACTAAGCTTACTCATGCAATTAAAAGGGGCATCACATGATACTCTATGGCTTCCGCAGGACTAAGCTCACTCATCATGCAACTGGCCTCAGGCTCTAACTGTGTTGGTCCGTGATTTTGGACCGTACGGCTGAAAATCCTAAGGTCCAAAATCACATACTATCGCTCAGATAGTTGATTTTTGATCCTGCATTGTTTTTCCCCTGCTGGGCGGGAGATTCCATCAGCAAATATCATGTGAACTATCTCAATAGACACCACTCCAGATCATGGACAGGAATGCGCACTCCGAGGGAAAGCACTTGACTAGCACTGCTTACCTCCCTCGAACCACCCCGCATGTGGGAGATGGCCAAACAGTGTGCACTTGACGATGACATTTTTGTAAAAATAAACTCTATCGACTTGGAGATACACAATACAAGCGGAATTTCTTTTGAATGAATTTTTTGAGGGAAGTTAGTGTGTGGAGTTCTTCAATGATCACAAGTTCATTTTTTTCTTATGTGTGTATTTTGAACAGTAGATTTATTACGCAACGGTTTTAGCTGTCAAGATACATTTTTTGCCTCAGTTTCTTCCTTTTTTAAGCTAGAAGTGAAGTGTGTGTTCCTTTTCATCTTCTTTTTAATTAGTTTCTCGTTCAAAACTTGTTTTGTCCACATTGGTATTGCCAGTTCTTTAAAAACGTGTTCGCAACGAACGACTGACTCGTAACACCGAACGAGTGAGAAAGTCACGGCGGAAAGACAGCACTCCAATCATCTCCAAGAGGCGTAGATCCTCATGAACCTTCGTATAGTCTATGCTTATAAAAACAAGCTGGTTCAGTATCCGCCGTGATTTTGCTCTCAGTCGTTCGTTGTTGGGAGTCAGTCGTTCGTTGTTGGGAGTCAGTCGTTCGTTGTTGGGAGTCAGTCGTTCGTTGTTGGGAGTCAGTCGTTCGTTGTTGGGAGTCAGTCGTTCGTTGTTGGGAGTCGTCAGTCGTTCGTTGTTGGGAGTCGTCAGTCGTCGTTCGTTGTTGGGAGTCAGTCGTTCGTTGTTGGGAGTCAGTCGTTCGTTGCTAACGAAACCTCAGTACTGTAGAACACCACTGTAAACTGATAGTTTTGATAGTGGATCAGAAACGGTCGATGCGATGAATTAACCCCCTAGCTGCTACTGACGATACCTCTCGGCGGAAAAGACGCGTCATACGTCATACGTCATACGTCATACGTGACTTTTTCGCCGAGCGGTCGTCAGTAGCAGTCAAGGGGTTAACACATTCTGCTCCAGGACCGAAATCCGCACATTTTGAAGTTGCCCCCTGAAGACTGTATTACACTTCTGGAAACAGATCGAGCGTGATAGTTCAAGGGTTGTGCCAGAATAGCTTGGCGCCTATGGGCGCCAAGCTATTCTGGCACAACCCTTGAAGTTATCACGCTCGATCCATGTCTTGCCGTGGCGTGTCGGAGTTGAATGAGTGAACAGATTGACTGTTCGAGAGTGAAACATAGCAAGTCCAATCAGACCATAGCACGTGCCTGCAACTATGCACAGGCTCACGTCCATCAACAGGTATCCCGCGGCACGCAGAACAGTTTATTTGGATAAATACGGCCATTCTTTCGGATAAATATTACAAAAATGGATTTGCTGAGAGTGGCGTGCTTTACTTGGAAGAAACCGGTCATTGGTTTCTTTTTCTCTCACTGCTTTGTTTCATCCATTTTGTGTTTTTTGTCATACTTGTTATTTTCATTTTCTTGTTTTTGTCGACGTCGTCATTGTTGTTGTTGTCGTTGGTAGAGGTGATGGTGTTGTTGGCGGTGTTGCTCAGTGTTATTGTTATTGTTGTTATTATTATTTTTGTTGTTGGTGGTGTTGTTACTGTCGTCGTTGATGTTGCTATATTATTATGGTGTGGTTGTGAATGTTGCTGTGATAGTGTTGTGTTTTCATGATGATGATGATGATGATAATGATGATGATGATGATAATGATGATGATGATGATATTGTTGTTGTTGTGTTTTTCGGGGATTTGAAGTGGGGTTTGGGAAAACAGAGCGTGTTAAGTGTCCAGTCTTGTATTTTTCTTTTCTCTGTTTCTTTAAGCGCAAAAATAAACCCAAATACTTCAAGGCAACTTTGAACTTTGTCGCCAAAAAAAAAGACAGCTCGAAAAATTCCTGCCTTTATGACTCATACAAGACAACATCGACCTAACGGAAGAGAGGGGGGAACAACATTGAACACACGGAAATACTTCACAATTACAAGTACAGCTACTTCAGCAGACGAAAAAAAAAGTCCTGACTACACAGGCATCACTAACTCGAAGAGTTCTTAACAAAATCGTCCCGTCTACAAGAGACATAGATCCTCATGAACCCCCACAATTGCGGGGGCTCATGAGGACCTATGCCTCTTGTTGGTCTCATTTTCCTTTGCGTTCTAACAGCGGAGCTGGTGTTGGGTGTTCGATTCTCTGTGGTCTCAGTTCGCAACGAGTAACCGTCTCTCTGTTACAGTAAACATATCACTGTGTTTGGACTGGTAACATACACTGCATAGGTGTGGAATGGAGCTTTGGGAGATCAGGTCATTTGGAAACACGTGTGTCGCGCTCACAGAAGCCTATTCGGCATGACTGAGTATGCTTAGTCCTGAGCAAGCCACTTAGCAAGGTGCTAAGCTACCTTGCTTAGTGGCTCGCGCAAGATTTAGGCTCATTCATGCAATTTAGACCGGCCCTTAATCCTTTTCACTGCCAATCGTCGTAGTTCTCAAATGGGGTGGGTTCTCAAATCTTTGTTCGTTCCGAACGTCAAAGGAACATGGACACAAATCTGGTCAGGAATAAACATAGATCATGTCTCTTGCAATTACCTGCTGTTAACTTTCACTCGGCAGGGAGGGGATTAAATTTCCAGAAAAAGGCTAAATGTGTTTGACACAATGTACTACTCGTAATTGTGCTGTTAAAACAAAATTATACTACTACTACTACTACTTCTACTGCTAATAATGCTTTTAATAATGATGATGATGGTGATGGTGATAATAATAATAATAATAATAATAATAATAATAATAATAATAATAATAATAATAATACCAATAATAATAGATGCAATGTACTGCTCTTAATTGTGCTGTTAAAACAAAATGATACCACTACTACTACTACAACAACTACTACTACTACTACTACTAATAATAATAATAATAATAATAATAATAGTAAGTAGTAGTAGTAGTGGTAGTAGTAGTATAATTGATGTTATTATTATTATTATTATTATTATTATTATTTATTATTATTATTATTATTATTACACGTTTGTGTTAAGTCTGGGATTCTAACCTGTCTCTCGAGATCAGTCCTCTGCCATCACTCGAAATCGACTGATGGGCCGTAGTAAAGTGTTTCCTGAATTTGCAGTCTTCTTCGTATTGTAGACCGCGTACCGAAGCCAAATGCCTTGCCAGAACATGTAGCCCCATAATACAAAAATCACACATAGTTAACGCAATCCTCCACTGGCAGTGAATGGGATAATGCTAACGTCCACTGCCGCATATCTGTCTGTGGCACGTCTTGAATGAGCTAACGTCCACTGCCGCATATCTGTCTGTGGCACGTCTTGAATGAGCTAACGTCCACTGCCGCATATCTGTCTGTGGCACGTCTTGAATGAGCTAACGTCCACTGCCGCATATCTGTCTGTGGCACGTCTTGAATGAGCTAACGTCCACTGCCGCATATCTGTCTATGGCACGTCTTGAATGAGCTAACGTCCACTGCCGCATATCTGTCTATGGCACGTCTTGAATGAGCTAACGTCCACTGCCGCATATCTGTCTGTGGCACGTCTTGAATGAGCTAACGTCCACTGCCGCATATCTGTCTATGGCACGTCTTGAATGAGCTAACGTCCACTGCCGCATATCTGTCTGTGGCACGTCTTGAATGAGCTAACGTCCACTGCCGCATATCTGTCTGTGGCACGTCTTGAATGAGCTAAAGTCCACTGCCGCATATCTGTCTGTGGCACGTCTTGAATGAGCTAACGTCCACTGCCGCATATCTGTCTATGGCACGTCTTGAATGAGCTAACGTCCACTGCCGCATATCTGTCTATGGCACGTCTTGAATGAGCTAACGTCCACTGCCGCATATCTGTCTGTGGCACGTCTTGAATGAGCTAACGTCCACTGCCGCATATCTGTCTATGGCACGTCTTGAATGAGCTAACGTCCACTGCCGCATATCTGTCTGTGGCACGTGTTGATTGAGCTAACGTCCACTGCCGCATATCTGTCTGTGGCACGTCTTGAATGAGCTAACGTCCACTGCCGCATATCTGTCTGTGGCACGTCTTGAATGAGCTAACGTCCACTGCCGCATATCTGTCTATGGCACGTCTTGAATGAGCTAACGTCCACTGCCGCATATCTGTCTATGGCACGTCTTGAATGAGCTAACGTCCACTGCCGCATATCTGTCTGTGGCACGTCTTGAATGAGCTAACGTCCACTGCCGCATATCTGTCTATGGCACGTCTTGAATGAGCTAACGTCCACTGCCGCATATCTGTCTATGGCACGTCTTGAATGAGCTAACCCACGGCCGCATTTCCCAAATTTTGGAGTCGGAGGCGCTACCTAAAGACTATATACCAGTTGCTGGAGATGGATTGAGCATGATAATTCAATGGCCAAGCTAATCTGGCTCTACCCTTGAATTTAATCCATCTTCCGCTGTAGGGCGTCGGGGCTAAATGGGTTAAATACGAACAGAGGTAAAATTCAGTGCAAGTCATGTACGTGTTAATGTGTATGCACGCCCTCTTTACCTATTCGGTTTCTCAGTCAGCTGTATTTGTTGAGTTCTTCAGCGCGCATTACACGAGTGCCTGTTTCGAACTATAACAACATGCCAGACCTCCACACGAAGCACTGACACTTGGTCCGCACGTGCAACAAGCGACTCTCCCAACGTGTTCTCGCTAAAGCCTGCCCGCAACACGTTGTGCTTGAGAGTGCCAACGCCAGAGTCTGGCGGACTTTCATCAGTGGTGCTGGATTCAACCCTTGGGACTAAAAAGAAGTCGCATTCACCAGACACTCAGCCAAACCCTCTTCCCATATCATATGAACGGCAAGCGTGAAAAATGGCACATGTGCTAACTGCTTCTTCCGTTCAGAAATAAAGTTTCATTTCATTTCATTTCATTTCATTTCATTTCATTTCATTTCATTTCATATGGCATATGTAACACCAAAAGGCATGGATTCACGTAAGTGCCTGAAGCTTTTTGAAGAAAAAAAGAGCGAATTCTGCAGTTCATCAGCCAATCTCTTTTCCTACAATGCAAGAGGGTGTACAGACTTTAAAAATATATATAAAGCAATACTTGTTTTAACTCGTTCAGTGCCAGCTGACGGCAGACTGTTCCACTGCTGTCTTCGTTAATTTAATACCAAAAGAAACAAAAGATGTCCCTGGATTCAAAGTTGCGTCAGCAAGAGGCATAGATCCTCATGAGCCCCCGGTGTTCATGTTTCATCCGCATTGAACAGGTTATCATCCAATCCCAGCAAAATCCATCTGCATTAACCCTACATAAATTGTCATGATCCTCTGCGGCAGCAGTGCCTGATGAGAATCGATGTATCATGTTGGTAGGAATTAAAGTACTAATTCGCGTACATTTGAAGACAAATCTCAGCACCATTTGTGTTTATTTCAGCACCATTTGTGTTTATTATTCCTTGTCGACACACCTAATGAGCTATAATAGCATTTGGGACACTCATCAAAAGCACACGTGCAATCGCACTTATTTATTCTACAAGGCAACCGTTAGCTGTCTGCGGCGTCAGTGCCTGATGAGAATCAATGTATCATGCAGGTAGGAATTAAAGTACCAATATGCGGGCGTAAATTTGAAGACACTGAAACCTCAGCACCATTTGTGTTTATTTCAGCACCATTTGTGTTTATTATGCCTTGTCGACACACCTAATGACTAAACTATAACAGCAGTTGAACTATAAAAGCACACGCGCAATCGCACTTATTTATTCTACACAACCGCCGGTTGGCTGTTTCTCGTGCTGATAGCGTTGTATTAACTTAGAACGGAGTGCAGCCATTGTCAGGTTCCTTGATATAAAGATGACGTGTGCTGAACTGGATTGTCCTGTGTCTAAATGAACCATAACTAAACCTGTGTGTAGCGCTTCGTAGCCATATGTTACAGAAGCGTATATTTTTGACCAGTTACGGCTGTAGTGGACCCGAAATCACAGTGTCTGAACAAGCCAGTGAAACTCATTCTAGGCCGCGTACTGCATGCGAATGCGCTTTATTATTATTATTATTATTCGACGGTATCATCATCTTCATCATCATTATTATTATTATTATTATTATTATTATTATTATATTATTATTATTATTATTATTATTGTTGTTGCTGTTGTTGTTGTTGTTATTATTATTCAGTATAGCATTTTTACCGCTCTAATCAGCAGTGTTGTATAGTGCAAGTTGTCGCTTTCCGCCACCGTGGCATGTACAGGTTTAAGATGCATCGGAGGGAAGGCAGGTGTCCTCGGTGAGTGGAAATAGTCGACTGAGTTGGCGCCGTGGCAGGACTGATGACAGTTGTGGCACACAGGCGAATGAGGCAAGTCTCATGTGTGCTGTTCGCAATGGCGCATTGATATACTGGGAATTTTGGCGGGAAAGTCATGTCTTGGCAGGGTCGTGATGGGAATCGACAGGATGTCCTAATTAAGAGAAAACGCCTGGAATGAGTTGTCTGAGATGCTTAGATCGTGCGCAAGGCAAGAGCGCCTTGAGTTGAAGGTGGCTGCACACGGCGTTATACAGGAAGTAACGCCGTGTCTCTAGTGTGTCTTTTCCGGCTAAAGATGCAAGTCGTCGCTTTCCTCCAGCTTTGCATCTACAGTCCTAAGATGCATGAGACTGATGGTTGGGGTCCTCGGCGAGTGGAACTAGTCGAGCTGGAGTCTTGGGAGGCTGATAGTTCGCACGCCGCCGGGCGCCTGAAGTTTCTGTAATGGACAGTGAAGTCTCTTGTGTGGTGTTCCCGATGGCGCATTCATATAGGGAATTTTGACGGGAAAATCCAGAGTTGGCAGGAGAGGTTGGGCCGGAGGGCTGAGAATTGACAGAGGATGGCCTAATTAAGAGAAAAAAATCCTGGAATGAGTCGCCTGCGACGCTTAGATCGCGCGCAAGAGTGCCTTGGAGATGGCTGTACCGTTTCCCACAGACAGTGAGCTCTACACACTGAGGCTAAGCTCCCAATGCACAAAAAGCCATCGGGCCGTCGTCGGTCTTGGCCTTTTTTTTCGGCATTGTGTTAAAGGCATCGATCTTAGAAAGTCATCACTGCCCTGTTATCGACTGCTGGTTCTCTGACAGTTATGTGCCCCTCATCAGAGAGAAAATAAATAAACGGGCCGCTTAACCCCTCGACTGCTACTGACGATAATGCTCGGCGGAAAAAAAGACGCGTAACTATGCGTCTCTTCCTCCGAACCGGCGGTATCGTCAGTAGCAGTCGAGGGGTTAAACCTGTTTCCTGCATGCGTTGAACGAGCCTCTTGCAGGAAACGGTGCGGTACATGCTGATGCTGAAAACTATGACCGGGTCGTGACTTTTCGCTCGGGACTACAGCAGGCAGCTGGGTGTCAGATGAGGTAGGGCGCAGTGTTGACTTGGCCTCGGATAACAGCCAGATAGTAGAGGGAATACGTCTGCGCCGTTCGACTCCCAACACTCAACGAAAGTGTGAGAGTGACTGAAATCACGGCTGATAAACAGTTTGTAACTAGAGCAAAGACAACGCTTCAAACATCTCCAAGAGGCATAGCTCCTCATGAGCCCGGAGGGCTCATGAGGATCTATGCCTCTTGGAGATGTTTGCAGCTTGCACACTGGCAATAAGCATAGACAACGCTCTAAACATCTCTGAAGAGGCATAGATCGGCCTCATGAGCCCGGAGTTGTTAGGAGTCGTTTGTTGATGATGATGACGTCCACTTGTAATGCGCATCCACTCCATGCTAGCAGCATGCTCAGGGCACAAAAAACAAAAACAAAAAAACAAACAAACAAAAAAACCCGGTTTAGTGCACAGTGGTCCTAGAATTAAAAGTCAAGAAACAGGTGGGTCTTGAGGTGCCTACAGAAGGTGCCAATGCAGTCAATGTTCCTCAAGGATTGTGGTAGTCCATTCCACAGCATAGGTCCGCAGTGCAAAAATGCTCGGAAACCAAACAAGTCGCTTCTTTGTGTGGCTTTCAACACTTGGGGTGCAGAGTTTGGACCGGACAGCAGAACGGAGCTGCCTCGGAGGGTTATGACGTGGGACTATTTCCCGGAGGTATTCTGGTGAGGCTGGGTCATTTATAGACTTAAGACAGAGAGTGACAATCTTGTGATCAATTTTTTGCTTGACTGGAAGCCAGTGTAACTGCTTAGTAAGAACTGGTGTGATATGCTCCTTTCTTTTGGCTCTTGTGACAATTCCGGCAATGTTGCAACGGAACCTCTCTAGTGGCCCTGGGAGGACCGTAGGATGACTGTTAGATGAGGAAGAGCGCAGTGTTTGATATGCTTCCTGCATTTCAGACACTGCGCCCTACCTCTCCTGCAGACTTCCTACGTCGGCATTGATGCTTTGGGACGAGGCCATTCCAGGTAGAGGATAACTGATTTACTACTGAATCCCATGAAATGAAATTATAATTTCTAGTCTCCGTCAAAGGTACTGTATATTACAGCATGTTATATAGGCTACATACCACAGATTCGCTGACATCACTCAGAAATCATGGCAGGGACCAACACTGCTGTCAACATTATTATATTCTTAAACAACTTTGAACATGTATGAAATCAATGAACTTCAAACAGGCAATACACGTTTGTAGCAAATGCGGTGTGAGAGAGTGAGTGGAGACAAGGGAAGGGAGGTGGGGGGGGGGGGTGTGGAATGAGTACAGCTTCAAAGATTTTTTTTCTTTTCAAAGAATAACAGAGTCATTCAAAGACTGCAATGCAACTTGTAAAATAATACATTGTGCTTCATATTCCTCTTCTGGGACTATGAATCGTAGTGAAGTGCATAGCCAACTCGTCCGTGATGGTACTCCTACCACAGTCCAGAACGCTGAAGATCCATCCGAAATTGTCATCTCTACATACTCCATCTTATTGCTTAGATCTGGAGGGCCCAAAGAAATAATCTCGAGCCGCTCAGTAATAGTCCTTTCAGTCCCTGTGATAGGTCCGCAAAGACTATCCATTATACGCTCTGAATATATTGCAGGATTGGCGGGTCTCTCAGAGAAAGTGTATCTGCAAGCGGCATAGATCCTCATGAGCCCCTGCGGTCCGCAGGGGCTCATGAGGGACCTTGCCACACGTGCCGTGGTCAATAGTCATTTACGTCTGTCTCACGGAAGGTGTAGTTTATTTTGGTTGCAATCTACGAATATACATCATATAGAATTGTGAAGAAGACCGATGCATAGTCTATCAGAAAAAGCAGTCGATATCCCATCACGCCCGGAATGGTGCCAATGGTGCGTGCACAAAAAAAAATGGGCGCTTGACTGGGCGATGTATGGCTGCCCAAAACATGACTACAGGCAGTTTCGTTTCAGGCGCTTAACTCATTCGAGGAACGCCGCATCAATAGCTGCAAAAGAGACGTAAAGCGTTCATAATACGATCGGCGTGCTTTAACCCCTTCTCTGCCACTGTACGTGCATTTTTGTTTCTAAAGTCTTGGTTCATTCAACTACCAAAAGCCCGGCAAAACCGTCCGCGAATCATGGATACAAATTAGTCTCTGCAAGAGACATAGATCCTCATGAGCCCCCGCAATCGCGGGGGCTCAAGAGGATCTATGTCTCTTGCAGTTGGGTGGTGTTCACTTTCTTCTGGGCAGTGAAGGGGTTTACTGTCATATGCCTCCATGACTTTGTTTTTGTTTTGGATTCCAAATTGGAATCGGCAAAAAGGGATAAAAAATAAAATAAAATAAGACGTATTTTGCAGGCAAATAGCGCATGTGGATGTAGTTTGCTGGATGAATGTTGAGTGGTTTGATGATACTATTGATGTTTAATGAAAACATTAAATGACAGATTGATGGGATGATGCATACGAAAACATTAAAATAAAATAAATTATGAACATCTTGGGTAACACGCAGGCAGCCCCCCTCTCCTCTCTCTCTCTCTCTCTCTCTCTCTCTCTCTCTCTCTCTCTCTCTCTCTCTCTCTCTCTCTCTCTCTCTCTCTCTCTCTCTCTCTCACTCTCACACACTCATATCTCACTCACTCTCACTCACACTCACTCCTCTCACACACACACACACACACACACACACACACACACACACACACACACACACACAATTTAACACACGACGACGATGATGATGATCACATGATGGCGGCGACGGAGGTGGTGGTTGGGGGGGTTGCTTGGGTAACACGCAGGCAACCCTTCCCCACCCCCACCCCCACCCCACCACACCCACCCACCCCTAATCCCCCAATTAAAACCCCGACCCCCACCCACCCCTCTCTCTCTCTCTCTCTCTCTCTCTCTCTCTCTCTCTCTCTCTCTCTCTCTCTCTCTCTCTCTCTCTCTCTCTCTCTCTCTCTCTCTAGTGCAGCCTTCTTCCTCTAGCACTGATATTTACAGTTGTTCTGATAAACTGCGCACACACTGTTGAGTCCGCAACTGGTGCGTCATTCTCCATACCTCTTACGACAGTGTTTGAAGTAGGTAAATATATTATATATAGCAAGTAAATCGTGTGGCCTGGATGGAATAAACAACAAGGTACTGAAATTGTCTCTTCCATACACAGCTAAAACCTCGACATTTATATTCAACCTTTCTATCGAGCATAGTATTTTTCCTGATGCCATGAAAAATGCTAAAGTTGTCCCCATCCCCAAATGTAAAGATCCCAAAAGTCCCAAAGATTTCCGTCCTATTTCAGTGTTATCAATGTTATCGAAGCCAATAGAAAGAAACGTTCACAAGCATCTACTCCAATTCTTGGAGAATCAACGCCTACTTACATCTCTTCAGTCCGCATTTAGACCTAAACACTCATGTCATACTGCACTCGTTCACATCGATGACTCTTGGCTCTCATCAAGAAACAATTCAAAATTAAATGATGCAGTTTTTCTGGAGCTAATCAAAGCATCTGAATTAGTCGATCACAACATTCTTTTAAAGAAGCTTTCAGTATATAAGCTTGATTCGAACTCTATATCTTTTTTCTCCTCCTACCTATGTAACCGCCGACAGAAGGTTTACTCGAACGGAAGGTATTCGAAAGAAGGTATAGTAAGGCACGGAGTCCCCCAAGGATCTATCCTAGGGCCTCTTTTATTTTCTTTATTCATCAATGACCTGCCTCTTTCCATCTCAAATCCTAAGGTAGCATGCAAACTCTTTGCTGACGATTTAACGCTGCATACAGCAGACAAACGTGAAACAGGGCTAAATAGTATCCTCCAGCAAAGTCTCGATGAAGTGTCAGATTGTTATACGCAAAATTGCAAGCTAATCAGTACTTCTAAAACCAAAAGCATGTTGATAACAACCCGCCAAAAGCATCAGCTACATCCTGCTCCTCTGAAACTGTCACTTGGCAATAAACCTATCCAACTAGTATCCAAGCACCGCCTACTGGGAGTTGTAATTGACGACCAGCTCAACTGGTCGCCGCATATCGACAGTTTGTGCAAAACCTTGTCCAGGAATGTATTTCTGCTCTCAAAACTTAAATAATAATAATAATAATTACGGTATTTATAATGCGCTTATCTTATAATAATTATAACTCTAAGCGCGCACTCACAACTCGCACACGCATGCGCACGCTTTAGACAATAACTCACGTACCACAAATAGTGAAAATACATTACGATGGTCAGCTTGGGGTGGGGAGTGTGGTGATATAGTGCTAGAACTGTTGAAAGATGTGCGTTTTGAGGGCGGACTGGAAGGAGGAGAGAGAGAGTGTTTCTGACGGAGAGAGAGTGGGAGAGTGTTTCAGGTGGATGGACCGTAGACGGAGAAAGAGCGGGGGCCGAAAGTGCTGAGTTTGGTGCGGGGGATGAGGAGGCGGAGAGGGTCGGAGGCGGAGCGGAGGGAGCTGGAAGGAGTGTAGGGGTGAAGTAAGTTGGAGAGATAGGTTGTTCAGGGATTTGTAGCAGAGAGACAGAGTCTTGTATTAGATGCGTTGGGGGATGGGGAGCCAGTGAAGGAGCTTGAGCAGGGGAGTGATATGGTCGGATTTTTTCTTTCTGAGGATGAGGCGGGCAAAATTGTTCTGGACGCGCTGGAGAGTGAGAGTGGTAGAGTGAGGAAGGCCGGAAAGGAGAGAGTTGCAGTAGTCGATGCGAGATAAGATGAGAGAGACAGCGAGTTTGGTGGCAGCTTCGGTAGTGAGGTATTTTCTGATCTGACTGATGCGGCGGAGGTGGAAATAACATGCCTGGGCCGTCGCGGAGACGAAGCTGGTCATGGAAAGAGAGGAATCGAGGATGACGCCGAGGTTCTTGACCGAGTCAGAGAGGGAGATGGGGGTGCTGTCGAGTTGAAGGTGGAGAGAGGGAGGGAGCTGGGAAAGTTTCTGGCGAGTGCCTACCAGCATGGCTTCCGTTTTGTCGTCGTTCAGTTTGAGCTTGTTTGCGGTCATCCAGTTTTTCACGTCTTCGTAGCAGTCAGCCGTGCGAGTCAGTAGTGACTGAGTGTTGTCGAGTTTGTCTTTGTCTAGTAGTTGTGAGTCGTCAGCGAAGAGGTAGTAGTGTAAGTGGTGAGACTGGATGATGTTGGACAGGGGAGAGGTGTAGAGTGTGAAAAGGACCGGACCCAGGACGGACCCCTGTGGAACGCCGCAGGAGAGCCTGACTGGATTGGAGGGGACGCCGTCGATGGTGACAGACTGCTGTCTAACGGAGAGGTAGGAGAGAAACCAGGAGTGAGCAGAGTCAGTGATGCCAAAGGAGTGGTGAAGGCGGTGTAGGAGGATAGAGTGGTCTATGGTGTCGAAGGTGGCAGAGAGATCGAGTAGCGTAAGAAGGGAGATGTTGCCCGAGTCGGTGGAGAGAAGCAGGTCGTTTAGGATATGTAGAAGGGCTGTTTCAGTGCTGTGATGTTTGCGATAGGCAGACTGGAAGGGACTGAGGAGGTTGTTGTCGGCGAGGTGGAGGTTGAGCTGGTTGAGGACAACCTTCTCAAGAAGCTTGGACAGGAAAGAGAGATTGGAAACTGGGCGGTAGTTCTTGAGTTCGTTTGGGTCGAGGTTGTGTTTTTTGAGGAGAGGACGGACAATGGCGGACTTGAAGATATCGGGGACGGAGCCATTCTCTAGAGATGTGTTGGTGATGTCGGTGATGAAGGGCAAAAGTTTTGGAAGGCCGTCCCGGTAGAGAGAAGCTGGGAGGGGGTCTAGTTTGTAAGTTTTGAAAGGCATGGACTTTATGGTCTTGAGGACTTCATCCTGAGAGACGGGGCGGAAGGACGAGAGGGGAGTGCCGGAAAAGGGGGGGAGGGTGTCAGTAAGGCAAGGCGGAGAAGGCAGAGTGTCGAGTGTGTTGCGCAGAGTTTGGATTTTGTCGGAGAAATAGGTGGAAAAGGCGGACGGGAGTTCTTCTTTGCTGTGTGTTTTGGGAAGAGGAGAGTCTTTAGAAGTACCTAGGAGTGTGTTCATGGGAGCGTAGAGGGTTTTAGATGAAGTGGATTCCACTCTCAAAACTTAGATATATTCTTAGTACAAAGTGCTGTACACATTAAAAGCCACGGTGACTATGCGTCCTCTTTGTCGGAAGAATGCAGTGAACTTCATATTTAAAAAAAAAAACAACTCATTGTATCGTCGTTCAGTTCAAATAATCATTCCAAACCCTACTTCCACAGACGAAAAATTAAAATCCCTTGGCCTGCTTCCACTAAAAGAACAACTCAAATATAACAAGTGCGTCCTCATGCACAAAATATTTAATTATCAAGCCTCTGAGTAGCTGTGCATGCTATTTTTCAGCCCTAGGCATCAGCTACATACGAGGAAAGGCTTGCTCCATTTACCCCGCCCCAGGATAGATATATACAAGTCAAGCCTTTAATTTTCAGGTAGTTTTGTCTGGAACTCGTTGCTTTTAAACATTAAATCATTTTCGGGTAAACCCCATTTTAAACGTGCTTTGCACACTCACTTCCAATCAGCGTGACTTTACAGTTCGCCATATTAACATATTACTGCTGATAACACGCAATCATCAAACATTTTTTTTCTTTTTCCATACATTTGCTAACTGAACATATATTGTCTTGTTGGTGTCGCTAGACGCTATTGATGGTGCTGATTCTATGACACTGTCTTATATGAGAATAATATTATTGCTATGCACTCATTTATTTCCCTTGCTTTTTGCATCGGTGGCAGTTCCAAATTCTCCATTGCAATTTTATTTCTCCTTTCAATAATTCTCCTGTTGTGTTTTTTCGTAACTTTTATTATTACTATTATTTGCATGCTGTGTTTCTTTTTCTGTTATGTTCTGTTTTGTTTACAGGACAGCTTGTAAGACAGGCATTGAGTTGTCTAATAGCTTTATCCTGAATATAAAAAAGATTCTCTCTCTCTCTCTCTCTCTCTCTCTCTCTCTCTCTCTCTCTCTCTCTCTCTCTCTCTCTCTCTCTCTCTCTCTCTCTCTCTCTCTCTCTCTGTCATACACACACACACACACACCATCACACACACACACACACACACACACACACACACACACACACACACACACACACACACACACACACACACACACACAAGTAAACATCACGACGACCACGAGGATGATGATGATGGCGGCGACGGTTCTGACGGTGGAGGGGATGGTGGTGGTGGTTGGGGGTTGTTGGTGGTATCCACTTCATGAATTACACGAATGGATTTTTATCATGCACACCAGCGTGGAAAACATGTTTAGCCAGCCGTATGAACGCTAGTCAAAATTTCATGTGCATGTCCATAGTATTTGAGACATCTTGCCTACACGTCAGTCATTCCTGTGTCCGGTACGTTAGGTCCGAATACTGACTTTAAATTCAACTGTCCACGCAACGAAAAGTATTATCACAGTCAAAGGATGACTATTATGGATTAAAAATTGGATTCGTCTGACTTCTACAGGCAAGTGATTTGAAATTAGATCTCGTCTTCATTCAATAGTTAACTCCATCAATGCCGAGACAAGATGAACACCACCTAACTGCAAGAGTTATAGATCCTCATGAGCCGCCGCAGTTGCGGGGACTCATGAAGATTTATGCCTCTTGCTAAAACCACTTTGCATGCATGTTCTTTTGACAGCTGGGAATAAACGAAAAGAAAAGGGGAGACTGTCAGTGCTATTAATCCAAGAAAACTACCAAAGTAAAGTAGGTAAAAGCACTGTCAGGGGAGAGAAACTGTGCACTAATAATAATAATAATAAAGGAGATTTGTTAAGCGCTTATTCTAAAAGTAGCTCTAAACGCTGATACAATAAAAAGGCTAACAGTAACACACACACACACAACACACGCACACACACACACACACACACACACACACACACACACACACACACACACACACACACACACACACAGTGGTGATGAATTGTGCA
This sequence comes from Semisulcospira habei, assembly GCA_036245525.1. NCBI lineage: Eukaryota > Metazoa > Mollusca > Gastropoda > Semisulcospiridae > Semisulcospira > Semisulcospira habei. The sequence continues at coordinate 17,150,702 of BTPG01000001.1, forward strand.
TGGCTGGGGAAATGAACTAGTAAAAGGCAGCGTTGTAGAGGTGGATTTTGAGAAGTGATTTGAATGAGGAAAGCGTTTGACAGTTTCACACAGAGGCGGGGAGGATGTTCCAAGTGGCGGGACCACTGACCAATGAGCATAGATCTAGTTGGCCAAAGCACAAAAAGGATAGCAAAGAGAGAGGTACTAAATAAGTTACTGGAAGCTTTGTATATGGAAGCGCCCTCGAAAGCGGGCGTATAAAACACATTCACTGGACTTCCAGCCCCTTTGACGTTGAATTTGGAATGCTAACTCACGATCTGCGTCCACTGGCAGTAAACTGGTTAAA
>BTPG01000001.1:17156032-17173532 GCA_036245525.1 Semisulcospira habei
TACTTTATATCCGTTTTTTTTTTTTTGGGGGGGACGGATAATATAAGTTATTGATCGCAGGGGTTTGCTACACGGACCCTTGTAGGTGAGGGAGGTCAAATGAAACATTGTATCCCGAAGGCCGAATCCCTGAGGGGTACAATGGTTCCGTTGACCTGCTGAAAACCTACAAGAGTCTGTAGCAAGCCCATATTACCAATAACGTATTTATTTTCATTCCTCCACTATTTCCTAAATATCTTCCGAGCTGGAATACCCCAAAGACAGTACGTTATAAGACAGGTCACTCCTTCATAAGGCTTACTGAAAAAAGTGAAGTCAGTGTAGCGGTTCAATCCCTTTGCTTACTCGTGTTGGGTTGCTAGGCTTTGTGAAGGGGAACTCAGCATATACATGTGCTATGTGCGTGCATTGCAGTGGACTGATTCTTTTTCAATTACAAAATAAAACTGATCAACAAAAGAAACGCGAAGTAGCCCCTTCAAATCACATTTAATCCAACATTTGAAAGTTTGAAGGTCGATTTAGGACAAACCATACAACGGATGTTATCGACATTTTAAGAATGAAATCATGGACACCAGCGTAATCAGTGTGGAAGTTTATTCTGTATTTGGAGCAAGCATGTCACAGCACAAAGTCAATATGGCGTGTGACCCCCATTGACGTTGATGACGGCTTGACAACGTCGGCGCATAGAGTGCATCAGGCGGTTGACAGCTGCCCTTGGGATGTTGTTCAAGGCCTGGACAATGGTATTCTCCAGTTCTGCGGCTGTCGTTGACCTGGGGCGTACAGCGTTGACCTCCCTTTGCAGTTGGTCCCAGAGATGGTACGCGTCCACGGAAGGACACAGGTCCTACTGTCTGGTTCAGGGTAATCCCACCCCAAATCATCACGCTTGGCCCGCCCCAGGCATTGTTCTCCAGCACACAGCTATCAGCATTGCGTTCACCCCTTCAATCTCCGCCACACTCTTATGCGACAATCTGCATGACGGATGCAGTAGCAGCTCTCATCCGCGAAGAGGACGCTCTGCCACTGTCGCCAGGTGCAGTCGACATGAGCCTGTGACCACTGTAGGCGTGCACGGCGATGACGGTCAGTAAAAACAGGTCCACGGGCTGGACGGCGGCTGTGCAGATTATGCTCCTCTAGCCGTCGTCGCACTGTCTGGCCACTGATGGGTGCCTGGAGGTTGCCGATAACTTCTCTTGCTGTTTCCTCGGCCGGCTGAAAGCGATTTCGCACGTGAGCCCGGAAAATGTGGCGGTCTTGCCGTGGTGTCACAGGTGGTCGTCCGCTTCGGGGAGCGTCAGCAGAAGACCCGTTGGCATGATAGCGTTGCTGCAGCCTGTAAATGGTCAAAATGTGACATCTAAAGACCACAGCTTATGGATCTTTTCCGGCTTCCAAACGCCCAAGAGCTCGTTCTCGTTGGGGAGCACTAAGTCTCGGCATGGTTGATGTGGCAACGGCAAACGTGACAGAAGGCGTAACACTGGCTGATTTTTTTTTTTATTGCCCTGCATTGCTGAACACAGTTCATGACCCAACATCACTCTGCAATGTATGCACGTGCGTGGAAAGCATACGCCCTGCGTCCTAACCAATACGGGTGCCTCGTGCACAGGGAGGGTAACACGGTTACTACAGTACCGTGACTGCATGATTACATGTTGTTTACACTGGCTATCAATAATAGTGTAAATGTATTTTCGTGGATTTATCATACAAATACAACATACACTCGAATTTCGCGTTTCCTTATAAATCCACGAAAATACAAGTTACACTATTATTGATAGCCAGTGTAAACAACATGTAAGCATGCAGTCACCGTATTGTAGTAACCGTGTTGCCCTCCCTGTGCACGAGGCACCCGTATTGGTTAGGACGCAGGGCGTATGCTTTCCACGCACGTGCATACATTGCAGAGTGAGTGAGAGAGGAGGAAGTGCCTGATTTATTTGATATATCTTGTTTTTCTCTTGCACATGTTAATTTACTACTTTTCACAAAGAAAATCTTTAATTTAAAGATAGCAAAATTCAGTGAAAATTTCTTAGAATCAAAGTACTTGTAAAAAAATGTTATATTAAATTTATATATATATATATATATATATATATATATATATATATATATATATATATATATATATATATAATATATATATATATATATATATATATATATATATATATATATATATATATATATATATAACTTTTTTTACAAGAACTTTGATTCTAAGATATTTTTCAATGAAGTTTGCTATCTTTAAATTAAAGATTTTCTTTGTGAAAAGTAATAATTAACATGTGCAAGAGAAAAACAAGATATATCAAATAAATCAGGCACTTCCTCCTTGCTGTAAGAATAGGTTGATGTATAGCATGTGTGCGCGCGCGCACACACACACACAAACAAACAAACAAACCACCAACTTTAGATTTTAAAAAAATTACAGAAACACTAGTTGTTGTTGTTTTGAGGTTGTTTTTTTTTTTTGTTTTTTTTTTTTTTTTTTTTTTTGGGGGGGTACAATATCACATGGTCAGTTACTCTGGTCAGTATTCATATATTTTCAACTTGCAACTTACCACCAATCTATCAACAAAGCCAAACAGTGATTATACGCCCCGGCCATATTAACCCCCTTGTGCATACAACTCAGGAACTGTAAACAGTGCCAGGCGGTGCATGCACAAGAAGATTAATGAGAAATTATCACCAATGACGTTCTTTTTCCTCCTCTTCCTTATTCCTCCCCTCCACCCAACGTATATAAACGCATGCAAATTTAAGACAGAATTATGCATCATCCATGAAATAGTAGGTCAATTTGATTATTGATAATGACATACAGCAGACCATACCATCAGTTACAGATGAACGTTATTATCAGTAAACTGATAAAACGCCCACCCCCCTCCCACTCTCCATCTCCAAATCCCCCTCCCTCCTCCAACACACACACACACACACACACACACACACACACACACACACACACACACACACACACACACACACACACACACACACAGACGCACAGACACACACACACACATAGGAACTGTATGTTTGAAGAGCAATTCACTTCTCAATAATACGACTAGGAACTGATTTGGGCTTTTTAAATGAAACAAATTCTTTACTGTTAATCCTTTTTTCGGTGTTAATGTCCTCTTCTTTTTTTTTTTTTTTTTTTTTTTTTTTTTTTTTTTTTTTGTAATCGTCTTTCTCCTGCAGCTATATTCCTTCTGGTGGTACAGTCTGTTGCGCCCCGTTTTCATATTCCTCGTGAAAGCCTGCTTTCTTGTAAATCGCTGGCTTGACCACCTCTTGTGAGGACGGATCATTTACCTGGAGGGGTGGAGGGGGGGGGGGGGAGGGGGGAATGTTCCAACTTTTTGTTTGGGTCATTCGACCTGATGCAAAAAGACCACCCGACTAGACCTTATTGCCAGTGGCCAAAAAATCAGACAACAGAGAGAGGAGCATGACTCTCACCTCTCGCCGAAATAACAAACAACAGGGACCAGGGCGAACCTGGGAAACAAACAGGAACTTTGTTATAGCATTGCCGGTAAAGAATTTCTCGCCTGGGGAAGGTGGGGGGGGGGCGGACCCCTCCCCCCTCCCCTCCCCCTCCAGCCCCCACGCCCTGTTTGCTGCTGTTTCCCCCCACAACGTCCCCCCCCCCCTCTCCCCCCTTCTAAAGTAATATTAGCTGTGCACAATCGGCACGAATGATTAGATCTATTTTGCGTTAATCCAACATTAGTGGAGAGGAGAACTATTCTATGTACAGATGGATCACGTCTACATTTGAAAGAAAATACCTAAATGTTAGTTAGACCACTTTCCAACTGATAACATTTCTTGGAATTCGTGGAGAGCCGTAGGGTCTAACTGCAGTCAGACCAGTTGTCCACTTCAGACCAAAAAGGTGACTGCCAAGCGTGTCAAATGCAGAGAAGAACCGAACGAACAAATTCTCAGATTCAAACCCAAAGATAATTAAAACGGCTATTTTTAACGGCTATCCGTTCACATATCACTTATGTACCTTCGTCACATGCGAGACCTATGCTTGGTGCGTATCGCCAGACACCCCTATCTCAAAATCGATTTTTTCTTCTTCTCAGCCGATAGACCACATCCTGTACGCCATTCAATTATTCTCTAGTCGTAAGTGTATGTATAAATAAGAGCTAAAAGTGATTAGCTTACCTTTTCTCTTCCTTGGGAAAGCGGAAGAATGATATGCCGATACAACTTCGCTTGTTGCGTTTGAGAAAGAACTTGCTTTGCGAGTCTCCCCCACGCTTCGCTTTGCTCGGTCAGCCCGTCGCAACAGGTTTATAAGGGAAATAACTCTCAAAACGCGTCGTCGCACTCTCGGGCCGAGTGCTTTGTCTTATAATGTACTGTCTTTGATTACGACAGACATGACTGACGTCATTGGAATATACATTTATACATATAGAATTATGACGTAACTTAAAATTTTTCATGACTTTGCCGTCTCCAGTAGTGTGCCTGTTGTCTCGAACAATACTAAGCAACTTTGTACTTTAGAACCTTTCGCTAATCTTTATAGAACAAAACTGGCATCCAAGACGCGTCAGAAAAAGGGCAACAAAAAGTCCGCCATTAGTCGCTACAAGGGTTTTTGTAGCTCGGTCATGTGGTACAGTTTTCTCTAAAGAGATTGGTCGTGTGACGAAGGGATGAAAACAAAGTTTTTTGGCGTTGGTTGGGCAAAGATTTCTATACCACATTCTGCGTCCAGTGACAATCAACGGGTTAACCCCAACAGCCTTTACACATTGCAACAAGAAACTGATACGACCGCGATATTCCAAGGGTAGTGCTTGAGCAGCTTGGCGCTGCGCTACTCGGTTAGGTTGGCTATTCCGGGGTTTAACGTCCACGGCACAGGAGTGATAACGGACGGCCCTAGCGGGCGGGTTATAAGGGGACTGGACAGCTATATTGCTTATGGCGTACGACCTGAGCACTGAACGATTCAGGCACACTGCGGCTGTGTCGCTTTGATTTACCAGGACCTTTTTCAAACGACACATTCTGTTAACTGGACAAGCCCGACTCTTCCCCCTGGATCAGCTGTGCGCTACTATTGACCCATTATCTGCCGTAAAACGATGGCCTAAAAACCATCTGCAAGAGACATAGATCTTCACGAGCCCCCGCAGGTGCAGGGGCTCATGAAGATTTATGCCTCTTGCTGGCCCCACGTTGTATCCATGTTCCTTTGGCGGACGGGGCTCTCTGACGTTCAGCTAATTTTTTTTATATAGATTTCGAAAACAGAGTTTTGAGTCCAATGGAAGAGCCTAGAAGGGGTTACAACTACATTAACGTGGTCAGTCTGATCTACAGAAATGTATTGGGTTCTTCCAAAGGCATTTGGACATCACGACAGAAGTTCCGTTTAACTCTTTAACTGCTGCTCACGATATCTCTCGGCGGTGTAGACGCTTTATTCATTTTTTACCCGCCGAGGGATATCGTCAGTAGCAGGCAAGGGGTTAAGTGCGTTTTCTCTTCCCATTTCTTGCCTTTCTTTAACCCGTTCAGTGCCGAGAAAATGTGAACACAACCCAGCTACAAGAGGTATAGATCCTCATGAGCCCCCGCAGTTGCGGGGGCTCATGAGGATCTATACCTCTTGCTGACACCACTTTGAATCCATGTTGCTATGACCTCTAAGGTTTTTAGGCATTGAATTAATTAAGCTGGCAAGAAGCACAGTCTGCGCCGGTCTGCCGCCGACACTGAACGGGTTAACCACGAAATTTGAAACTCAAGCAGGCGCCAATCTAATCAGGCACTATCCTTGAGTTCATCGTCGTCGTGTAATTGTATTCAAGCTACCTCCCGCAGCTAGTGTCAGAGGTAAACAAAAGTGAACGAAAAGCATGCTCGTTAACACCCCGTACCGTTTCCGCAATACTTATGCAAAAAAAAAATAATAATAATAAATAATTTTAAAATAAATAATTTTTAAAAAATATAATATATGAAAAGAATTTTTTTTTAATTTATTATTTTTAAATGTTATTATATATATTTATATATATGAATATATAAAATCTCCCAAGAGACGGAGAGAGAGAGAGAGAGAGAAAGAAAGAGAGCGAGGGAGAGAGAGATTTCTCAGTTTCTGACTCACTGACCTTTGTGAAACTTTGCCAGTTTTATTATTCCCATTGCATGTTTGCGTGGGATTTTCTAAGACTTTACATTTCTCGGAAATGCATGTGTGCAAGTTCTAAGTACGACGTTAATGGTTATGATCATGTAATAGTATAATAATATAATTTAGATACTTTTGCTAGCTAACATTGCATGACCATGCTAGTGATTCACGATCTTATTATGTCATCAGCAATGACGTATTATGTACTTGTGCACGTGCTTTTCTAGTAACTGCAACCTAGAAGTTGGCATGCTATGATAAGTGTGTGTGTGTGTAAGAGAGGGAGATAGAGAGAGAGAGAGAGAGAGAGAGAGAGAGAGAGAGAGAGAGAGAGAGAGAGAGAGAGAGAGAGAGAGAGAGAGAGAGAGAGAGTGAGGGGGGAGGGGAAGAGAGAGAGAGATGGGGGGGGGAGAGAGAGAGAGAGAAGAGAAAGAGAGAGAGAGAGAGAGAGAGAGAGAGAGAGAGAGAGAGAGAGAGAGAGAGAGAGAGAGAGAGTGAGAGGTGGGGAGGGGAAGAGAGAGAGATGGGGGAGGGGGGGCGGGGGGAGAGAGAGAAAGAAAGAAAGAAAGAAAGAGAGAGAGAGAGAGAGAGAGAGAGAGAGAGAGAGAGAGAGAGAGAGAGAGAGAGAGAGAGAGAGAGCTGTTTTATTTTTCCCATCGCATGATTGCATGAGATCTTCTAAGACATTAGATGTTTCTGATTTGCACGTGTGTAAGTTCTGAGTATGGTGACGATAATGATGAAGATGGTGATGTGTGTAACAGTATACATAATTATCATGTATTATATTTTATACACTTTTCTAAATAGTACGTTATGTTCATGAGTCATTAACTATTGATGTCATAAGAATGACAGGAATGACTTACTAGAATTAATGCACGTGTATTTTACTTCGGACTATGACGTAAACATAATACGAAAATTGTGTGTGTGTGTGTGTGTGTGTGTGTGTGTGTGTGTGTGTGTGTGTGTGTGTGTGTGTGTGTGTGTGTGTGTGTGTGTGTGTGTGTGTGTGTGTGTGTGTGTTTATCCGCGCTCGCGGGCGTGTGTGTGTATGTATTAGTTATGAGGGAGAGTGGTGGTGGTGGTGTTGGGGAGGGGGGGGGGGTAGAAGGATAATGGAGGGAGGGAGGGGGTATCTTGAGGATGAGAGAGAAATCTATAGAGAGCCAGATTCGGAGACTGAACTTGGATTCTTGTTAACTGAACGCCGGGTGTGAAAATTCTAATTATGATGATGATGATGTTAATGATGATGATGACGTTATTATTATAAATATTTCATTGAGACATTTTTTCCTCCGCTCACTGCATGTCCATACTCGTGTGTCATAAACGTTTCATGTCATCAGTAGTGACGCACTAAATGTTACAAACTTATGCACGTGCTCTTGTACCTTAGTGTACATATGTAAAAGTATTACGACAATTTAGAATCTCGAAAGCGCACGTGTATAAATTCTATATCTATTTTGACGCACTACATTCTAACCCGTAAATTATGTTGTGTACCTGCTTTGTTACCTAGTTACCTGTTACCTGGGCATTCCCCTGATGAAGCCCTTTATTTCCTTTTTTTTTTAAATACAACACATATTGGTGTTCATCTTGTTTGGGAAAAAAAAAAAGATTCATAAACATCAACATCGGTTGATGTTGATGTGCATTATTCCTTTTTTTCTGCGAATTTCTTAGCATCAAACCGTAACACGAAAAATCTTGTGAAACAGATAATGTGTATCTGGATGAGTAATTTGATGGACGATTAGAAAAGAAAGATTCTTCTACCGTCGCCCATGGATGACGTCAAAGCATCGCGAATATCGCTTGTTCGCGTACAACCTCGTATCTAACAAATTTGTGGTTTTCCAAGAGAGAAAAAAGAACTGTCTACATAACTGTTTACTTTAATCACAATCCCACTGCAAGAGGCATAGATCCTCATGAGCCCCCGCGACTGTGGGGGCTCATGAGGATCTACGCCTCTTGCATCTGGGTTCTGCTTGTTTTGTTCCGGCAGTCAAGCGGTTAAAAATACATGAACAGTGCAAAAATAACCGTGAGCCTACGTGGCACATAGACGGCCGTCTGAAAATTAAAAAAGAAATTTTGGGATTTTTTTCTGGAAGAAATTGCTTCCTGGTTCATGCACTTTATAATGAGCTTCATTTTTCCATATTATTGGAAACGGCATAGCTGACTGGCACCACTGATTTGTTTCCCTGTTCCCTGGGCGGCTGGGGGTGGGGGTGGGGGCTGTCTGGCGTTGAATTAACCCATATCATACCGAGGCTAAAAGCTTCCAATTTGTACACTGCCACATGCAAGCTACATTATAGTACTTACAGATAAGGACATAGAGCAATGGCTTTACTTCAAGGGTGGTGCCAGAATAGCTTGGCGCCTAGAGGCGCCAAGCTATTATGGCACTACCCTTGAACTATTTTAGTCACACTTATTTCACACACTGGTGTATTCCGAATGATAAAGGTTAACAAAGATTTCAGAATATGTGATCCGAGGCTCTCTTTACAATTGGGTTTTGCGTGTTTCCTCTTGAACCATAGGTTCCAGGTTTCGTCAAGAAAAAAATCACATTTACAAGTTTGCACGTGAACACCATCGGTACGCAGTAAGTTCTAAGATGATATCATCATTGAAGCTCCTCTACGTCCTGAGGCACTCTTAACCCCTTCAGTGCCAGCTGACGCAGACTGTGTTTCTGCAATCGGCATTAATTCAACACCAAAAACACCCTGATGCCTAGATGCCCCAGGAACATACTCAACGTGGTGTCAGCGAGAGGCATAGATCCTCATGAGCCCCTGCAGCTGCGTGGGCTCATGAGGATCTATGCCTCTTGTAGTTCGATTGTGTCCACCTCTTCTCTGCAGAAAAGGGGTTAAAGTCAATCTTTAGGCCAGGATTTGTGTTTAGAAGTAATTGCTTATGCGGCGTTAGTGTCGTTTAAAGCGATCTGCTTCGTGGCATGCTATGAGTTTGATTGCTCAGTAAAATTCGTCGATTCAACGAGTGATCAATGTTGTCTTGCTTCAAGTATGACTTGCGTGCCCTTCATTTCACAATCCGTGTGATCCGTGTAATCCTTATTCAACGGGTGATCAATGTTGTCTAGCTTCAAGTCACACGTATACCCTTCTTTTCACAATCTATGTGAGCGGTGGGCACACCTAAAGCGGTCAGAGGTTTTCCACTGCCTTTTGCGAGTAATGGAAGGAACTCTCCTGTGTACAGAGAAGAACAAGAGCAGAAAAGTATTTCATTTTACGACACTCACAATTCGTAAATTATGTTAGCCCGTTTTTGGTTCATCCTTATTGTAAGCCATTTGCTGAGTTGGAGGAGGTCGCCTTACCTCCCTTCACTGCCGAGAAAAAGCAACATGATTCAACCCCAAGAGGCATAGGCCGGCTCCTCATGAGCGCCCGCGACTGCACGATAACAGGGTTTGTGATGTTCTATTTGTAGTGTCCCAGTGCGCGAAAGTCATCGGCCGCCGTTGGCCCGATGGCCTTTTGCGCGTTGCTGTAATGATCGTGCGGATGCGGTATTACGGTGCATTTGGTACACAGCAGGGGAGGAGGAGGATCGCAAGTCACGTGGTATTCTGCGTGACAGTGCTTATGGCGCGTGCGAAAGTTTATCTAACCCCTTCCTTGCCTCTGTGCGCTGTACATTTTTGTTTCTGAAATTCATTCAACGACCAAAAGCCAAAACCATCCATGGGTACAAATTGGTCTCAGCAAGAGGTATAGATCCTTATGGGCCCCCGCAGTCGCGGGGGCTCATAAGGATCTATACCTCTTGCAGCTGGGTGGTGTTCTCGGCACTTGACGGGTTGATATACGCACACACAAGCCGCCATTAATGAGCATTGCACATGCGGCAGTTCACGTGCACTTAAACGCGTCAGAGTTATAAATACGCAAGTTAATTTCAGTCTCAAACATGCACGCACAATAATTTTTTATTTATTTGTAAAACGGTGTCCGCATGCCTTTGAGGATTCCTGTGGTTTTGCAAACTCAGTGATGATTCCCGTAGCTTCTGAAATGTTTTCTGTGCTTATCAAAGTGTTCCCCATCTTTATAAGATGATTGTAGAATTATTTGAGCTCATGCACACAACTTTCTTGTCTACGATAAAACCCGCGCAAGAACAGGAAGTGCGCAGCGTGCGGTTAACCCATTCAGCCCTGACGCCCTACAGCAGGAGATGGGTCGACCACGATAATTCGAGGGTAGTTCCAGTCTAGCTTGGCGCCTGTCGGCGCCAACCTAATCTTGCGCTGCCCTTGAGTTTTCATGGGTCGATCCATCTCCTGCAACTGATGCATAGTCATTAGATGACGCCTCCAAAATTTGGGAAATACGGCCGTCGGGCTGAATGAGTTAAGACATTATAAGTTATTGGTAGCAGGGGTTTGCTACACGGACCCTTGTAGGCCTCAGGGAGGTCAAAGAAACGATTGTACCCCGAAGGCTAAAGGCCTGAGGGGTACATTGGTGCCTTTGACCTCCCGAAGGCCTACAAGGGTCCGGGCAGCAAGCCCCTGCTACCAAAAACGTATTTGTTTTCATTAATTTTATCCACTATTTTCGTCAAAGAAATCAAGAAGACATCTTCTAACCTGGATAGCGCCAGACATGACGTAAAAGGAAAATATATTTATACATAATAGACGTATGACGTAAAATTTTAAAATCTTTTATGACGTTGCCGTCTGCAGTAGTGTCCCTGTTTCGAACAACACTAAGTAACTTTTTACTTTAAAACGTTTTGGTGATCATTTATAGAACAAAACTCGCATCAGTCCAAGACTGTATGATGCGTCACAAAGAAGGCTACAAGAAGTCCACCATTTGTCGCTACCAGGGTTTTTGTAGCTCACTCACATGGTACGGTTTGCGCTAAAGAGTTGGTCCGCGTGTGACGTAGGGATGAAAACAAAAGGTTTTATCCACTGATCATATGGGCGCACAGGACGAGACCCCTATCCACCGGCTATTAGCAAGGTGACGTTTCGCTGTTCGACTGAGATCAACGAACGAGAGCGAAGTCAGGGCGGATAAACAGTTTGTACCATGAGCAAGGACCTTGACCATGAGTAAAGACAACGTTCCAAACATCTCCAAGAGGCATAGATAATCCGCTTGCGGATCTATGCCTGTTGGAGATGTTTGGAGCTCATGGTGCAAGCTGTTTATCATCTGCGAATTCCTTCTCGTTCGTTGTTGGGAGTCGTTCATTTCAAACGAAACCTCACTATTACGTCTGAAATAAGAATCACTATGAAACAGTAACTTTTAAAGTTCCTGAACGTGGCTCTAACGTCTGAAATAAGTATCTCTGATATATATACCTACTTCAGACATATTGGCCCGTGGTCATGGGACCGTGAAACAGTTGTTGATGTTTCATGGTACTGTTGTGGGTCGTGCGGCGCTTTGTCATTTCGATGCATAGGTTGTTACGAATTGCATCCGCTGTAATAACTGCTTTTTGCTTTTTGTTATCATAGCAGGGGCGGATCAGTTACCTCGATGGGTGGGGGGGGGGAGGAGGGGTTTCCAACTTTTTTGTTCGGGACCTTCAGCCTGATACAAAAGGCCTCCCCGCCGCTAGACCTTGCTTCCAGGGGCCGAAAAGCAGGGGGGGGGGGGGAGAGAGAGAGAGAGAGAGAGAGAGAGAGAGAGAGAGAGAGAGAGAGAGAGAGAGAAGGCGCCGCGATAATATCGGGGGGGGGGGGGGTGTATATGTGAAAACTCGCCAAAGCTTTAAACGTTGGGGAGGGTGGGGGGGGGGGAGTGAATGGGGGGTTCCAAACACCTCAAAAAGGGACTTTGTAATAGCATTTGTTTTTTCTTTTAATTTGGGGCGGGGGGGTCCGGAACCCCTGAAACCACCCCACCCCACCAGATCCGCCCCTGCATAATTTCTGTCCGGATTAGCTATGAAATATGTTTTATCTGACCATAGTGCAGTTATATCTGATTGGGTTTCGCATTCATTATTTTGTTTGTAAGGCAATGACTGATTTGTTTTGGGTCTTGTTTCAATTCATCTCTTTCTTGCTGGGTTTTTCTCTGTCCATTCAGTGACTAAGCGTCATTGTTTGTGATACTACTTTACGTTAGACTGTCTGGCAGACTGACTAAACTGTTCAATCATCACTGAATCGATGATTTACTGGTTGTTGTTTGGTTTTTTTGTTTTATGTTTTTTTGTTTTACCTATTAACCCTTTGGCTGTCGGTAGCGCTTTATGTCGCGGTGCTTCCTTCATGAATCATCGCGACAAAAAACGCTACCGACAGTCAAAGGGGTGATTTACAATTTCTTCTTTCTGTAATAATTAGTTACTCTGATTAAGCCGGTGTAATACACGCTAGCATAACTCTCACGCGATATCGACCCAGGGTCACTGTGACGTGTGCTGGAGCCGATTCAGAGAGTCTCTTTGGCGTGGGAAATGATTTGCGATAGGGGGTTAGCTCCTTCAGTCGCTGCCAGCGATTACGATTGCGCGTCTGAAACCACTGCACATTTACCGTCATTCGCGTGAAGAACCAATAATAGATACGAATAGGACTAACAAGAGACATAAACCCTCATGAGCCCCCGCGACTGCGGGGGCTCATGAGGGTTTATGTCTCTTGTGGATGGGTAGCGATCACCTGAGCGTGACCGTGATAAGTGGAGGGAGCTGGTCAAACTTTCAGCAGGTCAGCGACTCGACGACCACACTAGGTCAGGGGACTGATGATGATGATGATGATGATGATGATGATGATGATGATGATGATGATAATGATGATGATGATGAAGAAGAGCGATCACCTTGCCCCGGCAGTTAAGTGGCTGACGCGGCAAAATGACTCCTACGCTAGTAGTACGCGCATCAGAACATCGCGAGATTGAATATAGCGCGGTCAGGTCTGAGGGTCCCAACCAAAGAGCCGTGCGCGGGCCAACTGAGGCTGGAGTCGGCCACAAGACCCTTTGCTCACTGTGTGTGTGTTTTCTTTATAAGCCTATGTACGCTTAAGCATTTTCACAATGATACACTGCTACTTGAAATAAATTTGACTATGATAGTTCAAGGCTGAGGCGCCAAGCTATTGTCGCACCACCCTTGAACTAAAATGGTTGATCTCTCTCGTGATCTGTAATGAAGCATTCATAGGACAATACGCGCTTTTTTTTTAATCAGCCTCAGAATGTAAATAGCCTCACCAAGTTAAAGGCCCACTACAGGCCGTAACTGTGCAAATATACACTTCTGTTACAGATGGTTACGAAACGCTACACACAGGTCTAGCTATTATTCATTTAGACACAGGACAATCCAGTTCAGCACATCTCGTCTTCTTTCAATCAAGCATGACAATGACTCCACTCCGTTCTAGAAACACAACGCTATCAATGCGAGAAACAGCTAAAAATAGATTGACACACTAACGGTTGCGTAGAATAAATCAGTTCGATTACGCATGTGCTTTTGCTGCTGCTGTTAAAGTTCATTAGGTGTGTCGACAACGTATAACTAACACAAATGGTGCTGAAATGTGTCTTCAGATTTATTTATCTATCTATCTATCTATACCCCGTAGTCTTGCCGACCGTTGGGGCACCACTGATGACTTGGCAACCAGCTCCCTCCATTCCTCTCTGTTCTCTGCCATTCTTAGTGTATCGCGCAGCTTCAGTCCTGTCCACTCTGAGATATTGTCCTCCCATCTTTTCCTCTTCCTCTCCTTCGTCCTCCTTGCACAGTGCCTTGCAGGATTGTTTTGGCAAGCCCTGCTGAACGCGTGACATGCCCATACCACTTCAGTTTGCGTTTTTTCACACCGGCTAATAGGTCTTCATATGACCCGATGGCTTGCCTGATTCTTCTTCCCACTTCCACGTTTGTGACGTGATCTCTGTATGAAATGCCAAGCAGCCTTCGAAAACATCTCATTTCAGTGGCTTGTATCCTCCTTTCAAGGTCTGCTGTGAGGGTCCATTACTCGCAGGCATACAAAAACACTGAGATGACTAAGGAGCGCATCAGTCTGATCTTGGAGCAGAGTGTGATGTTTCTGTCCTTCCATATGGTCTTCAATCTTGTCAGTGCTGTTGTTGTCTGCGCAATCCTGGGCAGTATTTCTGGTAAGTTTTGATCCCTCATCTGTCACAATGGCTCCTAAGTATTTGAATTTATTAACGGTTTCCAGTTTTTGGCTTCCAGTCATGATGTCAGTGCCAATGCCACTGGTGTTATTTGTCATCAGTTTGGTCTTCTCTGCACTGATTTCCATCCCGTACGCAATGGCTGTACTGTCCAGCTTTTCCACCAGCTGAGCTAGTTCCTTCTCTGTTCCTGCAAGGCCATCAATGTCGTCCGCAAAGCGCAAGTTCGTGATTGTTCTGCCTCCAATACTGACAGATCCTTCATGATCTTTCAGAGCGTCTGTCGTGATTCTTTCCAGGAAGATGTTGAAAAGAGTAGGTGAGAGCAAGCACCCTCGTCTGACTCCGACTGTAGTCCTAAACCAGTTTCCTATTTTGCCGTTGAAGCAGACTGCGCTAGTGGCCTTGTTGTAAAGGTTTGCTATGACTTTGATCAGGTTGGCATTAATGTTGTATAGCTTCATTGTGGACTAAAGGGCTGCATGCCACACCCTGTCAAATGCTTTCTTAAAATCCACAAAGACATGATAGAGATCCTGCTGGTGCTGGAGGTACCTCTCACATAGAACTCTCAGGTTGAAGATCTGCTCAGTTGTGCTGCGCCCTGGTCTGAAGCCTGCCTGTTCCTCAGCTATGATTTCCTCTGCCTGTGGCTTCAGCCTGTTCAGCAGGATTTTTAACATGACTTTGCTTGGGTGGCATATAAGACTGATCGTGCGATACTTCTGGCATTGATGTAAGTTAATAATAATAATAATAAGCGCATTAAATAGGCGCTTTATCCCAATTGAAAATCGGCTCAAAGCGCCGCCGCGAACTGAACCCAACAAGCACGCTCACGTGAATCACGCGCATTCACTCACACACTGTACATAAACACAGAACATTCACGTGGTGCTAAGGGCAAGCTCAAGCGAGCTACTGTAGTTTTTGGAAATTCAAAATCGTTTGTATTTGAAATTTGATTAAGTGGGCTGAAACTGATACCAATGTACCAAAGTTGCCTTTTTTGGGGAGAGTTATTATAAGTGATTGGGTCCATACTGGTAATTTAACGCCGCGAAGGCATATAATAGCGTTTGGCTTTATGGCCTCGATATGATACCATACATCGAGGCTGACATGTATACGTCAGTCGTCCACAACCACTTCGGCTCTCTCGCAGCAGGCACAGGTTTTACCTGAGCGGCGCTCCAATACACACTCGAACATCACATATAGAGCGACCTCTGCAATTACATCACAGCCCAAAGGCACGTCGTCCTATCGACGTTTTGCTTTGTTAGTGAAGCAAAGCCACTTACCTTTATTGAAAAACAACAAGCAGCGCCTTTTGACAGAGGCACTGACATACCATCAATACCGGCCCCGGGCAAACATCACGTGTACACGAGAGCGCGTGTAAGCGCGCCAGATGAAAGAAAGGATGAAGGTTTGGTGAGAAAACGGGGATAAAAACACTGTGTGTGGGGGGTGTTGTGTGTGTGGTGTGGTGCGTCCAAAAAAAAAGTGAGCAGTCCCAGCGAGCAAAAACACCTTTGGCCCACTGCGGCCGACGTCGGCACGCCGACTTGAATGAGTTAAATCCATTCTATGAACCTTTCATTCAACTGACCCATAATTACGTGCCAAAGATGGTCTGTAATCTACAGCATGCGATATATTTTGTGTGTGTGCACAGGTCACTTATTAAGTTTTTAGAAATCAGAAGCCGGGAGCGATTATCACGGCAATGAGAATCGAAGAAAAAAGTGTCCAATGCGCAAAAGGCCATCGGGCAAAGCCGTACGCGGGCCAACGGCGGCCGACGTCGGCCCGATGGCCTTTGCTCACTGGGTGGGTTTTTTAATGTTAAAAGGCAGTTTGGGTCAACAGAGCAACCCGTCCATTAAATCGAAAAAAGAAATTGCTGCACCAAGCCAAAGAAGCAAATTAAAGCTGCACGCAGCATGTTCTCAGGCAGAAATGCTGCCAATCTAAATAAATGAGATTTGCTAATAAGACGGAGTAATGAGCGTAATTTCTTTTGATGCTGCGTATTGCTGATGTTGTGGTGCTTTTTTTTTTTGTTTTGTTTTTTTGTTTTTGTTTTGCTTTTCTAACTTTCCTGTTCAAAGAAAAATATAACTTCCTGTGTATGTGTAACGTGTGTGCTTGTGCGTGCGTGGTGATTTGTGTGTGTGTGTGTGTGTGTGTGTGTTTGTGTGTTTGTGTGTGTGTGTGTGTGTGTGTGTGTGTGTGTGTGTGTGTGTGTGTGTGTGTGTGTGTGTGTGTGTGTGTGTGTGTGTGTGTGCGCGCTTTTGAGAGAGAGAGAAAGAAAGAAAGAATGTGTGTGGGTTGTTTTTTTTTTTTTTTTTTTTTTGTCGTTTGCTAGCAAAAAAAAACTGCCCTTCGATGACAAAAGCCACTCCGCTGTCCATTTCTGTGAAAGTGTCGCTTTTCACAAAATGAACTTACTGTCTTTTGCCGTAGTCGGACAAAAGGGTTGTGTCTTCGTACCTGCGTGCCTGCATGTGTGTGTACTCATGTGTGTCACTGTGTGAGTGTGTGTGTGTGTACTGTGTGTGTGTGTGTGTGTGTGTGTGTGTGTGTAACTGTGTGTGTATGTATAGTGTGTATGTAAAGTGTGTATGTATAGTGTGTGTGTGTGTGTGTGCGCGCACGCGCGTGTGTGCGCGCACGCGCGTCCGCAGTCATGTGTGTGTGTGTGTGTGTGTGTGTACGCATGATTGTGTCCGCACAGTTTCGCAACACTATCACAGCATGTGGTCTTCGTCTTTGTGACTGTGCATGACGCGTGTGTGCTTGTCACATGTGTGTGCGCGTGACTGCACTATGATGTGTTATGTGTGTCACATACTTTCGTATCCATACCTTCCTTTGTTTATGTACAAACCGAGAGTGGGGCATCACCCTGCTCAACTCCAGTTCTACTTCAAAAGCAAGAAGCTTGACTTGACCATGAAGAGGTATCGATTCTCATGAGCCTCTGCGGCTGCAGGGGCTCATCAGAATCGATGCCTCTTCCAGGTGTAAGGGTAATACATGTTCGCCTCGACAATGT
>BTPG01000001.1:17178532-17263367 GCA_036245525.1 Semisulcospira habei
TCTGTTACATAAGAGTATCTTTGAACAGTTACGGCGTTAGTGGACTTTTAATCCGATATGTTAAAGCGACCTACTCCAGGCAGTACAAGGCGCATAGTTCTTAGTATCTCCTTAATAATAATAATAATAATAATAATAATAATAATAATAATAATAATAATACCGGTTATTATATAGGCGCTTTATCCAATTCTGCGAATCGGCCCCGGCTCAACTGAAGCGCCGCGAACTGAACCGAACACGCACGCTCACGTGACACACGCGCAATCACGCTGAAGACAAACACAGTACAAGACACACACAGGACATTCACGTTGATGCTCTTAATCTGTCTTACAATATTGACGAACAAACAAATTATGACGTTAGAATCAGCGTCGTATTGAAATGAAACCTCTTCTCCTTTGACCTTCGTAGACATTAGAGTTCCTTCCGGTACGCCACCTCAAAAAGTCATTCAGTGGAAAACCTCTGTTACGTGTGCCTTCTCGGTTCTCACTGTCATGGATTGTCACTCAAAGAAAAGATAGAAAAGTCTTAGTTGTGGCAAGCCAACATTGATAACCTGTCGGTTGGAACCGGCGAATTTTAACAGTCAAAGCCTGCCATGGAGCGGATCGGCCGCTTGACCTTTCTAAACGTGTTTCTTTCTTTCTTAAAGTTACATTGTATTTCTTTGCACTTGACACGTGTCACGATGGTTTGTGATTTTAGACATTACTGCTTTCGCTACTACGCGTATCAGCTGCCATCATGGACATTCAAGATGTCAGTGTTAGAAGACCTCTGGCTGTAATTCTT
This sequence comes from Semisulcospira habei, assembly GCA_036245525.1. Classification (NCBI taxonomy): domain Eukaryota; kingdom Metazoa; phylum Mollusca; class Gastropoda; family Semisulcospiridae; genus Semisulcospira; species Semisulcospira habei. Next base: position 17,179,334 of record BTPG01000001.1, read on the forward strand.
TCACTGCCAGAGATAAACTGCTCACATTTTAGAGCCGCCTGCTCAGCACTGGCAATTATCGATGGTGTCCGCATGCACTGCAAATGACTTTCAGGCGTGAAATCGTGTTGTAACCCTTTCGCTGCCAATATCATGAATTGCGCCTCTCAGTGACTGAAACCACTGCAATCTGACCGACATTTGCCTGAAGAACACACAGCAGCTAGGACCAAACGTAGTAGGCATGAAGAACACAGGACTAACAAGAGATATAAATCCTCATGAGCCCCCGCGACCGCGGGGGCTCATGAGGATTTATGTCTCTTGCAGATGGGTGGCGTTCGCCTTGGCCCGGCAGTCAAAGGGTAAAATGAGGTTGAGTTGCGTGCTTGATCTTTTTCCCATTCTCTGACGAAATGTGGAACCTGTAGCTCAACAGAAAATACGCAAAACTGCCTTGTGGTGAAGCGAAAGCCTCGAGTCACTGTTCTACCCCAAAATATATACTTTTTTTTTTTTCGTTTTTCTCGAGAGAATTTTTTTTTAATTTTTTTTCTTTTACAAGGTTGCATGCGAACACCATACGCAAATCTTGTGAGGGAGCATGGAACCGCTACTTTCTAATTCGCAACCGACACAGCAATGTCTGTTCCTGATCATAACATAATTCTATTCGATTCAAAACTGTCGAGTCATTATTTGAACCCTTTCACTGCGGGCCGGCAGCTGGCGCACATTGTGTTTCTGAAGGCTTCTTGAATTCAACGCTAAAGAACCCAGCCGTCCAAAACACACGGATACAAAGTTGCGTCAGCAAGAGGCGATCCTCATGAGCTCCCGCATACTGCGGGTGTTCCAGGAGGATCTATGCCTCTTGCAGTTGGGAAAAGCGTTCACATTTCTTTCTCCGCGGCCGCAGCGAAGCCGGGGTTTAAGTGGCGAAGGGTTTTACGGTCGAATACAATAACGAATCGGAATTTGAACCAACCCACTGCTGGTGTCGGAAGCGAAAAAGTGAAAGTTTTTTTTTTTTCTTCTTTCTTCTTCTTCTTTCAACAGGGCACCGACCCTCCCACCTGCCCTGTATTGCTCATCATTAAAGGGAGGCAAACGGCGCTTCTACTTCGTCTTATCTCCCCTTGGGTGTGATGTGTGGCTTGCCTTCCCTTATAACACAGCCGCAGCCTTCAACCCGCCGAAGGACTCCGTTTCTGAGGATGCGTTACATAAGCCCGCTGTCTCGCTGCTAGCAAGAGGCATAGATTATCATTAGCCCCTGCACCTGCACCTGCAAGGGCTCATGAGAATCTATGCTTCTTGCAGATGAAAGGATTTATGGGCTGAACACTTTCTATGTCGTTTTTGTGAGTTTACAGTGTTATCGCCTCTCGCCATCGGCTCTGTTTTCCCCATTTACAATTTAATACGCCGAGAAATCCGAATTCCTCGCGTGTAGTATCGAGTACAGTTAACAGTGTACTTCCATAACAACCAAAACTGCAAAACACACATACGCAATCACGCAGACACGCACGAACGCATGTATACACGCACGTACACACACACACACACACACACACACACACACACACACACACACACACACACACACACCTCCGTTAAATGCACACACGGCAACACTGAACACACACACACACACACACACACACACACACACACACACACACACACACACAAACGCTCGCACGCACGCACGCACGTACCTACACACACAAACACACTGAGAGAGACACAGACAGACAAACACTGAGACAGACAGACAGAGACAGAGAAAGAGAGCGCAATGGCGGATTATACACCTGCAAGCCGTAATGTTGACAAATAAATTGCACTTTTACTGGTCAATTCACTAGTCCATCGATGCGTTTGAAAAGTAAGTACAGGACTATCGTCGAATGCTTGTGGTATTTAAGTTCAAAGAAAACAAATACTCCTGCGGGTTGCAATGCATATGTCTTGATTGTCAAAGATTTGTTGACTTGCTATACGATTCACGTCCAACGCCAGGACGAGAGAAGCACACAACACGGATATATTCTGAAAAGTCACATAGACACAATTCCATTTCAAACGGACTACTTTTCAAGTAGACGAAACGTCGTGTCACTCGGAACCATCAGCATGAAGTGACCAGCCACAGCACGAATACCTGTCACGTCGCAGCGATAGGCCTGTCGATGAGATGCCGAACATGGCTAATGAAATATATGACCACATCAAATTGCTGAAAACAACAAGCACAAAATTTGTTTGCTGTGAGGGTAGTGTCAAATTAGCTTGGCGCCTGATGGCGCCAAGCTAATCTGGCACTACCTTTGAATTATCATGGTTAATCCATCTCCTGCAACTAGTACATCGTTAGTAAGTGACACCAAAAATATTTGAAAATAGGCCTTGGGGGAAGTGCGGCCTTTTCGGCGGCACCATTGAGCTATCATGGTTGATCTGTCAACTGAACTGTAATCTAGTCTTCAAAGGACAGCTCTTAAATCTGACCTGATTTGGCAAAAACAGTTTATCGATTTTTTGTGAAAAGCGAGATTTGAAATGTAATACACTGAAAATTATGCTTTTCACAGAGGCGGTTTGAAAATTGTAATACAGTATTTCGAAATTTCGTCTCTAAGTTTTTAAACAAGATGGGATGAACCATAACCCACAAAGTCCCTTCTATATGAGAGCTGTCTTCGCTTTAAAGGGTCCCTACCTTTTTTCTTTGACTTGATCCTCATGTTCAAATATCTCCTTTTGAAAAAGCCTCGCAGATGTGCCAATGCGTCATAGTAAACTCTATAAGGGGCGCGCGCAGTGCATACGCGTCATTGGTTTGTCAAACGTCATTTGTCAAGACGTATATTTTTGTTTTTACGTAATTTTATATTTATTGTGATATGAGATTCGCTTTCGATTCAATACTTGGGAAAATGGTGACAAAACTAGAATTTCACGGTACAATTTCAGTCTTGCTATAATTTGTGTGAAACCAGGTTGACTTTACCTAGCTACATGCTATACTAAGTACACCTGCATGCTATTCTGAAAGCGCGTCGATGCAGTGTGTGTATGCGTGTGCGTTTACGTGTGCGTGCGTGCACGCGCGCGCTGCAGACATCCTCAAGAGGCAGAGATGTTCATGCACCCTCCGGGCACTTGAGGATCTATGCCTCTTGAAGATGCGCGCATATGTGTCATTGGTTTGTCAAACGTCATTTGTCATGACGTATTTTTAAGTCAATTTTATTTATAGAAGAGACTTTTTAGGACGGGTCGCGGTGGGGCGAATTTAATAGCATGTCCCTGATGTCAAAGGCGGGCAGGCTAAACCTCTAAAAATTGAAGTAACAAGATAAAAATTACGTCATGTCTAGTTACGCTAACCTCGCTGCTGAACGTATATTTGGCGCAATGCGCCGTATGTGCGTATGTATGTATGTGCGTATGTATGTATGTGCGTATATATGTATGTATGTATGTATGTATGTATGTATGTATGTATGTATGTATGTATGTATGTAATGTAATGTAATGTAATGTATGTATGTATGTATGTATGTATGTATGTATGTATGTATGTGCGTTTGCATGTAAACAAGAGAATCTCCGATATTTTTGTACACACAAGCTTGAAACTTGGCGAAATACTTTCTTAAGTGGGTATCTAAAAGAGCCCAGCCTCCGAGCATATTGTAATTGAATGTCCCAGTGAAGACATAAACAACCGTTTATAGGAAGTCGGTTGACCCAGATTAGAGTCCCGTAATTTTTGCAATATTTACTTAAACCTTTGCATATAGCTAATTTGGAGAAAGACACTGGATGAGTTCGTTAGCCGGCTTTGTATCCTTTGAACTTCTTTAGTAAAAATTAATTCTTTTCAGAAAAGAATTAAAACAGTAAAAAAAAAATTTAAAAATAACTTCACTTCTAGAAAAGTCAGACATGGCCGGCGACGTAAAAGAAGCAACTCCATCACCACGCATACTCTAAATATGACGTAACTCTCTCTCTCTCTCTCTCTCTCTCTCTCTCTCTCTCTCTCTCTCTCTCTCTCTCTCTCTCTCTCTCTCTCTCTCTCTCTCTCTCTCTCTCTCTCTCTCTCTCTTGCCGACCACAGCCGTTACATTTACAACTGAACGCTAAACCGATAGAACAAGTCACAGAGCGTAAATTCTTGAGAATACACGTTGGTGAACAACTATGTTGGGAGACGCATATAAATACAGTCTGTAAAACCATTGCTAAAAACACTTTCCTGTTGTCCCAGCTTAGACAAGTAACGGATACACATACTCGTAAACTGTTTTTTCATGCCCATATCAAGTCTCACGTTGATTATGTCTCCACAGTGTGGGACGGTTGTAGTGATGTTCACATGAACAGGTTAAACTCTATATATATAAAAGAGCTGTCAAAATGATAGATACGCCGCCCATTCTTACCACAGACAAATTTAGACATCTAAACATTCTCTCACTGCGTCAACAACTTAGTTTCAACAAATGCATCCTCATGCACAAGATATTAAATAACATGACACCGCAGTATCTAACCACCAAATTTATGCCACAGCAAGAACGCGAACGGACCTCAAGGAACAATACTATACCCCTACCTCTGCCTAGAATTTACCTCTATAGTTTATCATTTTCTGAACAGTTTGTATGGAACACTATTCCTGCACATTTGAAGACTATAGCTTCGCTTGGAATCTTTAAAACGAAACTTTTCCATTACCTGATGAGCCAAACATAACATCACTGGGCATTTATTTAAACAAACCCTGATGGTTAATACTTTCATGTAATACATGCATTTATGTAGTGTGTGTGTGTGTGTGTGTGTGTGTGTGTGTGTGTGTGTGTGTGTGTGTGTGTGTGTGTGTGTGTGTGTGTGTGTGTGTGTGTGTGTGTATAAGATGAATGTTGAGTGTTGTTATTATTTTGTGTATATATATTTTTTAATTTTTTTTAAATATTATTGTTGCATGAAATAATGTGTGTAAATATAATGTCTTTATTATTATTATTATTATTATTATTATTATTATTATTATTATTATTATTATTATTATTATTATTATTATTATTATTATTATTATTATTATTATTATTAAAACTTATTTTATGTTATAGATGTTAGCAAAGGCAAGTTTGTAAAATGACGATTTGTTTCTGTGAAAACTTTTTACCGTTGATAAATAAAGTTTCATCATTAGTTTATTTCTTCATGTTTCGATTTATTGTGTTTCTCTTACTCTTTGCTATTAATGTATCTTTTTTAACAGGACAGTTTGTAAGAGAGGCGTTTCGCCTAAAACTTTATCCTGTCAATATAACGTTTCATCATCATCATCATCATCTCTCTCTCTCTCTCTCTCTCTCTCTCTCTCTCTCTCTCTCTCTCTCTCTCTCTCTCTCTCTCTCTCTCTCTCTCTCTCTCTCTCTCTCTCTCACACATATGCTCGCATCTCCAAGAGGCATAGATAATCACGTGCCCGGAGGGCGCGTGAACATCTATGCCTCTTAAGGATGTTTGGAGCGCGCATGCACTCACGCACATGCAAACGCGCACGCATACACACACTTCATCGACGCGCATTCAGAAGAGCATGCAGGTGTACTTAGTATAGCATGTAGCTAGGTAAAGTCAACCTGATTTCACACAAATTATAGCAAGACTGAAATTGTATCATGAAATTCTAGTTTTGTCACCATTTACCTAAGTCTTGAAACGGGTCGACGCGAAGAAACTATAGCACTGCTACGCGGCGCGAGCGTTTATGCTGTGTCTGTCGACGGCATCGCCGTCTGGCCAGCCGAGTCCATGGGGTCATGGATATTACATAATGCAGCTTGCTGTAATGCCAGCGGTATATTACACGCGCTCATAAATGTTACAAGAGAATGCAGACTATCCGTGAAATGCCGTACAAGGCATGGAGTGCTACATGTAAGAATAAAAATAAAAATTTAAAGGAAAAATTAAGTTTTGCCTAGATGTTTCAGCAGCTTGGTCTTGTAAGTTTTAAGCGATGGCGCGGCTCTAAAATCCGCAGGAATAGAGTTCCATAACTTTGCCGCACCAGAATAGGACAATGACGACCTATAAATGTCCAGTCGAGGCTTTGGTACTACAAGATTGTTCCCCCTGGTGTTCGACTGGACCTCGTTTGAGCAAAGTGGAACAAACTATTGAGAGGGTGATTTTGCGCATGAGCACCAACTTGTTATACATAAACTGTTTTTCAAGTGGCAAAATGTCTAACAGCTTGAACTTATTGTCAGTACTAATGACTTCTGAGGGTCTGTCAACAATGAGTTTAATGGCTCTTCTGTGGAGCGAGTTCAGACTTTTTAAATTAGCATCGCTACTACCGTCCCAAATAGATGAGGCATAATCCAAATGTGACTGAATATGGGCATAGTAGAAGAGTTTCCTTGTTGGCTCATCAGCGAAAGTCTCAATTTCGACAGGAGGAATACATTTTTAGATACTATTTTACACAGTTTAGTAATGTGGCCTTGCCAGCCCAACTTGTCGTCTAAGTTGATTCCAAGCACGCGTTGTTCCCTGACTTGCTCCACAGGCTGGCCTTTAAGTGTTAGTTGAAGGGGAGGGGGGGTTCAGCTGATGCTTTTGCCGTGTGGTAATCAGCATGCATTTGGTTTTAGTGGGATTAGGTATCATGGCGTTATTTCTGCACCATTCAGATACCTCATTTAAACTGTCCTGGAGAATCTTCACCATACATGTTACGTCTGATGACGAAACGTCCAGTATTCCCTCGTCTGCAAAAAGACTGCAAGTTACACTGGAGTCAGATATATGTAATGGAAGGTCGTTTATGAAGACAGAGAACAATAATGAACCAAGAATCGATCCCTGTGGTACTCCGTGCTCTATCACCCCCTCAGGTGAGTTTTTACCATTCACGTAGACATACTGCGTACGCCCATGCAGATATGACGTAAGGAAGGCAAGTGTGTCTGCGCTTAGTTGATAGAAATTAAGTTTTTGAACTAAAGTTTTATGATTGACGAGGTCAAATGCTTTTGAAAGGTCCAAAAATACTGCTCCAGTCATTTGACTGCTATTCATGGCAACTAGGTGTACCAATGCTGTGTGACAGGAGTGTTTCCGCCGAAAGCCAGATTGTAATGGATGTATGCTTTATGCAAATGTTGTATATATATGTCAAGGTATCTACAATATACGGTAGAGCCATTTTCAGAACTGAGCTACTAATACCATCATGGCCAGAAGTTCGTTTGTTCTTCAAGTACGAGATGGATTTTCCCACGTCGTATATCGTTAACAGGGGAATGCTGAATGATGTATCAGGGTCCAGCCGTTCTGCATAAAACGTATTTAGCTTTTCTGACACAGCTGAAGACTGACCAGAATATGTATTTTATAGCAACGTACTGGCAGCCGAGAGGAAATGCTGATTCAAGGTATCAGCTGATAACTGTGTACATTGTGCGGTATTTTTGGACCTCGTAAAAGCATTGATCGCTCGCCACACAGATACGACATCTTTCTTTCCGTTGATGAGACGGTGAAAAAGTGACCTTTGAGCTTTCCTCACTAAATGTTTAACATGGTTTCTTTGCCTTCGGTAAGCTACAAAATCCTTCTTTCTTTTATAGTCATCTCGGAGCTGCATGGCATCCTTGATTCCCTTACTTAACCAGGCGGGAAGCTGGGGGTTCTTCACCCGTTTCTCTCTGAATGGAGCGTGTTTATCGAGAACACCAAGCGGAACGTACATTTGGCGCGAACACAACCATTTATAGGAAGAGAGAGAGAGAGAGAGAGAGAGAGAGAGAGAGAGAGAGAGAGAGAGAGAGAGAGAGAGAGAGAGAGAGAGAGAGAGAGAGAGAGAATTACGTCATATTTAGTGTATGCGTGGTGACGGAGTTGCTTCTTTCACGTCACCGGCACTGTATGATTTTCTCTAGAAGTGAAGTGGGCTTTTTATTGGTTTAATTATTTTCTGAAAAGAATTATTTTTTTTACTAAAGAAGTTGAAAGGATACAAAGGTGGCTAAGGAACTCATCCAATGTCTTTCTCCAAACGAGCGATATGCAAAAGTTCAAGTAAATATGTCCAAAATGACGGACTCTAATCTGGGTCAACCGACTTCCTATAAACGCCGGTTGTTAATGTCTTCAATGAGAAATTCAATTATAATGTACTCGGAGGCTCTCTTAGCCACCCACTTAAGAAAGTATTTCGCCAAGTTTCAAGCTTGTGTGTACTGAAATATCGGAGATTCTCTTGCTTACATACATACGCACACACATACATACATTTATACGCACATAATACGCACATACGGCGTTTCGCGCCAAATGTACGTTCAGCAGCGAGGTCAGCGTAACTAGACATGACGTAACTTTTATCTTGTTACTTCATTTGTTACAGGTTTTGCCTGCCCGTCTTTGACATCATGGATATGCTATTAAATTTGCCCCATCGCGACCCGTCCTAAAAAGTCCCTTCTATAAATAGTTGAAGGGACTTTAAAAAAAAATACACGTGTAAAGTACACAGAATGTAACCAACTAAGAAAGAAGCACGCTTTAGAAGATCAAGGATAAAATTGTTTACAAAATTTTCGGGTAACACCTTTTCGACCCTACTATAGTAAAAGACAGGATGTCCATCTTGTTTAAAGCGAGATTTTTAATGTATTGCATTGAAAATCTCGCAAAAAGGGCATACTGGCTTTTGCCATTGCAGCCGGGGCAGCCTTTTCAAAGCAGGACAACAAGACAGGACAAAGAGCTACTCGTCTTTTCTTGGTCACAGTGGTAACGTAAATGAGGAAATTTCAGCATGCATAGAATACACGTTTTGGTGTATCCTCTATTCATAACAGAGAATAACCCCCCAAAAAAGAGCACCTTGCTTTGTGGCTATCGCAGGACTAAGCTCTCTTATGCAACTGGCCCCAGGACTTACCATTATTGTGAGCAGACAGCGCATGTGACTATTTTCGCGTCCACGTAGGGCGCGCAGGGCAAGCTGCCACACCTAGCCACGGTATAGTACAGCACAGCGCCATCGTTGTTGGGGGTGGTTCCAATCCGTTCCTCCAGGTTACCGTCCACACAAATGTACTCGGACCCCGCAGTCTCAGTGTAACAACCCGCCATGAGATAGCCACTGTACTCCTGCGTCCATCCCGGCAAGCACACGTTGGTTCCAGGCACCATGATGAGTCGCGGGACGTGGGGATCGGCACACAGCGCACACTGGGTCCATGTCCATGTGAGTGTCGAAAGTCTCGTATTCGCCTCCGTACAGATTGGCGTAATATGACGGGACAGGGTAGTTACTAGGGACGGGTGACAGAGTCAGACAAAGGTAGTTAGTGGCTGCCCCGCTGTGATCGAACCACGAGCCGCCGATGACACCCGAGTAGACAAGGTGTGTGGAATCTGGGCAGACAGAGCGGCCCCAGCGGACGTACACAGAGGTACCTGCCTGCTGGATGGCCTGACTGTGCTGCTGGTCAGCTGTTTTCAGCGCCTGGACCTGTGCATCGAGCTCCGTTAGGTGTTGATCTGAGCCATCTGCGTCACCACGGGCTGTAGGGGACTGGTGTCATCAGCACGAACTTCCACGTCATGTGACGGAGGCACGTGATCTGCAGTCTTTGTGTGGGTTTGCCCTCGTACCTTGAACTCCAGAATCAAAACTCTGCTGTAAAATTCCTCGTTTTCCACAACTAGCTGTTGGACTTTTGTCTCAAGTTTTTTGTTTTGAGTCCTGAGTTCTGAGGTTTGAGCCCGTTTGAAGTTCTTTGTTTTGAGTTTCAAGATGTTGGTTTCTGGCCTCCAGCTGCTGAAGACGTTCATCCACCTTTTGCGGCATCCACTCAGCCAAATTTGTGTTTGGTAAAGGATGCTCGCGGCTGTCTGGTGCATGCTGACAAATAACTGCCACGACCCCAAGATGGAGAATAGCAAAGATTGTGGGTGCCATGATAAGTGACCTCCAGTATAGCTGACTGTAAAGCCAGTGAAGTTGTGTCACCGTGTTGTACTCAAATATTCTTGTACCAATTGCGCTCCTTACTTCATGAGATAAGGTCTACTCTGGATACACTGGGACTGCCGTCAGTGAGACTAGATCGTGATTACAATGCAATAGGGGCAATGTCTTCTTGGCTTATTAGCGGTAGCAAATCGAGGGAGACAACCAGTGTAATCTCATCCTAGTTAGTGGCCTGGTAAGATGTTCAGATGAGATACGTGTGAAGTTGTGGCTTTACAGTCAGCTATACTGCATAATTATTGCACCTAAAATTACTTTGGGGGCATCTTTAAACCTGCGTACCAGTTATGAGAGATGGATCCGACATGATACTTGAGTTCAAGGGTGGTGCCAGAAGGCGCCAATCTGTTCTGGCACTACCCTTAAACTATCATGGTTGATCAGGCTCTTGAAATGTTATGTTTATTATTTTAGTATTGTGTCAGTGTGCATTTGGACCTATGAATGATTGTGTTTTTATGTACTTTAGTTAGTTAATTTTAGATTATCTAGATGTAAGCGCTCTGAGCCTTTCTTTATGGGGATATTGCGCTATAGAAGAGTTATATATTATTATATATAATCCACATTTTGAAAATTCTAACGACACTGATGAGGCTTGGGTAGGGGTGGGGGGATGATGAGGCTTGGATAGGGGTGGGGGGAGGGGGGGGGAGGCGAGGAGGAAGGAGCGTGTCGGTGGAACTGACTACATCGAACATACAAATCATTCTTTTGACCAGACGCACACTGGTTGTCTCCCTCGATTCGGTTTCATATTTTTTTCCCCCCATGTAAACAAGTAATAATTGCGTTTGGTTTCAAACAGTCTTCTCCTGTAAAGTACGTCTTTGGTCTTATCAGCATGACCTGACAGACAGCTAAAGAAAAAATCCAAACTCTAGCTCAGCAATCTTTTCTCGTTTACAATAGACATAGGCAATAGGCATCTGCGTGGGTTCATAGAGATCCATGCCTCTCGCTGTCCAGTCGAATTTATGACGGTGTTCCTTGAAAGCAAATAACATTATCCTGCGCGGTGCGTTTACTGCTGCGATGGCTGGAATTAACCCATTTAGCCCCAACGCGCTACACCAGTAGATTGATCCGCCATGATAATTCAAGGGTAGTGCCAGATTAGCTTGGCGCTGACGGCGCCAAGCTATTCTGGCACTACCCTTGAATTATCTCCTGCAACTGATACATAATCATTAGGCAACACCTCCAGAATTTGCAGGCGCATTGGCCACGTAAACTGGAATACATTTGGGAAATGCGGCCGTGGGGTTGAAATGGGTTAGAGTCGGCTGTAATGGGTATTCTTTGGTGTCACTCACCAGCTTCCAACACACCCGCTTGTTCAGACTCAAACGGGAGACAGCGATGTACTTTCTCGCTCCAGCGAGCGTGAAGTGTTCATCTCAGCCGCTGAGACCTGTCCAGTTAGCTCTGTTGTTATTTTGGGAGATGCTGGTTCAGAATCTCGCGGCTAAGGGTCGCTTGAAATCTTCAGTGCTTAGGCCGGGGTAGGGCTGATGGTGGGTTTTACTTTAGTTGACAGTGTTCACTGCCGGGGAAATGTAGTGAACTCCATCCAACTGCACTGACGAGGTAAAGATCCTCATGAACCTCTCCCCCCCCCCCCTCCCCCGCAATCGTGGAGGCTCATGAGAATCTATGCCTCTTGTTGAAACCACTTTGTGTCCATGCTCTTTTTATGGGTGAGGGTATTGGGCGTTGAAATAAACAAGATTTAGGTGAAAAACACTGACAATCTGCGTCCACTGGCACTTAAACATGGACGCCTGCTAAAGATATTTATAGATTCATGAGCATCTGCGGCAGCAGCGGCTCGCGGAAATCTGTGCCTCTTGCAGAAAGGACGAGCTGATGTGCAGAAAGGACGGGACTGATGGGCAGAAAGCCAATGGTGTTACTCTTTGCCAGTGCCAACTGCGGATAACTTTTAATCCATAAGAAAGCCCTGGATGTGCATCAACCATGATAGTTCAAGGGTGGCGACGGAATAGCTTGGCGCCTGTAGGCGCCAAGCTATTTCAACACCACCCTTGAACTGTCTGATCTGTTTCCAGACCCGCGACGGTGTGATATCTAAAATAATTGACAATTTCATCAATAGTACGTAATGAGTTAAGCGGTCGTAACAGGCCATGACTAGTGGTTGACTAGCTGGACGCAACTGATGGTCGATCTGTCTCCCGTGAGCTGTACTAATGAGTAGCTCTTCAACATGTTCAAAGACCATCAACTCCAGGCCGGGCATAAAAGATTTGGCCTTGAAGATATGTGAGACCCTTTCTACTGAACATCTATTCCGGGACACGGTAGCCTGCATTTTCCGTTTTATAATTGCTGCGTCCTTTTGGTCTACAGCCGTAAATGTGCCGGCCAGCACGAGGCATAGATATAGATCTATGCAATCTTGCACTGTCACAGGTGAAATTTTGCCGAAGGAGTGCGCGTGCAGTAAAAGTTTTTTTTTTTTTTTTTTTTTTTTTTTTTTTGTCGGGTGTTATCCCGGCCGCGTGATTTCTTCTCCCAACCGAGTTCCGTTACGGAAAAGAAATTTCGCATCCCGGCCGCCGCCGGACGACGATACTATCGCGTGGAATAGGTCAAATTTCCCAGAGATAGGCAATCGATTCAGCATGTTCAGCAAAGTTTCTTTCTAATCCATACCACCGAGAACAGGGCTTCTAACCCAGGAACGAAAGAAACGATGCGTGAGTCATTTTGAGTGAATTTTGTTATTTCCGGTTTGAAACTGTGAACCTTTAGATTCATGTTCGGCATTTGATTTAAACCTCTGGGTGTCGGTAGCGGTTTTAGTCGCGATGATCATAGTCCGCTGGGAACATCGCGACTAAAACCGCTACCGCTACCCGAAGAGTGAACTGACACTCCTACGGTGGGACGAAAGAAGTATAGTAAATACTAAGACATGTGTACTCTAACCTTAAGCCTTCAGCGATTTTTTTTTATTCCCCTGAAAAGAATCAAATCAAAATAAAATAAATAGACCGAAAAATTCCTTCCTCTTAAAAACGACAGCACAGAATAAAGTCGTATGTGATTGCCGAAGTCTTATCAACGGACACTCACCATCTGTAGGATCTCGGCGAGATATTACTGTACTAAAATGCCTGCCATCAGCAAGAGGCATATGTCCTCATGAGCCCCCGCAACGGGGGCTCATGAGGATCTATGCCTCTTGCTGGCGTCGTAGGTCTCGATTAGGCCTTCAATTTTCGACTGAATATGGCCATGCGATAAGATCCCGACATTAATCAGATGTCGTCCTAGTCAGTCGTGCACGTGCTACAACTGAGTCACTTTGGGACAGAGTTACTAGGCTTGGGTCAATCATCGATCGCGTATTTGTCATCTCGACCTCTAACTTGGACACGTTGCCATGAAGAACATGTATGACTTTCATAAAGGCCTTGCAGCTACTAGGAAATAATCCAGAACAAAAAGGTGACTGCCAAGCGTGTAAAATGCAGAGAAGAACCCAACGGAGAAAGAAACACGCTTTTTTAAAAAAAAGACGGTTACAACACAATTTATTTTAAAGAAGCACACTTAGAAAAGACAGTTACAACACAGTTTATTTTAAAATAAAATGTGTTGGAACTGTCTTTTCTAAGCGTGTTTCTTTCTCCGTTTTGTTCTTCTCTACTAGGAAATGTGACTAGGTGCAGTGGTCATGTAAACTGAAATACAACTAAGTGCAGTGGTGAGCACCGAGTCCGTTAATTATGGACTGTTCTGGTTCGGTAGCCTCGCAAATTAGCTTAGAACTTTACTGATACTATTGACGTCATTCATTGCCGGTGCTGGACTGACCGTATAGCCCACTGCGAACGACAAGAAGAAGAAGACTGATACTATTTATAATTCTGTTTTACACGCGCCCTGCGGGAGCGTACACTGTAAGTTATTGGTCGCAGGGGGTTGCTACACGGACCCTTGTAGGCTTGAGGGAGGTCAAAGGAACCACTGTATCTCGGAGGCCGAAGGCCTTGGGGCACAATGGTTCCTTTGACCTCCCGAAGGCCCACAAGGGTCCGTGCAGCAAATCCTGCTACCAATAACAAATCTGTTTTCATTCCTCCACTATTTTCGTAAAAGAAATCAAGAAGAAATCTGCCGACCTGGATCGGGCCAGACATGACTGACGTAAAAGGAATATTTATTTATACATAATAGACTTATGAAGTATTTTAAAATCGGTCATGATGTTGCCGTCTCCAGTAGTGTGCCTGTTGTTTCGAACACTAAGTAACTTTGTACTTTAGAACGTTTGGTGATCCTTTATAGAACACAAGTGGCATCCAAGGACGCGTCAGAAGAGGGTTACAAAAAGTCTGCCATTTGTCGCTACAAGAGTTTTTGTAGCTCGGTCATGTGGCACAGTTTGCGCTAGAGGGATTGGTCGAGTGACGTAGGATGAAAACAAAATTTCTTATAAAATAAAAAAAAAACGACTAACGCGCCATGTTTGTGAAAGCAGTTTTGTTGTTGTTTTTTTGTTGTTGTGGGGTTTTTGTTTTGTTATTATATTAAAACAAAAATCTTGAATTTGACAAAACAATGAAAATCTCGTTTCCACAAAAATGGCCATAGTTCCAGTGATATATCCTTATAAAAATACCAAATCGGTGTTGACCTTGGTAACAGTTTAGCCTCAACTCACAATTAATACACATGTACATGTAGGTGTTGACTTTGTACGACCTCTGCACTAATTTATCTCAGGATTTACAGCACTTAACTTACCGATATCACCTCACAAATTTCACGAAAAAAATGATCGGCAACTAGTTATGGTGGCAAACAGACACCTGTGAAGCGTCTCCATAAACGAGAATTTACGAGATCACAGCCCGCGCCGGGGTGTGATAAGATGGTGGTGATGTTAGGCGATGCGCAGCATGGTGCCTGCGCATTCGATGGAAGGAAAGTGTGCGCATGTCTATTTTTCTGTCGACAAATCTCGTGAGGGGATGGAACCGAGGTGTAATATGGAGTCATTAGGTGCCAAATTGTGCGGTGCCAAATCGGGGGAAAAACTGAATTGCTGAAAAGTTTAGTGAATGTTCAAATCTGGTTCAAGGGTCAGTTGCATGAGTGAGCTTAGTCCTGCGCCAGCCACTAAACAAGGTGCGCGCGCACACACACACACACCACCTGTCACCATGTTACAAGCACGGACAAAGGAGAAACTTAATTAAAAGTAAGCTGATCTCTTTATTTGTATAAAGTTGTAATCTTTTAAAATACACGTACATCTGAACATCTCGTCAAAAAAAAAAAAAAGAAGAAACAAAATGCTTTAACCAAAGCAGCCTTTATAAATAAGAAGTGTAACTTGATAACAAGCCAAAACCGCTTCAAAGCGAAAAATAACATACAGAACTGAACTCTCCAGTAGGCAAAAGATCCTCCAGCCGACATAGGCCGCAGTGGGCCCGCGCACAGCCGTATGCGGGCCCACTGCGACTGATGTCGGACCGCGGGTCTTTTGCTTTACTGGGTCCCATCTGAACTGCTGGGAAAATCAAACCTGAAAGTAACTACCCCATTTAGACCCGACGCATTACAGCAGGAGAAGGACCGACCATGATAATTCAAGGCTAGTGCCAGATTAGCTTGGCGCCTGATGGCGCCAAGCCAATCTGGCACTAGCCTTGAATTATCATGGTCGACCGACCTCGTGCAACTGGTATACCAATCGTTGGGTGACACCTGCAACATCTAGGAAATGCGGAGGTAGGGTTAAATGGGTTAATAAGAGGAAATGAGGGATATCAGTTAACAAGACATAGAAAACTGCAACAAATAATTAATTTTCCTGAAAAGTGGAAAGAACAAATTATCAACTGAACTGCGACTTAAGTTTCTGAGACTGCAAGCCACAAACTATAGTTTCTGAGCATTTCTTTGCTTTTAATTAAAATAAATTAAAAAAAAAAAACTGTGTCCCATCTCAACTGCTGGGAAAATCAAACCGCAACAAATAATTAATTTTCCTGAAAACTGGAAAGAAAAAATTATCAACTAAACTGCGACTTAAGCTTCTGAGACTGCAAGCCACAAACTATATTTTCTGAGCATTTCTTTGCTTTTAATTAAAAAAATAAATTAAAAACTGGGTCCCATTTCAACTGCTGGGAAAATCAAACTGCAACAAATGATTAATTTTCCTGAAAACTGGAGAAAAAAAAATCAACTAAACTGCGACTTACGTTTCTGAGACTGCAAGCCACAAACTATATTTTTCTTAGCAAATATTTGCTTTATAAAAAAATAAAAAATAAAAATAAAAAACCACACGTATCGCTGAACATTAATATTTCAGCCACCCTAAAAGATTACCACGAGCACGTGCAAAAACACTAGCCGTGCTGAGCACGTGCACCACACACAAGTAGGTCAAACCGAAGCAATTACATGTACGTGGCACAGTGCTTATGCTGTACATGTACACAACAGATCTGTACACACACGCCAACAATCTTTCATCATTGTCACCATTAATTCAAGTACAATTTACTTAGTAAAATACCAGAGGGTAGGAAGCAGAGTTTGTAAGACAGAGATGGCAGTGTGAAACACAAGAGAGGAAAAAAAAACAAACAAATGAAGTAGTTACCCTTCTTTTAAACTGACCTTGTTCAGAAATCATAAGGTCAGAATTGCACATGTTTCGACGAAAAACCGTGGGTTAAACGCCCGGACAAACATGCGATAAATCGCATGTTTGTCCGGGCTTTCAACCCATTGTTTTTCGTCGACACGCGTTCAATTTTGACTTTTTGATCTCAGGAAATCGTCAACAAAGTTCAGCGACAGAACGGCTTTCCCCCCCCCCCCCCCCCCCCCCCCCCTTTTTTTTTTTTAATTGACAGTAACCTGTACCCTATTATTCAGATCAATGGACGTTACTTAAGATCCTCTTTAATCCTTATCATACTGAGGCTAAAAGCTTCAAATTTGTACACTGCCATATGCAAGCTACGCTACAGTACTTACAGATAAGGATATAGATCAATGGCTTTAGTTCAAGGGTAGTGCCAAAATAGCTTGGCGCCTCCAGGCGCCAAGCTATTCTGGCACTACCCTTGAACTATTTTAATCAAACTTATTTCACACACTGGTGTATTCCGAATGAAAAGGGTTAACGATCTGGGCTATACTGAAGGCCCAAGGGTCCAGAACACACATGTACCTCCACACAGGCCTTTCAACACCGGTCATCTATTTTCATATCGGTGACTTTCTTCTCATGAATCCAAGTGGTAAAACATAGCAAAAAAACAGCAAACGCATCATCAACGAGGTATTATATGTTATTATTGTTGCGTTAGCCCCCAGTGTGCGTGCTGCCACCTGTAGTGTTTACAGTACAAGTGGCCGCATACTCAAAGGGGTCAGCACGTGAACGTCTATTCACAAGCAAGTTCAAACGACCACAGTGCAAGTGCCACGAGGAAAGTGCAGATTAATCCACTGAAAGAAGCACATAAATAATGCAGTACTAGTTGCCTCAAGCCAAAGGAAATAACCACGAGAACCGTGTACATACCACAACAAATTCAAACATCCAAGTATGAACTAACAACCCATTTACTGCCGGGACACAGCTGACGCCATCAAACTACTTGACACATAGATCCTCTTTAGCTCATTCTACCCCATCACCGAAATCCGCAAATCTTGCCGTTGTCCTCTGAAGACTGCGTTGCAGTGCAGGACACAGATCAACCATGATAGTTCAAGGGTGATGCCAGAATAGCTTGGCGCCCATAGGCGCCAAGCTATTCTGGCACCACCCTTGAACTATCATGGTCGATCCTTATCTTGCTGTGGCGTGTCTGGGGTAGAATGAGTTAACGCATTCAGCCCCGAAACACCACAGCAAGACCGTGACCGCGCATGATAGTTCAAGGGTGGTGCCAGAATAGCTTGGCACCCATAGGCGCCAAGCTATCCTGGCACCACCATTGACCCATCATGCTCGATCTGTCTCTAGACGTGTAATACGGCCCTCCAGTGGGCAACCTGAAAATTGGGGGATTTCAGTCCTGGGGCACAATCTGTTAACGATTTTGACTGTCGGTAGGAGTTTTTTGGTCGCGATGACTCGAGCAGGAATCATCGCGACAAAAAACTGCTACCGATACCCAAAAGGTTAACCCTTGCAGTCGCAGGCTCATTATGGTCTTTTCGTACTTCCTTTGTGCGTGTAAATGTGTTCCCTGCGCAGCATGTTATCAGGCCTGGAGTCAGTAAGGGCCTCAGTTCTGTACTCTGCCCAGAAAGACAGCAAGTCCATTTTTTTTTTTTTTTTTTTTTTTTTTTTTTGGGGGGGGGGGGGGGGGGGGGGGAAGAGCGAGATTTTCATTCCATGACAATGAAAATATCGCTTTTCACAAAAATAGACTCTCTGCCCTATGAAGGCAAAAAAAAAATAGCAAGTCTAATTCTTGTGAGAAGCAACATTTCCATTGTATTATAATGAAAATCTCGCTTTCCACAAAAATGGATTTAACGTTTTGGGTGTTGATAGTAGTTTTAGTCGCAATGAAACCCGCTACCGACACCCAAAACTGTATTTTAACTGTTAACTGTATTTTACCTTGACACGGCAGTACTGGTCTGAGATTCTGACCTTGCACCTCCATGATGTCAAGGTACACAAATACAGATCAGCACAGGTGTAATTTACGTCAAACTGACAGTAATGGGTCCAACAAAACAAACAGTTAACAGCCAAATTTTCATCAATCAAGCTCATATGCAGCTAACGTATGATCTATATACTAAAGAGCAAAAGAAATATGACATCACACGAGTCCTCCGAAATCTGAAGACTCGAATAATGTCGGATTTCTTTGGCTTGTCAGCATACATAACTTAACATTGTAAAACTCCTAGTGCCAGTACCATGTCAGTTAGTTAAAAATCAGACCAATGTGCTTCTGAATGTGATCTAGTGTAATAACAAATATTTCAAAAACAAAACGCAAAAAGAAACCATGTATGTGGTCTTCCAACCAATAAAAGAAGCATGGTGGTTACTATGACGCTATTTGAAAACAAATAATAATGTTAACAACAATAATAATTTTAAAAAATCATGCACGCACTGTCTACTTTTGTAAATTCAAGGAGGAAATCATAACCAGCTAGAACAGATTTAGACATAACTACAATAGAGCCCCCTTGTGCATGCAGCCGCCGTTACTGTACACAGTACCAGCGGCTGCATGCAAAAGGTTGATCACCCTTTGGCTGTCGGTAGCGCTTTTTGTCACAATGGTTCCTGCACCCTTTGGCTGTTGGTGGCGCTTTTTGTCGCAATGATTCCTGCAGGAATCATTGCGACAAAAAGCGCCACCAACAGCCAAAGGGTTAAGACTCAACACATCCGAGATGCGTTGCATATATGGATAAGTGGCTGCTCGCCACGTTTCCGTATGTGGCACGTCTTAAACGGGTTAGCCGGATAGTGATCAGTAGAGAGCTGACAATATTCATGTAGATACCTTCCGCACAAGATACTGCGGCATGAAATACTGACCACGATACTGCAATGGGAAGGCTGACAGAAACGTGCAAAGTTCTGACCATGACACGGTGAAACAATATGAAGTTCTTGCGATGCAAACATCCGGACTCGTGAGCAGAGTCTGGAAAATTATCTGTGCGCTGCTTCGGGATTTTGGACATTACGGCCCTCGGTCGCAAGGTCCAAAATCACAAACCCACACATGTCTATCAATTACAAACGCATACATGTATTACAAAACCAAAAAAGAACGAACACAGTTTAAATGGGCTTAAAAAAATGAAACTAATCCTGTTAACCTATTCAGCCCCAAGGCCACATTTCCTAAATTTTGGAGGTGTCACTTAACCATTATGTACCAGTTGCAGGAGATGGATGGACCATGATAATTCAAGGGTAGTGCCAGATTAGCTTGGCGCCTTTAGGTGCCAATCTAATCTGGCACTACCCTTGAATTATCATGATCCATCCATCTCCTGCTGTATGATGTTGGGGCTAAATGGGTTAACATGGAAGATTGTAAAGAAAAGTATGTCATTGATATTATATTATGTACAAGTACATATACTTCTTTCTAAAAGTGTTCATTTTCAAACAACTGTGTGTGCGTGCAGCAAAATGGAAAACGTTTCCCTGGACAAATTCCCACCTGATTGGAAAATCTTTACTAACATTACTTTTACAAGGAAATGCGAAGTGATTACAATTTCAAAACCCGCAGTCACACAGACACATACGCAAGTTACAAAGGTTTAGACAAAATGGATTAATATGGACAAAACTTGTCAATGATTATTAATATTATAATAATTTAATGCACGGTACAAGTGTATCAGTGCACTTATGCCATTTATTGACATCCTAACAGGACAAAAACAAGCATTTCAAAAACATCAACGGCCATCTCCGATTTTATGTCCGTCACCTTTTACCCAGAACAATAATCAAGGCATATTTTATAAGACTATACATCTAAATATTGTATTTGTAAGCCAAATTAACAGGTTTTTCTGCCCTCAAATGATGCAAAAGAAAATGAATCGACCTCGACGGTTCAAGGGTGGTGTCAAAATAGCTTGGCATCCTAGGCGCCAAGCTGTTCTGGTGCCACCCTTGAACTATCATGGCCAACCTATCTCCTTAACTGGAAAGTAAACTTTAGAGGTCAGCTCCCAGGTTAGTGAATTTGGACCATTGATTTCAATGCGGTAATATGGGAATATGTCAAACTTACAAAACAAAAGGAAAACAAGTCAAAATATACACACATGAATATAAAATATTGTAAGTACATGTATGTAGATAAACCCCACAGCCATCACTGACGCCATTTTTTTCAAAATCAACAGTTTCTTTTTTTGGTAGGAAAAAAATATTAAAATGTACCCATAAACATATTTTGTTTTTTATATATACACTGGTAATTGAATCAAAGATCATTATTTTGAGAAATGCCATTTCTTAGTCAAAACTGTACACGATTAAAGGTGGGGAAATTGATGTTCAAAGGCAGCAGTTGCTTTGAAAAAGAAAAAAAGAGAGTTAGAAGAAATTGCAGTTAAGCCAATCAGCCTTAACACACTACCACAGAATATGAATCAAGTATGATAATTCAAGGATGGTGCCAGAATAGCTTGGCACCTATGGCGCCAAGCCGTTCTGGCACCGCCCTTAAACTAATACAGTTGACCTATCTTCTGAACTGGTAAAGTTAAATATAGTCTTCAAAAAAGAACTCACAAGTTTGATAATGTTAACGCCAGGGCTGAATGGGTTAAAGAATATTGCATTTTCACATCAGTAAACTTACCTTCCTGAACTGTTAACTGTCGATGGACATGCTAGAACAAGGTATGATCAAATAGGCTTCCGTAACTAAATCACACCTGAAATCTTTGTTAAATTTTATTTTGCAGAGCGGAAGACACCCACATGTCAGACCATGTCTATCAAAATATTTGTAATATAACTGATTTTATCGCTTAAACCCCCAGAACTAAATGACTTCCATTCTACCCTTTTCATCCTGATACACTTTTGCTTGAAATAAATGTGGCTATGGTAGTTCAAGGGTGGTGCCAGAACAGCTTGGCGCCTAAGGCGCCAAGCTATTCTGACACCACCCTTAAACTAAAATGGCTGATCTGTCTTGTAATCTGCAATGTAGCCGTCATAGACAATAGACCACAGTCTATAACTTATGCTATCTGCACAAGCCTTGAACATGAAAATAAAGACCACACCTGACAAGCATCTACAAATGTATGGCAGTCATATAAGGGAAGTTGCACTGCTCTCAGCTAAATGCTTGAGTTGACTACATCAGCAACCAACAAGATAATTATGTGATCTGGTCTGTGGTTTTGCACTGTACGGCTATAGGCAACAAGGTCCACAATCACAGACCAGCACACAATGAAAAACACAGTATTTGCTAATAAAAAGTCTGCAAAAGCATCTTCATGAAAAGAGCAACACAATATCTTAATGTCTGCTAAACTAATGCAGCTATCCACATTCATTTTCAACTGTGTGACAACCAGGAAACACACACATGTACATAAACGTCACACACATAATGTACACACAAACACAAGTGCACACTCACTCACTGAGAAATCTCTTCTGGGTCAGGTTAGACTCTTAACCCTTTGGATGTCGGTAGCAACTTTTGTTGCGATGACTCCTACAAGAATCATCGTGACAAAAGCCACTACTGACAGTCAAAGGGTTAGAATGTGTAGATGAAGACACTTAACCCTCTTGTGGATGCAGCTACCTGTACTTAACCCTTTTCATTCTGATACACCTACTGCTTGAAATTAATTTGACCACGACAGTTCAAGGTTGGTGCCAGAATAGCTTGGCACCTCAGGTACCAAGCTATTCTGGCACCACCCTTGAGCTGAAATGGTTGATATATCTCCGAATCTGTAGGACTTCATAGGATAACATTAACAAGCAATTTTTTTTTTTAAATCAGCCTCAGCATGTAATGGGTTAATCCAAAACCAGTGGCTGCACGCACGTGGGTTAAGTCACTAGAATTGATAAATGCTATACATTCAAAAGCTTTGTCTTAATGAGTATCCCGTCATGTTTGTCACGCAAGAAATCTTCACACAAGCCCCAATAACACAGAACAAACTCCCTCCAACAAATCAATGTCACTGAAACCTTTCATGCTTTGCTTTTTTACCCTTCAACTATCGGTAGCTGTTCTTGTCAAGATGATTCCTGAAGGAATTGCCTTGACAAAAATCGCTGCCAGTCAAACGGTTACAAATTCTGAGTTTTGAACTCTGCCTTCCCCTATTTTGAATGTTTTTTTCATAACACATGCAGATTGTTCTAGTATTGTTTCCACCAAAATATGAGTACAATGGACTTAAGGTAGTGTTATCCTAGAAAGAAACTTTACAATGAGCAACAGTAGCACTGTAATTATAATCACCATTAGTACTA
This sequence comes from Semisulcospira habei, assembly GCA_036245525.1. NCBI lineage: Eukaryota > Metazoa > Mollusca > Gastropoda > Semisulcospiridae > Semisulcospira > Semisulcospira habei. The sequence goes on from BTPG01000001.1 coordinate 17,202,439, forward strand.
TTTTTTTTTTAAAAATATCCATCTGTGGCTCAGTGTCACTCACTTTAGGATATTTTAAAAGAAGAGCGCAAACAAAATAAAACCAAAAACATTTTAAAACTTTAAATGGAAGAAAACAATTAACACAGCCAATGACCGACAGTCATATCGTCCAGGGGTTAGTTGCACAAGCAAGCTTAGTCCTGCGCCAGCAGCTATGCAAGCACCCAGCTTAGTGGCTGGCGCAGTGTCAAGCTCACTCATTCATCTGACCCCAGTTTCTTAACTGCAGTAGCAAATGTGCTGTTCACAACTAATTAATTAACCAATATCAACCCTCCTAACCCCACAGTCACATTTGCAAACTTTTGGAGGCATTGTCAAACGACTATGTACCAGTTGTAGGAGATGGATTGATCACGATAATTCAAGGTTAGTGCCAGATGAGCTTGGTGCCTTTAGGCGCCAAGCTCATCTGACACTACCCTTGAATAATCACGATCAATCCATCTCCTGCTGCAGGGTTCGGGGGCTAAATGGCTAACCCCCCCTCTTGTACATGCAGCCACCGGCATGGTTTACAGTACCAGCGACTGCATGCACGAAAACGGGCTAACCACAACGAATCACGAGTAAAACGAGACTTGCAAAATTTGAAAAGCTTTAACTCTTTGTCTCCTTGAATTAAAACAGTAAAAGACTTCCATTCTGCGAAATGGAAGTCATCTAGTTCTGGGAGTAAAAGGATTAAAACAAAAAACAGTTTTAACACAGATATAATAACTATCCCATTCAACATGTGTCCTGTAAAAGACTATACTGGACTGGAGTTGTTTGCTTTGCAGTCACCTTTAACTATGTGATAAATGAGCATAGGAAAACAAAAAGCTGACAAGTTTCAGCCATCACTGAACTCTTCTATTGTAGACATCTTACAATCCAGTCATGGTTGATTCTAATGCATTAAGAAAGATTGGGGAAACTGAGAGGGAGAGAGAGAAAGAGTGTGAGCGAGGGCGAGATATGAGGAACGAACAGTTAACGGGAAACAACTCCACACACGCCCACATACAAGGGAGATAACTTTTTACAAAACGTACAGTGTATAACATGCTGACTCGTCGGAGTGACAGCACAAAGGCTCCAGAAGTATGCATTGCTCTTGCCACCTATAAATAGCCCCAGAAATAGAGTATCTTATCTGCTCAACAATACAATGAGAAATCATTAAATGTACATGACATTGTATGATCTGACTTCCAAGTTTCAAACGAGCAGGAGCGTTTCAACCAATAATTCTATCAACGCAGGTTGTAACCGGTAAGAGAAATGAATCCCTTCACAGCCAGTGGCCATGGATTATGTCTACCTGAAAATCACTTACCAGCAAGAGGCATAGTTTCTCATGAGACCCAGAGGAACAGGGGCTCATGAAAATCTATGGCTTTATGCAGCTGAGCGGTGTTGACCGCATATCACCAGTAAAGAGGTCAAAAGACTGAACCAGTAATCGTAAAAAAAGAAGGAACCAAAGAAACTGCTACACCAGCATTTAAATCAGATGTTCCAATATCAAGCCAAACCAAAATACAGTAATTGTGACCCCTTTAAAAAGATAACCAACACTAGTAGAACAAACATGACCAAGGTGTGGTAAATGAATGCCAGAATAAGCAAGTGCCATCAACAACACTAACACCTTCTCTGTCAAGAAAACGTGAACGCGATCCAACTGCAAGAGGCATAGATCCTCATGAGCCCCCGCTTTCGTGGGGGCTTATAATGATCTATGCCTCTTGCTGACACATCTTTGTATCCATGTTTTTCTTGCACAGCTGAGACTCTTAATGTTGAATTATTTAAAAAAAGTTTCAGAAATACTGATCTGTGCTTACTGGCAATGAAGGGGTTAACAGCGTGAACATGATGTTTATTAACTGCCTTGTACATGCACTGCAGACACTGGTATTGTGGACAGTAATATTGACAGTACCACCAGCTATGTACAAGGAGGTTAAAAGAGAACACAAGGCTGCAGCCAACAAATTTCTACAACTCCTACCATACATGCGTGTTAAGATCTAACATACTGTAATGCTGCAGTACATACGATTTTTTTTCAAGAATGTGCTTTAGAAATGTGAAAATACAAATGTTTTGAGTTAACATCTAAAATTCAAACAGACAGAATTTTTTTCTGTGAACTGTGAAAGTACCCCAGCTAAATAGAGGGTCTAACTTAAACAAACACCCAATGCAATCAAACATTGCTGAGCATTGAGAAATTAAAACTTTTCATTCACAAAACCATAACTGCTGCCTTTCATTCTGTTGCCAGCTGGCAATAGAAATCTCAGCTTATTACAAATATTACGTCAAACCTCAAAACGTAACAGGAATACACAACATATTTGCACATGACCAACATACAGTAATAGCAGTAGCCTGGCAGAGCTAACAGTACATGAAGTCAATCCTACAATTTTGGTGTCTTCTGTGTGCTAACCCTTTGGCTTTCAGGAGCACTTTTTACCAAGGTGATTCATACAAAAATCGCCTTCACCTAAAGTGCTACCAACAGCCAAAGGTTTAAATAATTTTAATAATCTTTCGTTTGAAATTCAGATATATATGTTACTGCAATGGCAACATCACTTCGAAAATAAATGTGTGAATAAGCTTCATAAAAATTTCATTTTTTTCAAAATGTTGCCTTGAAGGTGCTATAACAAGATTTTCTGTCGAAGGCATTGTTACTGATGGATGTGATCAAATTATTTTTAATAGAGTAATTTCTAAAGAGAAAAACCTAATGAAGAAAGTAACATGCTTAGAAAAGACAGTTACAACACAATAAATTGTGCTGTACGTAACTGTCTTTTCTAAGCGTGTTTCTTTCTCCGTTTTGTCTTCGACGATACCTTGTAAGCAAAAGGCCCTTGGGCTGACACCAGCCTTAGCTTGCCTGAACACAGTTGACATTGGCCCCAGGACCTTCTCCTTAGCAAGCAGGTTTTATCCAAAACAACATGATCACTGTCTACTGAGGTTGAACTGTGCTTTTAGGAATATACCAACATTGTTGTCAATACAGAATTGAGGAAAGTCAAAATATAAACCAATAAATAATGAATTAATAAATAAATGAGGAATTGCTGAAGGGCAAATACATTTTTGAACACAGGGCTCCCGATTAGCTTCTGGTGGAGAATATCATTTATTCCTTCAGTTTACTTTGTCTGTCCCTGTTTATAAGACAAAAGTGGTACTTAGATTATAAAGGGTATTTACACGTATAGTAGATGACATTACCCCTTTGTGCACGCAGCCACTTAATTGTTTACAGAACTAGTAGTGGTAACTGCATGCACAAGGGGGTTAAAGTGTGTTGCTCATGCATTCAACAAAATTTCCGACAGTATTTTCCTGATCCAGTGAATACATGTGCTTTGTCAGGAGCCCTGGATCATAAATAATGCCAGGAGGAAAAATAAGTTTACAAAGGCTTCAAACTAATACAGACTATCAGAAATCCACAAGCCGATTTGAGAAATGGGACCTTGGGTCTAAAAGGATTAAGACACATTCAGCCCTATGGTCAGAATTCCCACATTTGGGAGTTATTATCTGAAAACTGCATTACAGTTCAGAAAAGAGATCGACCATAATAGTAAAAAGCTGGTCTCACAACAGCTTGGCACCGAAAGGCATCATGCTATTCAGGCACCTCTTTTGTACTACCATAGTCAATCCATTTCTTGCTGCAGCGTCAGGGCTGAATGGGCTAATCTAGCAGTACCCTTAAACAGTTACAGACAGTTAAGCTAATTTGGTTCAATCTCTGAACCATCACAGCCTATCCATCTCTCATAGCTTGCATGAAGGTGCAAGGAGACCCCTCCCCTTACAAAACTCAGCTCTACGTGAAACCTGATAGTGGGGAACTTAACCCATTTAGCCCCAGGACCCTGCAGCAGGAGATGGACCGATCATGATAATTCAAGGGTAGTGCCAGATGAGCTTGGCGCCTCAGGCGCCAAGCTCATCTGGCACTACCCTTGAATTATCATGATAATCCATCTCCTAAAACTGGTACATAGTCGTTAGGCAACACCTCCAAAATTTTAGAAATGGGACCTTGGGGCTAAAAGGGTTAAGCAACTGCCTTTCTGCCTTTTGAAAGTGCAAACAGCAGGCTGTACATTGCAACTGCCCACTCCATCTTTCGCTCACACAGACAGTGGCTTACATTTGCAACAGGCCTTTCGCTTGTGCATGCAGCCCGTCATATTCATGGCCAATTGTGCACACAGGCAGAAGATGGAAGGGTGGTTGTGAAAGTCCGCCTATGCAAGCCCATCTGTGATACATAATACATGCTTTTGAACCTACCATTCATGCAACTCAGCCAAAGGGACGAACACGACAGAAAGCTGACGTGATAAACATTTTCCTCTGTACCAATACAACAACAAAAAAAAACAATGGAGAAAGAAACATGCTTAGAAAAAAAGAGTTACAATCATAACTTGTGTTGTAACTGTCTTTTCTAAGCATTTTTTTTCTCCATTGGGTTCTTCTCTGCATTTTGCACCCTTGGCAGTCACTTTTTTGGCCTGGATTGTACAAATACAAGCATGCCTACATAAATGGTGGTGTGCAAAAGGTGGGTGAGTGGGCAGTTGCTCAAGTTCCCCAGTGATACCTTTTCTCTGTACAAGCAAGCTTACAATTACATGGCCCATCCTTTTTTATGGCGGCGACAGGAGCATACTTCTTTTAGCACTTCCTCCAGTCTTTCAGAGGGCTTGTGGTGCCAGTCCAACTCAAGGTAGTGATCATTAATTTTGGTCAGCTTGGGGGCACCACTGGACAGGACATCATGCAGGCAAACAATGTTGACATTCTCCTTCAACACCAGTGGTCCGTTCCACGGGTGGCGCGCCACACGGAAGCGAGTCAAGCTGGGCATGTTGAGCGCCTGGAGGTAGAAGCCGCGGCTCTGGGACACATCCAGGTACTGCAATGACTTGTGGGTCATGGCATACAGGACAAGTCCATGGCCAGAGGGTGTCCACACCTCCAAGAGAAGTTTCTGCAAGTGGGGCACAGAGACAAGGAAATTGTCCAGCGTGCGCTGGGGAAGATGCTGGAACACAAAGTATTTCTCCACCACCAGGTTGCGCAGGCCCTTTAGGCGTGCCAGGTTGCAGATGCTGCTATCAGACCAGTCAAATGGCAGGACAAGGGTGGACAGGCGGGGGGCCAGGCTAGTAAAGTACTCAAAGAATCCCACAAAGTAACGCTGGCGGTGACGGTGTCTCTCCATGTATTCCGCACATACAGTCATGTTATCCTCCATCATCCACAAAGGCTTGCTAGGTGTCTCCTTCCAGTTGAGGTGAGCCACACGTAGGTCCCGACACGCGCATCGACTCAAAAGGTGCTTGATCATGTGCAAATAATTGTCCTGATTGTCCAGGATGTCAAACTTGAACTCCAGAAAGTGTAGAACAGGAAGCCGCTTCTCCAGGTACTCTGCAAACTGGAAGACTCGCTCTCTGTAGCACAAGTAGCATGCATCAGAGAACGGGTGGTCACTCTTGCGCAGACAGGCCTGGGGCAGCTCAGAGAAGGATACGCGATCCCACATGCTTACATCCCATAGCATCTGCCTCCAGTACTTGCACACAGACATGACTCGGGCCTTTTCCACGTTGGTCAGGTATGCGAAGATCTTCAGCTGGCAGATGACAGGCAGCTGCAGGAAGAGAAAGCGACTCACCCCATCCTTTTCCTCCTCCAGACTGCACCAACTCATGCGTGAAGACTCGTCATCCTGCGTCACCTGTTGTGGGCTGGACAAGTCAGAGATGAGAGGGAAGCTGGTGGCGTGGTAGCGGTCGGGTGCGAAGCCAGCCGGTGTCCCACTCGCAGAGTGTGTTGGCAGCCCACACAGGGCAGATGATGGCCGCTTTTTGGATGAACATCTCTTTGTCTTGCGTCCTGACTTGCTTCTTGCCCCTTCATGAGCCCCAACCTCCATGAGGGCTCTCTGTCGCCTGAATGCTGGACATAAAACAGCTGTCACCAAAGTATGTCTGGCACAAACAAATCCTAGAATGTCAGTGGCAGAAATACACCAACAAAAATATACAGATGACCGACTTGGCAAACTAGCATATTGCTGCAATTTGTTAACCCAGGTTAACCCTCTTAACCCCACGACCGCATTTTCAAATTTTGGAGGCGTTGTCTAACGACTATGTACCAGTCACAGGAGATGGATTGATCATGATAATTCAAGGGTAGTGCCAAATGAGCTTGGTGCCTTCAGGCGTCAAGCTCATCTTGCACTACCTTTGAATTATCATGATCAATCCATCTCCTGCTGCAGGGTCCCGGGGCTAAATGGGTTAAGTTCAAGCAACATTTTTTTATGTTAATTTCGGCACTAGCTAAAAAGAAAAACAAAAAAATCTTGCAATGTGTAAAATGTATTTTTCTTTAAAATGAATTTTTTTGAAAAATACTTACCGATGGTATTACTAATAGGAATGGTTTCTTAGCTAGTCTAATTTTAGCCCAAAATGGGTGTGTACGAGTATGGACATGATGGCAGGTGAGGGGCGCCATAGCCTAGGTGGTAACCCGGATAGCCTCCCTTCCGGTCCAACCACGCATGCACTCAGCGCTTAATACCTCAGCCAGTTTCTTAGCAGACCAGCGGCAAGCGGGGCAGGTGGGAGGGACCTTCGAGTAATACCATCGGTAAGTATTTTTCGAAAAAATTCATTTTCAAGAAAAATACATTTGTTTCCTCAAAACACATTACCGATGGTATTACTAATAGGAAGAATCCCGAAGAGGAGGCGGGTGCCGCTATAACACCCCTACTCCAAGCCATCGATGCTACTAGAGCCGCCCTCCCCAAGCAGCCTCCCTCTAATTTAGCAAAGATACTTACGGCGCCTAGGGCGCCGGGAGAGAGTGTTGTGCTGCCACGATGTACCCCACCAGCGAAGGTTCTGGCGCTGGCCGGAGAGGTCCCTCAGGTAGAAGCATGCGAAGGTGGTCTACGCTCACCAACCCACAGCCGACACAATGCCTTTGACAGCACAGTTGCGGTCGAATGCTAGGCTTGCGGCCATGGCTCTGATCTCGTGCGCCCTGATGTTCATGTGTTTGGCTGTATCAGGGGCGAGTTCCTGGTAGGCAGATAGTATCACCCACCGAAGCCAGGAGGATATCATCTGGGCTGAGATGTCATTTCTACCTGGGGACAGAGGGAGAAATAGGCGGGTGCGTCCCCTGCATAGCGGTTTGGTCCGACGCAGGTAAAACGTAAGGCTCGCACCGGGTCCTGTTGTCTGGACTCACGGGTGGAGCCTGGGTCTCTTAATGCTTGTATGGTGACCAATTGAGGGGCAGCCAAAAGAGATGTGGTCTTGGCTAGGAAGGCCGGGTCGGGTAGCAGATGAACCGAACCGTCCGTCCGGAACTGCAAACAGGCGGGGCGTGCTGAAAGGGCGTGCAGCTCGCTGACCCTGGAGGCTGACGCGAGGGCCATAAGGAAGCAAGTCTTTCGCGTCACGTCTGGTAGTCTTGCCAACTGGATCGGCTCGAAGTGGGCCGAGTTGAGCCAAGTAAGTACCCAAGGCAGGTCCCATAGCGGCACCAGGGAGTGCAGAGTGGGACGCTGTAGACCGAAGTGGGCCAACAGGTCAGCAAGGTCTTTGCAGGAACCCGGGTCAGGTCGTCCCAGATGCCTGTACGTGTCAGCGATCATGGCCAGGTAGCCCCGGATGGTGATCGGCGCTAACCGCTGGTCGTTGAACAGCCAGGGTTAGAAAAACGCCAGCTGAGGAACTGTCAAATCGATGGGGGAGAGGTGTCTGTCGTCACACCAGGCACAGAGTACTCTCCACTTGCCTTCGTAGACTCGTCTGGTCGAGGTTCTGCGGGCTGTAGCGATTGCGTCCACTGCCGCACCTGAGAAGCCTCTAGCGGAGAGGGCTTGCCGGACAACCTCCAGGCATGGAGGAGGAGACGCTCAGGGCACGGGTGGTACAGCGCCTGCCGTGGTTGCTTGAGCATCGTGCGCGGTGTGGGGAGCAGTAGGGGGGGGGGGGGGGGGGGGGGGGGGGGCCGTGGTGAGGTTCAGGAGGTCAGTCGTCCACGACTTGGTCCAGCTGAATGGAGCCACCAGGAACAGGATCACGTTGTACCCTCTGAGCTTGAGTAGGACCTTGGGGACGAGCACTGTCGGCGGGTAGGTGTAGGCGACGAGACCGTCCCAAGGGAAGGAGAGAGCGTCGACCGCCCAGGCAAGAGGGTCTGGAATGGGCGAGACGAAGAGAGGGAGCTGGCGAAGAGGTCGATCATGGGTGGCTCCCAGGCTGTGCCGATCATTTGAAAAATGTCTGGACGCAGCGACCACTCGGTATGGAGAAGCTGACCACGTCGGGAGAGTCGGCTAGCACATTCAGGTGACCCAGAATGTGACGCGCGCGGAGAGTGATGTCCCGAACCTCGCACCACTGGAGCACCTGGTAGAGGAGGATGCAGAGGGAGGGAAAGCGGGTCCCGCCTTGCTTCTGGATGTAGGCGACGACCGTGGAGTTGTCCGACAGCACCAGTAACTCCTGAAGTAGAAGGCGAGGTTCCCACACAAGGAGGGCTTGCCAGACCACCTTCAGTTCCAACCAGCTGATGTGTCGGGACAGCGATTCCAGGGGCCACAGGCCGGAGGCAGTCTCGAACGACGGAAGGAGGTGTGCTCCCCAACCGGAGAGGCTCACGTCAACGCAGAGGGAGAGGGCGGGAGGTGGCAAGAACAGCGGCACTCCTGTTGCGAGCCAGGTGGGATCCACCCAGCGAAGAAGGTGAGGACGGAGCATAGTTGGGACCGGAATCGGAGCCTCGAGGTCGGACGTCGTATGCCGCCAGTGAAGGAGGAGCTGCAACTGCAGCGGACGGGAGCAGAGACGTCCTAAAGGGATCAGATCTGCTGCGGCACTCATCAGACCCAGGAGCTAAAGCCACTGCCTGGCGGGGATCGTAGTCGTCTGGGAACCTGCCATGCTAGATTCGTCAACTTCTGGATGCGTTCCTCCGGAAGCCGGATGATGTTGAGGTCGGTGCAGAACTCCATACCTAGATGGACGAAGTGGCGTGCCGGTACGAGGTCGGACTTGCCGAAGTTGACCAGGCAGCCCAGAGTCTCAAGGAGGCGAAGCAGGGCATCTCGGTCTTCCGTCAGGGCAGACTCGACCTGGTTCCTCAAGAGCAGGTCGTCCAGGAAGTTCGACGTGGGGCTCGTGGACGTTCGACAGGCTCTGGTTACCACTGCGTCCATAATGCGAGTGAAGACCCAGGGGCTGAGGTTGAGGCCGAAGGGAAGCGCACGGAACTGGTAGACCACACCCTCGAAGGCGAAGCGTAAATAACATCTGGAGGTTGAATGCATGGGAACGTGAAGGTACGCATCCGAGAGGTCCAGGCTGACGGCAAAGTCCATCGGCTGCACCGCTGAACGAAGGGCCCGTGCGGTCTCCATGCGGAAGGATGGCGTGACGATGAACTTGAGCGCCGACAGGTAGATAACAGGACGCCACTTGCCGCCCGACTTGGGCACTACGAAGAGCCGGCTGTAGAAGGCTGGGGAGTCGTGTCGATTCACCACCTCTGTGGCAGCCTTCCGAAGTAAGGCAGCTACCTCGTTGCGCAGGGCGTCTGCTTTGTGCTGGTCTGTCGGGACCAAGGTCCACACTAGAGAACAGCGCAAGGGGGGCAGGGACCGAAAGGAGATCAGGAGTCCCTCTGAGATGGTCGTGAGAATCCAAGGGTCGTCCGGTAGCAGTAATCGCCACGCGTCACTGCGAAGAGTGAGCCTCCCGCCAACAGGAGACCCTGAAGCGGTCGGTTGGGGCCTCGGAGCGAGACAGTCAGTGGGCCCTACCCCGCCTGGGACGACGGGCAGGCTTGGGCCAGGTCCTCGGAGGGGGGACAGCAGCGGAGCCGGCGAGAGAACGGGCGCGAGGGAAAGCCGGAGGTCTGGGAGGTAGATGTCCACGTCTGGTGAAAGGATGAGCGGCGGGTCTAGCGGACCGCGGGACGCGACCCCGGGACCCGCGGGCTGGCAGAAAGGGGGCTGGAACAGGGTGGCTGAGCCAGATGTCCTTATTAGATTCCTTGACAGAAAGCCAAGTAGGGCCGAAGAGGAGCTCACCCCCAATGGACGCCTGACGAAGTTGCAGCTTCACGTGGGAGGTGGCAGGAGCGGAGTAAGGCATCCCGATGCAACAGGTCACAATTCGCGGCGGCCGCCATGGCGTTGACACAGGTGTGGTAAGCGGCGCGGTTACCCGAGACCGCCAGGGCGAGCAGATTTTCCAAGAGCGGCGTGAGAGACGGATGCCAAGCATCTTCAACCTGGCGTACGATGGCTTGCGTCAGGTCCAGGAATCCCGCCGAGGCCAGAGCATTACGGATGAGGGTTGCCATCTGATCCACACCGGGGAGGAACCTCCTACGTGTGGGAGCCGCTATCAAGGACAGGGCCGGGGGGTCCGGTGCCGGCAGGGGGCAGGCGAAGCTCTATGTGTGGCCAGCATACCAGGACTGCCGGAAGGAAATATCCAAATCCGTCGGACACTGGCATCTGAAAAAAAAAAAAACCGGTGGAGCCAAGGGCGCCCTCGGAAGCCCGTTGGTTGGGGAAGAGACTTGAACCTCTTGGACTGGCGCTCCACATCAACGAAGGCCGATGCTTTCCTCTTAAGCAGGTGGCGGGGGGTGGGGGGGGATGGTGGACAGTCCTCGGCCGGTAGAGAAGCCGAAATGAGACGTGCCGCCTCGTCTAGGGGGCGGAGGGTCTCTAACCTATGTCCGACACAAGATGTACGTAAGCCTTCGTCGGAGTCAGCAGGGCCGGACGGGCCGGGGCTGTCATCTCGTAGGAGAGCAGGAACTGAGTCCTCAGGGGCTAAGCTGAGGGCGTTGTCCTCTACGCGTAGAGCAACTAAGTCGTCCCTAGAAGAGGTCGGCGCCCTGGAGGGAGAGCATCCCCCAGGGGAGCGGTGCTGTGCGAGGTGAATCAGCGAAGGTACCCGTGACGAATTCCGTGGCAAGCTCGAAGCGTGTGGGCGAGACCTGCCATCCCGGGGAGAGAGGCTGTGTCGGGGTGAGCGAGAACGCCTGGATCGGGAGCGTCGCCGAGAGTGGGGCCTAAGCGTGGATGTGGAACGCCGGGAGCGGTGCGGCGACGAATGGAAGGCCATGCGCGCGGTCGGTCTTGTATACGGAGAGTGCGTCGTGGTAGGACAAACCGCCGGAGGCTGGCCGTAACTGGAGCTCGCCCGCGAGGGCCGGCTAGTAACTGAGGCGCTGGAAGCAGTCCGGCGGTGAGGTGATCTGTCTCTTGAGCGCAAATGGTGGCGAGAAGAGAGGAACCGCTCCGAACGTGGACGGGACTCGTGGGCTCGACGGGACGCATCGTGTCGTCTACTGCTTCCAAAGGAAGCGTGGGAGAGCGTCCGGCGCGCTCGTCTGGGCGCAGTGCCCGAACATCCTGTCTGGAGTGCTGAGATCTCGCCCTAGGAGAGCGCGACGGGAGAGGCTCCACACCCTGGTAAGCAGTACTCGTTTCCGGCTCTGTGATGTTTACCGGTGCTGGAGCTAACTCCCGAATCTTATCTGGCGCCGGAACATGTGGCATAACTTTGTAGGGACCACTCGGCGGGACTGTGGTGGCTGCCGGTGCTAGAGTTCGGGCTCACAGCTTCAGCCGCGGTGTTGAAGGCTCTCTCTCCCAGTAAGGGCCACTCGACGGGTCTGTGGGGCTTACCGGCGAAGAATCCCTGTTCCGAGAAAGGTTCTTGACTCGAGGTCTGGGACGCTGCGCTGGAGGTTTCGCGACCAGGCAGGGGCCACTCAGCGGGACTGTGGCGGCTGCCGGCGCTAGAGCTCCGGCTCGCGGCCTAAGCCGTGGCGATGTCAGCTCTACAATCGGGTAAGGGCCACTTGTCGGGTCTGTGGGGCTTACCGGGGTCGGGTCTCTATCCTGCGCTGGCGTTGGGCGTTCGCGGCGGTAGAGCTCCATAGCTGAGTCCATTGAGCTTCCAACCAGGGGGCGCAGACCAGGCACAGGCGAAAAGAGGTACAAGCGGAAAAGGGTAGGCAAACGGAATGTTTGTCACTAGGCCATTGGAACTGTCGTGTGCAGGTGCGAACTTGCCAACTGCAAAACATAGTGCACACTTGAAAAGCGAGCGAGCGGGTCCCCGCGGGCCCACAATACGAATCCGCGCAACGACACGTACAATAAGTGCCGACGCCAGGCGCTCTACCCCTTCCCTTGAGCGCCAGACGGAGGCAATAATCAAGGTTTTACCTTGCCATAATGAAGAAGTAGGGGAACCCACAAAGGTCACCGACAAACCAGCGCCCTCGGCGAAGCCCAACAGCAATAGCGGCGGAGGTAGGCCGGTCGACGCAGTCCACGGTCCGTGAGCGAAGACTACGCAGGAGTCACAGACACGACCGGTCCCTGAAGCGGGAACACCACCGCAACGCAGGAATGGTCCAAACCTAACCTGGCACTCCGTATAGGCACCAGTAGAGTCTTGACGGAAAACTTCAGGAACCCGAAGGGTGTAACACACTAGGCCCAAACGGCCTCTAGGCGCGTGAGCACAGTTCACAAGGCGCCGGTGTCTCGTCAGGCCTAAGACACAATGCTGATGAGGAATTCCCACCAAAAGCGTCCAAGCCTACACAAGGCAAGCGTAGTGTAACACCTCCAACGCACACTAAGACCGGTTCCACCACTAAACAGAGTCCAAAACTAGAGAGACTGACGTACACAACCTTTCGCTAACTAGTAAAAAAACTGACTGAGGTATTAAGCGCTGAGCGCATGCGTGGTTGGACCGGAAGGGAGGCTACCCGGGTTACCGCCTAGGCTATGGCGCCCCTCACCTGCCATCATGTCCATACTCGTACACAACAATTTTGGGCTAAAATTAGACTAGCTAAGAAACCATTCCTATTAGTAATACCATCGGTAATGTGTTTTGAGGAAACAAATGGCAGCCCAGGTTGAGAGATCAAGTTCTCAGTCGCTTTAGTCGTACAAATATATGTATGCATTACAGTCAACTGTGTATCAAGGTGACCATTCTAAACATCTAGATACGTGGTGCCATGATAAAGCAAAGAATTGAGCAATGTTGATCTCCATGCCATGTCTGTACTTTTTCTGAAATTTGACATGGAACAAAATGGATAATATGGCACTACTTCCAGTTCCAACAAGACACATTGTATTCAGCTTTGTATTACCACACTCTAAGAAACAAGAATTACAAGACTCATGCATCTATACCTGGGGTATACTGACTGGTGCCTTTGCCTTTTTTCCCTCATAGAGCTGCACCATTGATGTTGTCAGCTGGAACAAACAGGTATGAAAAAGTATGTTTATATAATGCTTGTTTACTCTTGGAAAACATTTGGGTGGGTGGGTGGGGGGGGGGAGGGGGGGGGAGGGGCAAATGTGATATGGCATAATAATGACTTTCTGTTGTTGCATTTTTTTGTTGTTTTTATGATTTCTCTAAAATCACTAAAAGAAAAATGTCAACATAAAACAGTCATGTCACAGCATCATTCATCATAGTCACAGGGGGCGGCTATGTTAATATTTAAAAAATTGGATAATTCATACCACCATAGCTAACCATAAGTACAGTATAGTACAAATTATTCAAGCAGTCTTGGAATTCAGACGATTTGTAGCTTTAAAAATAAATAAAAATATCCAAGCAATCTTGAAATGTGTGAGGATGTTTGACACAGGTATAACAGCTGCAAAGTGTATTCTGGATATGTATCTGATACTTAAACAGCACCTAACTGTTTCGTTTATGTGGAATTATTACACACAAAAGCAGACTAGAAACATACTGGGATATCACTAGTAGGTTTGTTAATCAAACAAGTAATACATGCAATGTAAAAGAGAACAATTCACCTGTACAGATTTGTTGACTGCAATTCATGTCAGGGCTTCTGTTTTCACAATAATAAATAATAATAATAATTACGGTATTTATAATGCGCTTATCTTATAATAATTATAACTCTAAGCGCGCACTCACAACTCGCGCACGCATGCGCACGCTTTAGACAACGACTCACGTACAACAAATGGTGAAATACATTGTGACAGTCAGCTTTTGTGGGGAGTGTGGTGATATAGAGCTAGAACTGTTGAAAGAGGTGAGTTTTGAGGGCAGACTGAAAGGAGGAGAGAGAGTGTTTCTGACGGAGAGAGAGTGGGAGAGTGTTCCAGGTGGATGGACCATAAACTGAGAAGGAGCGGGGGCCGAAAGTGCTGAGTTTGGTGCGGGGAATGTGGAGATGGAGAGGGTCGGAGGCGGAGCGGAGGGAGCGGGAAGGAGTGTAGGGGTGAAGTAAGTTGGAGAAATAGGCAGGAGCGCAGTTGTTCAGGGATTTGTAGCAGAGAGACAGAATCTTGTATTGGATGCGTTGTGGGATGGGAAGCCAGTGAAGGAGTTTGAGCAGGGGAGTGATGTGGTCGGATTTTTTTCTTTCTGAGGACAAGGCGGGCAGCATTGTTCTGGACGCGCTGGAGAGTGGAAGTGGTGGAGTGAGGGAGGCCGGAAAGGAGAGAATTGCAGTAGTCGATGCGAGATCGGATGAGAGAGGCAGCAAGTTTGGTGGCAGCTTCGGTAGAGAGGTATTTTCTGATCTGACTGATGCGGCGGAGGTGGAAGTAGCATGCCTGGGCAGTGGCGGAGACGAAGCTGGTCATCGTAAGAGAGGAATCAAGGATCCAAGGTTTTTGGCGGAGTCACTGAGGGAGATCGGGGTGCTGTTGAGTTGAAGGTGGAGACAGGGAGGGAGCTGGGAAAGTTTCTGGCGAGTGCTTACCAGCATGGCTTCCGTTTTGTCGTCATTCAGTTTAAGCTTGTTTGCTGTCATCCTGTTTTTCACGTCTTCATAGCAGTCAGCTGTGCGAGTCAGTAGTGACTGAGTGTTGTCGAGTTTGTCTTTGTCTAGTAGTTGTGAGTCATCAGCGTAGAGGTGGTGGCGTATGTGGTGAGACTGTATGATGTTGGACAGGGGGGAGGTGTAGAGTGTGAAAAGGACCGGGCCCAGGACGGACCCCTGTGGTACTCCGCAGGAGAGCGTGACTGGGCTGGAGGAGACGCCGTCAATGGTGACGGACTGCTGTCTGTCGGAGAGGTAGGAGAGAAACCAGGAGTGAGCAGAGTCAGTGATGCCAAAGGAGTGATGAAGGCGGTGGAGGAGGATAAAATGGTCTATGGTGTCAAAGGCGGCAGAGAGGTCGAGTAGCGTAAGAAGGGAGATGTTGCCCGAGTCAGTGGAGAGAAGCAGGTCGTTTAAGATGTGTAGAAGGGCTGTTTCAGCGCTGTGGTGTTTGCGATAGGCAGACTGGAAGGGACTGAGGAGGTTGTTGTCTGCAAGGTGGAGGTTGAGCTGGTTGAGAACAACCTTCTCAAGAAGCTTGGACAGGAAAGAGAGATTGGAGACTGGGCGATAGTTTTTGAGTTCGTTTGGGTCGAGGTTGTGTTTTTTGAGGAGAGGACGGACAATGGCGGACTTGAAGATTTCAGGGACAGAACCGTTCTCTAGAGATGTGTTGATGATGTCGGTAATGAAGGGCAGAAGTTTTGGAAGGCCGTCCCGGTAGAGAGAAGCTGGGAGGGGGTCTAGTTCGCAGGTTTTAAGAGGCATGGACTTTATGGTCTTGAGGACTTCTTCCTGAGAGACGGGGCGGAAGGACGAGAGGGGAGTGCCGGAAAAGGGGGTGTCGGGAGGGCAAGGAGGAGAAGGCAGAGAGTCGAGTGTGTTGCGCAGAGTTTGAATTTTTTCGGAAAAGTAGGTGGAAAAAGCGGACAGGAGTTCTTCTCTGCTGTGTGTGTTGGGGAGAGGAGTGTCTTTAGGAGTGCCTAGGAGTGTGTTCATGGTAGCGTAGAGGGTTTTGGAAGAAGTAGATTCCAGGATTTTGTTTTGAAGGTGTTTACGTTTGGAGTCGGAGATCATTCTGCAGACTTTGGATCTAGTTGCTTGGAAGATCTGTCTGTGAACGGTGAGGTCAGATGAGCGCCAGAGGCGTTCCGCTTGTCGGCGCTCGCGCTTGGCCTCAGTTATGTCATCGGTGAGCCAGGGGGAGGGGGGTCGGTTGGGTATGGAGCAGGTGGTGACAGGTGCATGGGTGTCTAGAAGTTTTCGAAGGGAGGAGTCGAAATGGGATGCAAGATCAGGAGAGGAGGCGGGGTCCAAGAGAAGGTCAACAGCTTCATCGAAGAAGCTCTCTCGGTTGACAGATTTCAGTTTGCGGCGAGTGACAAGGAGCTTGGGTTTTTTCGGGGGAGGTAGGTTGAGGGAGATGAGAATGGCGAGGTGGTCAGAGGGAAGCACAGAGGAGGTGTCAGAGTCGAGAAAGAGTTGATCGGAGGTGCGGGTGATGATCCAGTCGAGGGTGTGGCCGAGTCGGTGGGTGGGATTGGTGATGTGTAAGATTGTGGTTCGAAAGTGATGTGCAAAAGCGTCTTGTGTCAGGGTGGTCTGGTTTGTCGAAGTGGAAGTTAAAGTCGCCAAGAAGGATATGTTTTCCGGGCCGTGTGCTGTAGTGGTCGAGGAGGAGGTCAAACTCGGTGAGGAACATGGAGTTTGTGAGTTTGTTTTGAGGGCTTGGAGGGGGGGCGGTAGATACATGAGAAGATGAGGGACTGGCCAGGGAGTGTTGCTACGGCCTCGACAGATTCAAAGGAGGGATGAGCAAAAGGGAGAGACTGAGAGAAGGAGAGGTGAGCGGAAAGACAGTCCCTGTTGATGATGGCAATGCCACCCCCTCTGGAGGCACGCGGGAAGGAGGCAAGGCGGTAGCCACTCGGAGTGACACTGGCAATGAACAGGTTAAAGGGTCTGTAGACCCCCAGGTATACATTTTAGAGGGTACACAGACGCCCATCTGAGCATAATAGAGGGTCGGCAAATGTATTTAAGAAAAACTGCATCATGTGTATGTTCTTTAAAATAGATTATCTGATTTCGTTTTCTCCTCTTTAAATTTGTTGTGACAGTGTGTGCGTGTCATTTCCATGATACTGGTGAGCTATCGTGCAAAAGCCTGTCTCCCTCTCTCCTGTCTCACAGAAAAACACACACACACATATTTATAATATATGTATTTGTATGATCATTTGATAATGTATTGTAACAGAGAACATAGCCTTTTCTGCTGAATGCATATAGGGCTCGAGAAGCTGACGTCATCACGCTAGACGTGGCGGCCATCTTGAGAGGATATGTGACTAAAGTGCTCATAGGGAAATCGCTGTCAGGACAAAGTCAGGAAAGTCCTGACGTGCTATAGGCAATAACAAGAAGTCTTGCCATCACCGTAGGAAACCGCTAATCAGAATCTGTTTTTGTTTGTTTCCAAAGAGGAAGAAACATGAAGAAAAAAGTGTTGAGACACTGCTTCGCTACTATCTGAAGTCTATCATATCCTCAAGATGGCGGCTGATGCACCGACGATCCTAGGCAACGCGGGGAATTTCCCGAGCCCTATTGACAACCAAAGTCTGACTTCTCTAAACTCTGTGTGTGTGTGTGTGTGTGTGTGTGTGTGTGTGTGTGTGTGTGTGTGTGTGTGTGTGTGTGTGTGTGTGTGTGTGTGTGTGCTATGTACTTAAAGTTGATTTCAACCCATTAACCCGAAAGACACATTTCTCCAATTTTAGAGCTTTTACCTAATAACTGTGTGCCTGAAGATGGATTGACCACGATAAAAAAAAAAAAAAACTGACAAACTTATTTCTGTTCAAATTTTTGGACTTGCTTTTTGAGTTTGCCTCTGTGTATGTCATTCGTGTGCTGTCATGTTTTAGCCATGGAAATACATGCAGCCATGAACTCTGAAAACTGTGTCGCAGCGGCGGTGTCACACACGACCCAGGGGTATCATTTCTGGTACTGTCGTTTGTCGATGGAGACGGCGGTGTCGAAGTGCAACTTTCTTCTAAGCGATTATCACGATTATACGGCGCCAGATTGAACAATCCGCAGCATTCCAGATTCCTTTGCTTTTTCTCTGCCATTTACAACTTTGTTCAAGATCGAAAGTGAAACACACAATGCCGTATCCCATAATAGTATGAATGGTGACGTCACAGCAGTAAGGCGTTCAACATGTAGCACGCACTCTGTAATAACATTCTGACACCACACATAAACCAACAGTTTGTCCGTCCAGTTACACTCGCATGGACACTCGCACTGAACGCAGCCGCGACCAAGCAAGCGGCTAAACGAACAAACTCATCACTAAAAGTAAAACGACTGTCACCGGCCTCTGTTAGGGTACGCAGGGTGGCGCAAAGGATGATGCGTCTCGGACGCAGATGCACTGAATTCTAGTGCATCAGACTACCCCTTAGTTACATTTTCAGTACATGATTTTGAGTTTTAGTGCATCAGAGACGCACAAATGCACTAAAACGAAACCCTTGCATGTTCATTATGCACGATCAGTGTGCTGTGGATGGGAGTTTTCTCATGAGCATGTCAGTCTTTATATAAAATCAGCTCACAACATCTGCGAATGGGCTGGCAGTTTGTCTCCCATTGCTGAAAAGCTTGAGATCGGCTATGAATTAACTGAACAATAATGCTATATTATTTATATGTAAAGCATATGTCAGGACTGGGATTATGACTATGATTACACTGTGAAAATCCCAAATCTTAGAAAAGACAATTACAAAACAAATTAATGATATTTCAGAAGACTGGTCAATGTGAGAGTTCAACTTCAAGATTAGTGCCAGTCACCAGTTGATTCCGGCACTTTCCTCATATACATACAGCATTGTAATTGCCTTTTCTAAGCATGTTTTGTTCTTTCTTGGTATTTTCTGTACATTTTGCATGCTTGGCAGTCACCTTTTTGGTCTGAGTTTTTATTATACTGACTTCTATTAAAAACGTGAAAGTGTCTGAAAGTGTACCCCCAAACAAAGAGCCACCCTGGCCTGACAGCAAAACAAGAAAATTTTATTTGTTGCTTACTTCAGATGTTCTGCGTACTGTCTGAGCTACCTTCATATAAAAATTGAATGAGTTATCGCCCATGGCTACCTTGGAGGACACAGGGTTTCATTAGTGGTGAAAATAAGCAAAACTGGAGTCTTTACACACTCTGTAAAGCAAGTTTCCTGTGATATGTTTTAACACACAAGTTCTGTGGATTGCTTATGATGATTATTAACTGCCTCAAACAAAATTTGACTGGAAAAATTCATTAGAGAACCAGAACCATGGGTGTACATCATTTTCTTAATAAATCTTATTTGATTTAATGTGAATTACTTTCTAACCATTTTTTATGCTCCAGTTACTGACACAGATAAAGAACACACACATGTATATCCTATTGATCAGGTAAATATGACTAACCTAAAAATAAAGAACTTTTTGATTTTCATGTTTGCAAGTCATGTTGATTATTTAAGTGCCTTTGACAAACAAAAAGTAAGTCAAGACCAAGCAGGCCGGATTTTCATGCACACGGACACTAGTGACACTGCACATTGGTTGGCTTAGTTTCAGCTGTGTCCTTTTAGACGCTCTCCATTTCACTTTCAATATCCTGTGATGGTAGTGTCACTGATGATGTCATAAGTCATCAATGTGGGATTATTAACTTAATTAAGACTAAACATTCTATTTGCACACGACATAACACACTCTTCATAACATTTTCAAATAAATGACGTCAAAATAACCCGGAATAAAGCATATTTATGAAGAAAAACGCAATAGTGAAAAATTTGCGTTTCTTTTGTTGATCAGTATGGTTAGAGAGTTAAATTGAAAAGCAAACTAGGACCTGAAAAATGCTAGTATAGATTAACCCACATAGCCCTAACACCCTACAACAGGAGATGACTCGACAGTGATAATTCCGTACTATAAGTGGCAGATTAGCTTGGCACCGTGGATTATCACAGTTGAGCCATCTACTGCAGCTGGGAAACGCAGCCTTGGGGCTAAGGGGGTTAAGTAAACTTCAAATTACAAGAGTACAATTACAAATTAGGCAGGAATGTTTGGCGCCAAGTTAATCTGCCACTAACCTAGACTTATCACAATCAAGCCATATACTGCAGTTAGTACACAGTCGTCAGGTCACACCTAAAAAATTTGGGAAACATGGCCTTGGGGCTAAAGGGGTTAAGTGAACTTCAAATTACCAGAGTACAATGACAAATTAGGCAGGTTTCCCTAGTAAAGTAGTAGTTCAAAGAGGGTGATTTCAGCACCACTTTTGAACGATCACAATATTGATCAGTCTCTTCAACTGCAATGTAGTATTCAGAGGACAACTACAAATTTTGGGACTTTGATCAAAAGCACAATGTGTCAAAATACCCCATTCCACGTACCAAACAAACTGCACTATTCCCAAGTTAATGACAGGTGTACTGGAAATAAGAAAATCACTCCATGCACCAATGTTAGTCTTTGATATTAAGATATTTGTATGTACCGTAAATGGCAGAATAATCAATAATCTATATTCAATAAATGTATGCAGTGCAAAAGATTCATTAAAGAAGAACATGCTCAACAGTAACACTTTTTCCACAATTTATTCCTCACTGATTTAATTCTGACGCACTGTTTCTACTCTCTTCTATTACATTTCTGCTCAACTTAAAAAAAAATAAAAAATAAAAATTACCGGCATCCATCACATTACTGGATTAATAGACAGCTTTGAAAATTATGCTGATATGCTGATTTAGTGATTAAACTACAATTTTTTTTTTCCCTTCATGTTGTCGGTGCCAACACCAAGTAAACAAATGCCTTTTCGTGTGCCGAAATCCATCTTTAGTCAGAGCACAATGGTACACACAAGTTAGGAAATGACTTAAAATGCATCTTTCGACCATAGCGACTGAAAGAATTCGGGCGACAGCAGAAAATGGAGGACCCCGACAAAAATAGAGCAGCATTTTGGATTGGAATTTTATTTTTATCGAGAAGCAGCGCGTAGCACGTGAGGGGTCTACAAGTGCACAATATCAGATCTGCAACAACGAATCAGACTGTTGCTCACCTCTTCCAAATCATTGAGGTTTCGGGCGACGTGAAAACCGTCCCTCTCTTTGCGGTTTCTCTCTTTCTGTTGCTCGCACCTGCAAACCGGAAATTACGTTATCACCGCTTTTTCAAGGCCATTACCCCCGAGAGAAGCTGTTTTCTAGAAAACGTTACAAGAGAAATATAAAGAAATAACTGCAAGTGTTGTAATTCTGTATTTTAAGCAGTTATAAATCAGAGAATTTAAATTGTGCAGGGACGGTTTCCGTTTATGATAAATAAAAAGTACAAATAAGGGAAATAACTCTTAAATAATTTGGCTAGCCAAATCAAGTGAAGTTGACCGACTTTATTTATCGTTTATCGCGTTTAAAAAAGTGCACTTCTGGGATTAATATTCAAGAGTGTATGGATTTGTCATAAATATTGTGTCTCCACCCTGCACCCGAACTTACAAGTGTTAAAGCTTAGCGTCAAACAAAGACTTCTACTACGACATCATCACAGTTTGCGACAGATAAACTTCCTCGCGAGGAACGTTTCCGCGGGAATCATAAACGCGGTAGCTGTTACTGTCTTGTGTTCATAAACATCGTTATGATGGAAAACGGAGCAAACCTGAGCGCCACAAGTAGTTCTAAAGTGGACAGTGATATTACTTTGACGCTGAAGAAAGTGCAGAGCGATTTTCCCTTCCCCCCTCGAGAGGGCTGTGTGGCATGCGGCTGTGAAGGGAATAAAGTGTTTGTCTTCGGTGGCGTGATCCAGAGCGATGGAGTTGAGCCACAGGAAACAAACCAATTACTGTGTTTTGATATCGGTAAGCCCAGATCGCCTTTGGTGTGTGGTAGTCAAGCTGATCCCCAAGCATTGGTCAAACAAGAAGTAATAATCATGAATTTGGCGATTTTGTGAATTTCTCGTATGGACTTTGACTAGTTTGACCAGTGGCCTACTTTGATTAGTCATAATACCATTGCCCGATTATTTAGTCTTTTAGACAGGATTTAAAATTGTCCGTCATATGGACGGACAGCATGACACACATTTAAAAAAAAATCCGTCTCTTGCGCTCATCAGTTGTACCTGAAGCATGTCACTGTCAGGATAATTTATTTTGTTTTTAATTTGTCTGTCCCCGTGACAGACAGCCTTCCATTTTTTCTGTTGGTGTCAAAATTTGTCCACTGTCAAATAACAAGAATTTTCTGTTAAAATTTAAATTAGAGGTCTGCGAAAAAGCAAGCTCATTGCTTCACTGCTTAACTTGCTATTCATTGCTCATGGGTTTTTGACAGCCTGAATAATTTTCTTTATATATATAAAACTGGACCTGCATGACGAAACACAATCAGGCCTTGAAAAATTAAACAACCAGGAGGGAGGGGTGGGGGATAGGAATATATGTGCAAACATGACATTCAATTCATGGTCCTTTTACTTTTTTAGTCATGTCTCAAAAAGCAAAAAAAAAAAAAATTAAATAAATAAAAACATTTAAAAATGTAGTAACTAGTACTGTAAAAGTAGTATTAATTTCTCAATTGAAAGTTTTATTTTTAATGAAACTGACATCTTGTTGATGACCTGCTGGCTTCTACTTTTCTTTTCAGTACTTCCCTTCAAAAAACAAAAAAATCAGAAGAAATGAAAAATAGCTGGTTAACAATATAAATTATAACAAGAATACTGTGTTAGCAAAAGTATGAAAGACAATAAATACTTTTTATTTTGTTTCAGCATTTGAAAAATGGCAGAAAGTGAAGACAGCAGGTACACCACCACCTTCTCGTGCTGCTGCATCTCTGGTTGCCATGGGAACCAAACTATACCTGTTTGGGGGTCTCAGCCACATGTTTGGGTGGTTTGATGACATGTTTATGTTTGACACGGGTAAGCGTTCATTACATAGTACAAAACATGAAAGGAAGAAATCCCATACATTTTTGAGAAATTGGCAGGATGATCACTGACTTGAACCACTAGGCCAAGCATTGATTAACCCCTTAACTGCTTGGACATCCACCCAATTGACTATTGGCTTGTATTGCAGTCGCAGATGCTCATTAGGGTCGATGCCTCTTGCTACTATTGTACTAGTCTCCTTTACATTTTTGCTTTTAACCCTTGCTTTCAATCTATTGGAATCTGGTACATTTTTATGCTACAAGAAATTGTGAATCTATTCTATTTCTATGTGAAGTCATTGAATTGATTCTTTTTTTTTTTCTGTCTTTATTTGCACTTGCAGAGACCAATATATGGGCTGTTATAGACTCCACAGGCAACAAGCCACGAGCCCGAGACAAGCTTCAGGCTGTTGCTGTTGGGACCAACATTTACTACTTTGGTGGTTTTGGGCCCAAAACAGACAATGATCTTGATGTAAGATTTTTACTTTAGAAGAATACATAAGATATTGCACCAGTCACTGGATGACTTATTTTTTATTTCTTAATCTTATGAAAGTACTACTAGTACTACAGTACTAGTTGAAAAAAGTCTATTCTAGTATCTTAATGTTTGCTTCATTATTCATTTTGTTGTAAAAGTTAATAAAACTAAGGACATGGAAGAGAGTGATACATAATTTTAGCAGCAGCACCTGAGCTTTGTTCTTAGCAACAGTTGAAAAAGAGACTATGGCTGTCCACTGGACTTACCGTACACAAGCAGATTTTCAGCGCTGCTAAGAAATATGTAACTCGTCTGGTACTCGTGGCGAAGACAGCTTTCTTCAATGCCAAGATTGCAGCGTGCACCACCAGCAATCAGCTTTATAATGTAACCAACAAACTGACTGCTAGAAGGGATCCATCTCCACTCCCGACCATTTTCTCGCCATTAGAGCTGCCTGAAAAGTTCTCAAATTTCTTTAATGAAAAAGTTCAGAACATTCATGATAGACTTGATGGACTTATTTCACAGTCTCCATCACAGTATGACGTTCACTTTTCTGGTCAGTGTCTCTCGTCCTTCAGACCTGTCAGTGAACAGGAACTTCATACTGTGCTGAAGAGAACTGCAGAAAAGACTTATACAGGCATCAGAACTGTCCGATTTTCGGCGATTTTCAGATTTTCCTGGCCCCTGTTTAATAACACTTTTGACTTCTTATGTGCCAGGAAATGGCTTTAAATAACTCTACAATTCTTCAAAATCGCCGTTTTCAGATTTTTTTGGGGTGAACAGTTCTGATGCCTGCTTATAGTTTAGACCCACTTCCTACTACATTTTTGCTGTACGAGTGTATTGATGTTGTGCTTCCAGTCATGACCAACATTGTCAATGAGTCCCTGAGGTCTGGTATTTTTCCCTCGGATTTCAAGTCCGCCATTGTTAAACCTTTGCTAAAAAAGCCCTCTCTAGACCCTAACAATCTACAGAATTACCGCCCTGTCTCAAACCTCCCTTTTCTCTCTAAGATCGTTGAGAAGGTTGTGTTGTCGCAACTTCTCGACCATCTGAACCTGAATCATCTTCTTAGTCCCAATCAGTCTGCTTACCGTGCAGGTCATTCCACTGAAACTGCGCTTGCAAAAATTCTGAATGACCTCCTCGAGGCTCTTGATGATGGCAAAGTATCTGTTCTCGCACTGTTAGACCTATCTGCTGCCTTTGATACGATTGACCATGACATTTTGCTACAACGTCTCTATTCTGTGTATGGCATTCATGAAACTGCTTTATCGTGGTTTAGATCATATCTGACAGACAGAACTCAGTGCATAGTTGTTAATGATAAACTATCCAGCCCATCCACCGTGCGCTTTGGCGTCCCACAAGGTTCAGTTCTTGGACCAGTCCTCTTTACCCTGTATGTTCAGCCACTGGCCAGTGTCTTTAACCGTTTCTCTATATCACATCATGCATTTGCAGATGATACTCAACTCCATGACTCATGTTCACCTGATCAGATTATGGACACAATCGAGAGCCTTCAGGAGTGCGTCTTGGATACTAAGATGTGGATGACTTCAAACAAATTACAGTTGAATGACGGAAAAACTGAGGCCATGATCATTGCTTCCCCGAGGTTGACGAAGACGCTGACACTCCCCCAGTCATTACAAATCTGTGGTGCCACTGTCCCCTTCTCCCCCCATGTAAAAAATCTGGGTGTCACACTTGATAGTAGCCTGTCCATGCGCCTTCATGTGAACAACGTTTGCAGATCCGCCTATACTGAACTGCGACGTATTGCTTCAGTCCGCCACTATCTGACACCTGAAGCAACTAAAGTACTTGTCTGCGCTTTTGTTTTGTCTAAATTAGACTATTGCAATGCTCTTTTGGCTGGCTGTTCCCAGTGTCTGATTGGCAAACTCCAGAAAATTCAAAACTCAGCTGCTAGGTTGATTCTTAGAGTCCCTAGATCAGATCATATCACACCCCATCTGTCTGCCCTACACTGGTTACCTGTAACAGCTAGGATTCAGTACAAAATTTCATGCATGACTCACAGTTGTATTACCTGTTCCTGCCCACACTACCTTGCCTCTCTTCTCCAGCTGTATACGCCCTTAAGACAGAATTTGCGCTCTGCTGCCGACTCTCGAGTTTGTATTTTCAAAATACATTACCGATGGCATTACTATCTGGAATACACTCTATTGCCTATAGATTTCAGCCAAAAGTTGTGTACCACACAACTGGGGAGGAGACACTGGGGATCCACGCACCGGGGCCCCGGGTGGCCACCCCTTACTACCCTATCCCGGCATTCCCAGGGCGACCTTGCCAGTTTCACTCATAGCCCGAGTTTTTTGCCTTGCTCCGTTTCGGACGGTTTTCTTCAGTGAATATTTGAGTTTTGGCCTTTGACTTTGGAGTTTTTTGTTAAGCCTTGGACTCACTCACTTCGTGGCTGCTCTTTGCATTTTGTTGGCTACAGTGTGTGAAAGCGCCGGCCGGTTTGGACCGGCTCTACCTTAGTGAGCTTCGCCCTTGGCTGTGGCCCAGGGGTTAGACTCCTCACGTGACTTTGTGCCTTGTAGTGAGGGTGCGACTTGACTGTTTTTTCACCTACGTTGTTGGAACCTACGGTCGCATGGCTGCTTCCTTGTTGAAGTCTTGCCTCCTCTGCGGGGACTTCCAGTGGCTGGACGATGCCCACGACGCTTGCTTGCCGTGTTCGAGCTGCTCTTCTGACAGAACTTGCGACGTCTGCGCCGAGTGGATGGAAGACCGGTGGTCGCACATGTGGGACTTCTACAGACGCGACCGGCCCTCTCGGCCGCTTCAGTCTCCCCGGGATCCTCCACAGGTGGACGTCAATTCCTCGGCGCATCGGGCTCCGCTTCGCTCCGTCGTTCGGGCTGTCCGGCCCACAGGTAAGTCCCCTTCCTTTACCATTACCTCGCAGGTTCTCCCTCCCCTCTCCGAGTCTTCGGAGCAGGGTAGGCAAGTTTCGGAGTCGCGCTCCCCACGCTCTGCTTCGGCAGCGCGTGGCTTGAGCCCCATAACTTTCCTCACCCCCCGCTCTGCTTCGGGCGAGCGGCCTGGGCGAGCTGAGCGTTCGTCAGCCACCCCCGGCTCTAGGTTCCCGGAGTGGGTGCAGATGAGTGAACGCAAACATAAGAAAGAGAGAAAACGTGATCAGAGAGGCTGCTCACGCTCCGAGGCGTCGGAACGTGACTTGAGACCTTTAGAAGTGCTGCCTCCCCGTTCCGTTGTGTCCGAGCGGGCTCGGCCAGCCTCGCTTTCGTCCTCCCCCCCCCCCCCACGCCCCGTCTCGTCTGGGCGGGCCAGGGGCGACGTTGTCACTCGCCCCCCCACGCTCCGAAGTGTCGGAGCGGGGGTCGCGTGCTCAAAAATTGTCCCCTCCCCGCTTCACTTTGGCTGAGCGGGCTTGGCGTGACCTTATTCTGTCCCCCCCCCCCCCCCCCCCCCCCCCCCCCCCGCCCCGTATCGACCAGGCGGGCCCGGCATGACTCGGACCCGCGTCCCCCTCGCTCCGAAGCCTCTGAGCTGGGGCCGCGGGTTTATAGATCGTCCCCTCCCCGCTTCGCTTTTCCTGAGCGGGCTTGGCATGACACTAGACTGTCCCCCCCCCCGCCCCGTATTGACCAGGTGGGCCCGGTGTGACATCGTCGCGAGTCCCCCATGCTCCGAGGCCTCGGACGGGGGGCCGCGTGCCCGGTTTTCGTCCCCTCCCCGGTTTGCCTTTCCTGAGCGGGCTAGGCGAGACTCGTTACGGTCTCCCCCCCCCCCCCCCCCCCCCCCCCCGCCCCGTTTTCTCCAGGCGGGCCCGGTGTGACCAGACCGCTTCGTCCTTAGTACGATCGCGTTTGGATAACCTTCTCCAGCTTCCGCGTGCGGAACTTAGCTTTGAGGTTGACCGTCCTTCTTCCACGGTCCCTCCGTCGCCGCGACGCTCCTCTTTGCGTGCGTCGCGGGCGGCACCGTCTACCTCTCGCGCGGCGGTGCGGCGCTCTCGGAGCCGCTCGCACCTTTCATCCCCTTCGCGGGAGGGTTGGTTTTTGGAACCGGATGTCCTCAGCCTTCATCCTACTGATTCGGCCTCGGCTATCTTCTTGCAGGACTCGGCGGCTGGATCTCCTTCCCGCCTGTCCTCTGTCTCGTCGGCCTCCTCCTCTTCGGACGTCGTCGGCCCTTCGC
The DNA here is from genome assembly GCA_036245525.1 of Semisulcospira habei. Taxonomy (NCBI): domain Eukaryota; kingdom Metazoa; phylum Mollusca; class Gastropoda; family Semisulcospiridae; genus Semisulcospira; species Semisulcospira habei. The sequence continues at coordinate 17,230,207 of BTPG01000001.1, forward strand.
TCGGCTTGCAGACGGTCCGCGCCTTGGGAGAGGCCTCCCGGCTGCTTGTCAAGTACCTACCGCCTGACTTCTGTCCGCCTTCACCCCCACTGAAGAGACAAGCTTCCGCCATGGTTGATGCGCAGAGGCAAGTCAAGCGCCGCAAGTCCCTCCCGCAGCCAGCTGGCTTCCGGGACCTCACCGATGTGTTCTCCACCCAGTTACGTAACAACACCTTCGGCGACACGGGGTTTTTCACCGACTCACGGTGGCCTGCGGGGATCAACTTGTACTTCCGCCAGGCTTGGTACGCAGGACACTCCCAAGCCTTTGCCGTCCCTCTTCCAGCAGTGGATATGGCGGCCTTAGTCCAGGCGGGCGGCCGCAGACTGGTCCAGAACTCTTGGCCGCGGCCTCCCGACAGGATCGCTTCCTTAGCTCGGAATTCTCTGGCGTGTTCTGGCTTTTTGGAATTGGCTACCCAGGCAGTCTTACAGTGTCTGCAGGATACTTGGGACCTGGAGGTTCCGTCCCCACTCCGTGATGTGCAGTCCATCCTGGTAGCGGCCAACCGAGCCGTCTACCATTCCTCCGCCAACGCCATGGCAGCGGCGGCCAATTGTGACTTCTGGCGGCGAGATACCCTTCTGCGTCTTTGCTCGGATCTTCCCTTGGCAGTGAAGACCCAGCTTCATCAGGCCCCCTTAGGTGGTTCTCATCTGTTCGGCGACATGTGGTAGAGAGTAAAGGACGCTTCCAAGGACTTGTGGCCCAAGCCAGCAGCTACCCCAGCCTCGAACCGCTTTTGCGCCCCCCGCCCGGCCGGGGGTCGTGCCCGGCGGTCTTCCAAGACCCTCTGTGCTTCCAGTCGGCTCGTCGCGAGGTCGGGCTCGTCCGCTTCAGGCCTCTCAGCCCTTCCCCGCCACTCGTCCATCTTGGCCCCGCGGCGCCCGTAAATCGGGGCGCGGTCGGGCTCGCTGACTTGCCCCCGCCTCCGCCCCCATCGACAGTTCTCGGGTCTCCAGTCGGCGGGCGGCTGTCCCTCTTCAGCGACCATTTGAGATCGCTGTTCCCAGACGACCCTTGGATCCTTTCCACGGTTACTTCAGGCCTACAACTTTCGTTCCGTTCCCCTCCGCCTCTTCGCAGGTCCCCCTTGTGGACCCAGGATCCGCTCGATGGCCTACAGGCAGACGCTCTGCGCGGGGAAATTGCCGCCCTTCTCGACAAAGAGGCGACAGAGGTGGTGTCGTGACAGGACTCACCAGCATTCTACAGCCGCCTCTTTCTCATTCCCAAACCAGGAGGCAAGTGGCGTCCAGTTATCGACTTGTCAGCGCTAAACAAGTTCATTTTGGCCCCTCGCTTCAGGATGGAGACGGCCAGGACCCTCCGAGCGGCCGTCCGACCGATGGACTTCGCGATCAGCCTCGACCTGTCAGACGCCTATCTTCACGTCCCGATTCATCTGTCGTCTCGCCGGTACCTTCGGTTTGCCTTTGGCGGGATCGTCTACCAGTTCTGCGCCCTTTCTTTCGGCCTCAACATCAGTCCTTGGGTATTTACGAGACTTTTCGACGCGGTGATGGCCTTCTTCCGCCAACGTTCCCTGAGCCCGGCCTCCAATTATTTGGACGACCTACTGCTGCGCAACCTGGTCGCCGCGGCGCTCCAGGAGCACAGAGACGCCCTGCTTTCCCTTCTGCGTCGTCTCGGTTTTCTGCTCAATCTGGGGAAATCGGATCTTTCCCCCTCTCGACAGTTTCTACATCTGGGGGTGGAATTCCTGACCGACCTCAACCTTGTCCGCCTGCCTCTGGCCCGGCGACAGAAGATCGTCGATCTAGCGCTTTCGATGGCGGTAGGAACCTCCTTCTCCGCCAGGGTCTGGCTTCAACTCCTGGGCCTCCTCAGTGCGGCTGCAGACCTGCTTCCCTTGGGCAGGCTTTATGCGCTCCTTTGCAGCTTCATCTCCTCCTTCACTGGTGTCCCTCGTCGGGCTCTCTTTCGGATCTCGTACCAGTTACTCATCTGGCTTGTCCTCACCTCGAGAGGTGGGCAGACCTCTCTTGGCTGGCTACGGGCGTGCCTCTTCACTCCACTCCGCCCCGGTGGTCTCTCTGCACCCATGCGAGCCAGGCCGGCTGGGGCGCGCATCTGTTACCGGATTTTGTCTCGGCCTCGGGCCTTTGGCCTCGGGAGCTGTTGGGGAAACACATCAACTGGCTGGAGCTGAAGGCAGTTTGGTTGGCCCTCAACTTCTGGCAGGAGACCTTGACCAACCAGGAAGTTCTCGTTCTCTCCGACAACTCGACGGTGGTGGCCTACATACAGAATCAGGGGGGCACGCACTCGCCCTCCCTGTGCATTCTCCTGTACCACCTTCTCCTCTGGTGCAGGGATCGGTGCATTACGCTACGAGCCCGCCACATCCCCGGCCACCTGAACGTGATCGCGGACGCCCTGTCTCGTCGCGGACAGTTGCTCCACACGGAGTGGTCCCTTACTTGCTTACTTACGCCTGTCACCCCTACCCGGGTATAGGCCGTCGATGAGAGACCTCCAGCAACTCCTGTCCTGTGCTTCTCCTTCGATTCTACTCCAGGTGGTTCCCAGTCTCTTGATGTCTGCTTGGAGGAGTGGTCCCTACGCCCGGATATTTGTTTCTTCAAAAACATTACCGATGACATGACCTTTTGGGAGGTGTCTACTACTTACGCAATTCTAGCCTAAGAGCTCGTTGTGTTACCACACAACCCGGGAGGCACTCGGGGAACCCCGAGGGGGCCGAGAGTTATCTCCCGATACTTCCCATCTGGGACAGAGTACCCATAGTCCGTCAGTCAGTCTACTTAGGCTTACGCTGTTCAGACGTGTTTGCTCTAGCCTACGGACTTAGGATTTTCGACCGGTTCGCCGGTCGTCGGCGGCCTTGGTTCTTCGCTTGACTTCTTCTTCGTCCGTCCTCCCTGTGCCTTGCGTGGCTCTGGTGTCCCCTCTTCATTGGCAGCTGCCCGCTTGGCTTCTTGTATGCCTGGGCTGTGCTGTGCGCTTCGCTGTGACTTCGCCGCGCGTGCCTTGGTTGAGATTTTCTCCCCCCTTCCCCGGTCCCGCTCCGGGAAAAGGTAAGGTAGTTGGGTTGGCCCTCGGCCGGTCCCCGCGCTGGGCACTGGTTGAGCGGGCTAGAAGGCGGTCGAAAGGAGATTAATGGCCTATATAGGCAACATAAAACTACGATCAACGCTGCACCTGGAGGCCCTTCGCTATAGTACAGCGCAGGTGTTCAGCGGAGGGCACCGCTCCGACAAAGGTTACTGTGCCTGCCGCTTGCTTCAGACCTATACTTGTCATGACATGTTTGAGTTTGTTGTGCATGATTTGTTGCGAAGGTTAACCTTACCAGGGCAGGGTCCCTCAGGCCCACGCCCGCGTGCCTTCGGTTTGTATATGTTGCAGTGGCCTCTGGACGACCGGCACACTACATGGAGGATTCCAGTGACCGTCGGACTCACACAAGGTCTGTCTACCAGGTGCCAGATGTACCTCTGAACGTTGGTGTGACGTTTGCTCCGCATGACCTGAATGACGCTGGGCCCTACTTGGCGAGTTCGCACGGCACCTGTGACTGGTTCGAGACCTACTGATAGACCGGCTGCTGTTCCCGGTACTACGATCGATCGAGTCCCGACGAGATGACGGAGAGATCACCATGCCGGACGCGTCAGGTTAGCGTGCAGAGTGGGTTGATCGATGCGGTCGTTCCCAGGAGGGAACGCACCAAGAACAAACCTTATGACAGACAGAAAACCAGCACCGGTACGGAGCTCTGTGCCGAGGGACGTGCGCCAATCCGTCCTTGATCCAATGCCGATCCCCGCTCGTCTCCTAGAAAGCCCGCTGGCTCCTATGCGGAGTCTCCTCGCCGACAGCGAGCCCACCTCGCCATAGAGCTCGGTTCACGGAGACATTCTCGCACGCATGCATCGTCTTGGCACAAATGGAATCCGCTGGGCGCACAGTACGGAACCCACACACCGCTCAAGGTCAGCTGGGAAGCCGTCCAGGCGGCCGACGACGTAGCGCAGGTGTTCGCGCTCAGAGCGGGTATGCGGGCACCACCCTCGCTCCCTGGAGGGGGCTCCACCAGGACAGCGCTGCTCGTCGGGAGACACACTGAGCCGGCTGCTAGTGGTTACAGAGTCCTGTTGGTGACCAGCCGGCTAGACAGAGGTTCCAGTCTTCGTTCTTACCACTCAAGTCCTTGACGATCTTGTGCAGAGATCACCACGCCGGTCGCAACGTTCCAGTACGCGGAGTGGGTTGATCGATGCGGTCGTTCCCAGGAGGGAACACACCAAGAACAAACCTTATGACAAGACAGGAAACCAGCACCGGCACGGAGCTCGGTGCCGAGGGACGTGTGCCAATCCGTCCTTGACCCAATGCCGATCCCCGCTCGTCTCCTAGTAAGCCCGATGGCCCCTACGCGGAGTCTCCTCGCCGGCAGCGAGCCCACCTCGCTGTAGAGCTCGGTTCGCGGAGATTTCCATGCACGCGTACACTTTCACGGCACGATTTGGAATCCTCTCGGCACTTAACATCGGATCCCCTCTCTCGAACTCATACACGCGAGGAGGGACCGCTCCGCTCCATGGGATGCTCGTCCGCTATGGCTCGTCATCGTTGGAGTCACTCTTCCTACACTCTACGTCTACACTCCGCTCTCTCTCCACTGCCGGCGTGCTTAGGAGTTGCCGTTCTTCACGTCGCTCCAGCGATCCGGTCCCGTCTCGCTCGTCGGTCCCCTTCGCGTCCGGCTGCCGTTCGTCCCTTTCCTCTCCCCCTCACTCAGCCCTTCCCCTTCTTAGTGCTCCATCCCAGGGCGCCTGGCTGCAGTCTCTCCACTTCTGGACGCTTGACCCCCTCCGGTGGATCCTCGGGGAGGACGCTGTCGTTACTTCGCCTAGCACAGACCTGTTTACCTACGCTTGGCTTGACTTCGCGAACGAAGATTTTATAGGAGTTGCCCACGACGTCTGCAGGCTTGTTCGTGGCTGCGGAGGCCAATCCGAGACAGGCAGGTTCGACCGCAGTGGCTGCAGGGGAAGGTATGGCCAGGGTTCTGAGCTGCGGCATCTCTGTTTTTTCTCCTGAGCCGCTTGTCCTTAAGGCTAGCTCTGTGAGAGTCCTCAAAGGAGACAGCTGCCTTGTAAATGGTGGAGCGCCAGGTGTCACGGTCCGCAGCAAGCGAAGACCACTGGTGGTGGTCGATTTGGCAGGCACTAAGTGACTTCTTGAGACAGTCTTTGTATCTCTTCTTTGGTGCCCCTCTGTCACGGTGTCCAGTAGCAAGCTCGCCGAACAGGGTGATCTTTGGTAGGCGATGATCCTCCATCCTGGAGACATGCCCCGCCCAGCGGAGCTGTGTCCGCAGCAGCAAAGCCTCGATGCTCACAGTTTCAGCCTGTTCAAGGACCTCGACGTTGGTGACATAGTCACTCCAGTGAATGCCCAGGATGGTACGCAGGCAGCGCTGGTGGAAGCGTTCGAGGAGTCGTAGTTGGCTGCGGTAGAGGGCCCAGGACTCGGAACCATACAGCAGGGTGGTGAGGACCACAGCTCTGTACACGCTGATCTTGGTGCCTGTTTTCAGCTGTTGATTGTGCCACACCCGCTTGAAAAGGTCGCCCGAAAGCGCTGTTCGCTTTTGCCAGCCTGCTGTCAAGCTCCTTGTCCAGCTTGGTGTCCGACGTGATAACGCAGCCAAGGTAAGTAAACTGGTGCACTGACTTTAGTTCAGACTCGCCAATGGTGATGTGAGGAGGGCGATACACTGTCTTGGGTGCCGGCTGATGGAGGACCTCTGTCTTTTTCAGACTGACCTCGAGTCCAAAGAGCTGGGCAGCATCTGCGAAGCAAGACGTGATGCGCTGCAGGGCTCTCTCTGTGTGTGCAACGAGGGCAGCATCATCAGCAAAAAGCAGCTCACGAATCAGTTGGTCTAGGGTTTTCGTGTGGGCCTGCAGTCGTCTGAGGTCGAACAGGCTGCCATCGAGACGATACCTGATGTACACTGCATCGTCATCATCGAGGTCCACTGTGGCCTGCTTCAACATCATGCTAAAAAAGATGGTGAAGAGGGTCGGTGCCAGCACGCAGCCCTGCTTTACGCCGTTGAGAATAGGGAATGGTTCTGAGAGGTCATTGTTGAGTCTGACCTGGCCTTGCTGGTCCTCGTGTAGCTGGACAATCATGTTGAGGAATTTTGGGGGACAGCCAAGTCGCTCCAGGATCTGCCACATGCCTTGTCCCGTCTCGCTCGTCGGTCCCCTTCGCGTCCGGCTGCCGTTCGTCCCTTTCCTCTCCCCCTCACTCAGCCCTTCCCCTTCTTAGTGCTCCATCCCAGGGCGCCTGGCTGCAGTCTCTCCACTTCTGGACACTTGACCCCCCTCCGGTGGATCCTCGGGGAGGACGCTGTCGTTACTTCGCCTAGCACAGACCTGTTTACCTACACTTGGGGGGTTAAAGTACACATATTTGCTTGGGTTACACTTACATGTACATGTTTCTACACAGTTATACGCTATATACACCTTTGGAGATCTGCCTACTCACTAGCTTGCGACCTTTTACGCGTGAGATCCAAATTACACTTAGTCAGTAGGAAGGGTTCTGACTTCACACGGGTGGTAAACAGGCCTGCGAGCGCTTCGGCTTCTGTCTCCACTGGTGCCCTCTCGGATACGGCTCGGAGTTGGCCGCGGCTGCCGCACTTCGTGACAGGCGCTTCGACTTCCCTGCGCTTCTTCTCTCGGTTCCGGGAGCTTCTTGCTTCGCCCTCCTTGGAGTGGTCAGCTGTTGGCTTCCCTCGGCAGGACCGGGTCTCGGGAGGTCTCAGGAGTTGCCTGTTCCTACCGGCTGTGGATCCGCTCTTGACTCTTCTTGGACTAGATGACCTCTCTCATCCATAACACCCTACACTGCGGGGGATCGGGGAGTTCCTTACCCTACTCTTCGTTCTCCAGTGGACGGCTCCTGGCCCCTGGCAGGTCGTCTGGCCGTGGAAGGACCCCCTGTGCTGACGACTTGGCTGACCCAGGTTCTTCGGAGTGCCTGGCCTTCACTTTGGGGAGCAGACCGGAGGAGGCTTCTAGGACCTTGGTTTCGCTTACGCTGGTACCAGATGGCGATGGATGCGGTCCGCGCAGGTGGTCCTCGGCTGCGCCTTCTTCCGGAGCTGCCGACCTTTGACTCCAGCTACCCGTGCACTTGGCCTCCACAACGTTCCTCGGTTCACCTGCGAAGGAGGAGTCTCCGCTGATGGAGTCTCCGCTCCTGTTTCGGTTTTCCGTTGGATTCACCGGGGGTCCTCAACCTACCCATGGACACTGTGGAACCAAAGCGCAGCGCCGTCTCCCTGGTGCCTCACCTACTCGACATCCCCATTGGGCGCACAGGGGTACACCGGAGTTGGACAGGTGGCACTGCTGCGGCGGTGCTCGCAGTGGAAGGGCCTAGCCACTGCTCGGAAGTCGGCTCTACTCTCCGTCGGTAGTCTCGCAGCCCGGCTGCTGTAGCTATGCCCCCTACTTCCGTGGTTCTTCTCGAGGTCCAGCCTAGCCTCCGGACCTCGCGGACAAGAGCGTGAACGGCTTGGATCTGACACGGACTAGGAGGTCTGCTCGTGGGAGGTCTGGGCCAGCCTTTTCCCCGATGGAACCAGTTGCTTCACTCGGAATGCACCAGGATACCTTCGGAGGATCGGCGTGCTGGCGAGATGGCTTAGTGGACCTGTTCGCCGCAAGGTGGGATCTCTGGCTTTCCCCACGCCTTCGTGGGGTATAGCTCTCCTGGACGAGATGCCAACGCTCTGACCTAGCCTGGGAAGGATCCTCCTCTCGTCCTGTTGGTCACCCCTTTCCCTAGTACCGGTCCTGAACCTCTTTCCCCTCAGCTCGCCACGGACCCCCCCGCTACTGCTTCCCGCATTCTACTAGGTCCTCATGCAGCCGCGATGGTCTCTGTTCCGCCTTGCTGGAGCGCCTACCCCGGCGCCTTGGCGGTTTGCGACAGACCATCAATGCTGGAGTCTTCGCATGGGCAGCAGTCGGAGCCTCACTATGGCCCGCTTCCCCAACTTGACGCCTCTACGATGAAGTTGTCAAGGCATTGTGCTCTTGGACGGCGTCCGTCACCTCTCCCCTACCGACCCTGCTGACCCCAGCTGGTAGACTTATCCCCAGGAGACTAGGCAGGATAGCCTGAGCTTGCCTCACGTATACCTACGACGACATAGCCGTCCGGGCGGACGCGCACGCTTCTTGGCCGTGCCCGGCAGTTCTGAAGCTACAGGGCAGTCGATCTTCCTGTCTACGCTCTGCCATACGATCCGAATTCCAGGATCCCTCCCTCAGGGAGCTTAGAGGCTAATTACGTCCAATCAGCTACATGCAGGGCCACGAACGCCACAGCCGCCAGGAACTGGGCTGCCCTCTTCGTGGCTACTGGAGGGCTGGCGCGCAGGTGCTCTCGATCGCAGAGTTCTGTCAGCCTAGCGAGGTTACTCGCTCTGGTGGGGGACCTCCTGGGGGGGGCTCTCCTCCCTCCTGGCGCTTCAGCGCCGTCACTTACACCTACCTAGAGTTGTCGGGAGTTTGCGGTTGGGAGGACGGCCCTTGGGGCCTTAGGTGTGCTAGAGCGCGGCACCCTCCTCCTTTTCGCCATTCTCCCATAAGGTCATGTCATCGGTAATGTTTTTGAAGAAACAAATGCATTTTTCTTTAAAAGGTATTTTTTCGAAAAATACTTACCGATGACATGACTCGGACGACCCTCCCACCTGCCCCGCTTGCCGCTGGTAAGCTAAGTATCCTGACTGACGGACTATGGGTACTCTGTCCCAGATGGGAAGTATCGGGAGATAACTCTCGGGGTTCCCCGAGTGCCTCCCGGGTTGTGTGGTAACACAACGAGCTCTTAGGCTAGAATTGCGTAAGTAGTAGACACCTCCCATAAGGTCATGTCATCGGTAAGTATTTTTCGAAAAAATACCTTTTAAAGAAAAATGCATTTTTCGCCTGATCTGCTCACATTGGGAAATGCCACTAGTGGATCTGTTTGCCACCAGATGGAACAACCAGCTACCGGTTTACGTCTCTCCAGTCCCGGACCCGCTCGCCTGGGCAGTGGATGCGCTCTCCATCTCTTGGGACGGCCTGATAGCTTACGCCTACCCCCAGTCGGTCCTCGTTCCGAAGGTGCTGCGGAAGCTTCTGGGATGCTCGGCAGTCCTTTTTCTGGTGGCCCCCTTCAACTGGACCAAGAGCTGGACCATGGACTTGCTCGCGCTAGCGACGGACCCCCACCCCCCGGAGCTTCCTACCCCTCCCACGATGCTCAGGCAGCCCCGTCAGCATCTTTTCCATCCGTGCCCGGAGCGCCTCCTCCTACACGCCTGGAGGTTGTCTGGCAAGCCCTCGCCGCTAGAGGTTTCTCGGATGCAGCAGTGGCGGCGATTGCAGCGGCCCGCAGACTCTCTACACGGAAGGTGTACGAAGGCAAGTGGAGGGTCTTCCAGACATGGTGCGCCTCCCATGGTCTCCCTCCCACTAATCTAGCCACCCACCAACTGGCGGAGTTCTTCCTGTGGCTTTTCGAAGACCAAGGCTTAGCCCCAGTTACCATCAAGGGCTACCGGGCTATGATCGCAGACACTTACCGCCACCTGAGTCTTCCGGACCCAGGCGCTTGCAAGGATCTATCGGACTTACTGGCACACTTTGAGCTCCGACTTCCTGTTTCCCGTTCCCTAGTACCCCGGTGGGATCTCGCCTGGGTACTGACGTGGCTGAATACGGACCAGTTTGAACCTCTTCCCCTAGCTCGGTTCTCAGATTTGACCCGTTTCCTTCTGGCTCTCGCCACTGCGTCCCGCGTAAGCGAGCTTCACGCGCTCTTGATACTTCCAGCGCTCTCGATACTTCCAGCCTGTTTGCAGTTTCGCTCAGATGGCTCTGCACAGCTTCTCCCCGTTCCATCCTTTCTGGCCAAGAACCGCCGCCCCGCGGCGGTCCCTCAGACGCTGACTGTGCGGCCCCTCCGTGGAGCGGACCTTTCCCCTGGATCACGTCAACAGGACCCGGTGCGGGCGCTGAGGATTTACCTGCGCCGCTCTAAGCCGCGACTCCGGGGGCGCTCGCGCCTCTTCCTCCCACTGTCCTCTGGCAGACCCGACATTTCGGCCCAGACCGTGTCGTCCTGGCTGCGGTGGGTGATTAGGTCGGCCTACCAGGACCTCTCCCCAGGCGGCGATAGACTTTTCCAAATCCGGGCGCATGAAGTGAGAGCAGTAGCCAACAGTCTCGCTCTGGACCGCAACTGCTCGGTCTTAGATATTGTTACAGCGGGCGGCTGGCGCTCAGGCTCCACATTCGCGCGCTTCTACCTAAGAGACCTCTCCGGCCAACGTGACTCCCTGGCACGGGTGGGCGACATCTCCACGGCCCAGCACTCCCTCCGAGCGCCGCAGGTGTCTTAGGTACGTCATAGCTGAAATCATCGGGAGTTCTTTCTCGCTGGGTCCGGCGGAGTGGTTAGATTACGGTTAGGAACGGCACCCTCCGCCTGTCGCCATTCTTCCAGATAGTAATGCCATCGGTAATGTATTTTGAAAAAACAAATGAATTTTTTTTCTAAAATGTATTTTTTTTAAAAATACTTACCGAGGGCATTACTCGGATGGCCCTCCCACCTGCCCCGCTTGCCTCTGTGGCTAAGTGTGAAACTGACAAGGTCGCCCTGGGAATGCCGGGATAGGGTAGTAAGGGGAGGCCACCTGGGGCCCCGGTGCGTGGATCCCTGGTGTCTCCTCCCCAGTTGTGTGGTACACAACGTTTGGCTGAAATCTATAGGCAATAGAGTGTATTCCAGATAGTAATGCCATCGGTAAGTATTTTCCAAAAAATACATTTTAGAAAAAAATTCATTTTACGTATCCCTCTTGTCAAAACAAAGTCGTTTGGTGAGTGGTCATTCAGATACCAGAGCCCAGTTGTTTGGAATGACCTCCCACGCCAACTGAGATACGTGGATTCGAGAGAGGCATTCAAGCATGCCCTAAAGACCCATATGTTTTCTGTCAGCTACAAATGACTTTGTCACACACCTGTCATGTTAAAGTCATCTCTATCTATTTATAGAAGTGTGTGTGTGGGTGTGTGTTTGAATGCCAGTATGAGTCCATGAGCGTAGCACTTTTGAATGGTGACTTTATAGCTTGTTTACAGAATGCGTTGTATTGTGTTTTTGCACTTTTTGTAAATTCCATTTTTGTAATTAGTTATTTTTTTGTACATTAGTTTTTGTTAAGTGCCTAGAGCTCTAATCAGAGGTTAGGCGCTATACAAGTACTCATTATTATTATTATTATTAAAAACAATCAAACAGCTGGAAAGACAATTTTAGTAATGATGTTGAACTTACGTATTTCTCTGATGACTTGTCATCAACTTTCAGTGTCAGTTACGAGTGTTTTTTGTGTGTTGTTTTTTGGTGTTTTCTTTTTTTTTTTTTAAATTAAAGAAATCAGGAATTGCTGTAAATGGTGTCAGTTTTGTTTTGTTTGTCCATGTTGGATTAACCCCCTTGTGCATCTGGCCACCAGTACTGTAAACAGTACCTGTATCTGCATGCACAAGAGGGTTAGCTGGATATTTTTTGACAGGAACTTGATGAGAGTGAAGATGAGGAGGAAGAGCTCCCCGAGGCCCAGACACAGCAGGGTGCAGAGTTTGGATGGTTTAACGACCTCTACATCTTCGACACAGGTCTGCGCAAAGTGTTTTACTGAACCCATTTAGCCCAACACCCTACAGCATGAGATTGAGTGACCATGATAATTCAAGGGTAGTGCCAGATGAGCTTGGCGCTTTCAGGCTCCAAGCTCGTCTAGCACTACCCTTGAATTATTATGGTCAGTCCACCTCCTGCAACTAGTACACTGTTGTTAAGTAACACTTCCAAAATTTGGGAAATGCACCTGCAGGGCTAATAGGTTTAAACCTCTTTGTGCAACTTATACTGTAAACAGTACTGGATGGCTACATGTACTAAGGTGTTTGTTTGTACTGTTGTTAGTAGAAATAGAAACGGTATGTGCAAGGCTGGTCAACGAGACATTTTTTTGTTCAACTCCAAGCATATCTTGGTTCAAGTACAACAGTAGAGGTGATTCTATGTACTATGCCCCTCAGTCATCCATTTGTCACTCATAGTAGTATTGGTATGTGGTTATATGCATTATGTTTTTTGTGGGTGTGTTTTTTTTCAGTACTCATACATAGAGGCAGTGACCAGCATTTAGCACGTCTATATGAAAGTCTTAAACCATTAATCCATTACGTCCTGAGGCTGAATTTTTTTTTTAATTTGCTTATTGTCCTGTAAAGGCTACATTACAGATGAGGAGCGAGATCAACCATTTTAGTTTAAGGGTGGTGCCAGAATAGCTTCGCGCCTGAGCTTGGCGCCTCAGGCACCAAGCTATTCTGGCTCCACCCTTGAACTATCATCATCAAATTAATTTTAAGTAGTAGTGTATTATGAAGAAATGAGTTACACTTTCCAATTTTTGCATTTTCTCTACGCTGCTATTAAAAACGTTCAGAAGGCTACACTGCAAGCTGCTATTACTTGCCAGTAGTTCTATTACTAGCTCACAGAGGGGATTTCAGTTTTCTTTCTTTCCCTTTTGGTGATTTTTATTTTCCAATATATCCTTTATAGTGAGCCGCCAGTGGTCGCAGCCAATGCAGATGAACCTTGGTGTTCCCACCCCTCGTGCGGCGCATGGCATGTGCGCTGTGGACACCAACATCTACATCTTTGGTGGCAGAGACATCGAGGACAGGCAGAATGACTTGCACTGCTATAACACTGGTGAGACAGCTACTATGTTATGTACCCTTATTTATGTGTGGTTTAACCCCTTCACTGCTGAAACGCGGTGAACAACATCCAAATTATGCAAGAGGCATGGATCGGCAGGGGCACACTTGGATCTGTGCCTCTTACTGAAAGTGTAACCACTTTGCATCTATGTTCCATGGGCAGTTGGGGCTGTTTGGCATTGAATTGACAAGGATTTCAGCTGAATTTCTAGTTTGAGATGTTAATCCTTTTAGCTCTGGATCCCTGCAGCAGGAGATGGCTTGACTGATAATTCAAGGGTAGTGCCAGATCAGCTTGGCAACTCCAGGCGCCAAGCTAATCTGGCACTACCCTTGAATTATGGTCAAGCCATCCTCTGCAGCTGGTACATAGTCGTTGGGCAGCACCTCCAAAATTTGAGAAATGGGACCTTGGGGCTAAAAGGGTTAATATTGGTGCCACATATAAATAACTGCTAGTGCTAAACCTTTCTAGATCAGCTGGAACCTCACTATGGAATCTCTTGTTGGCATGAGCCTCCGTAGCGCAGTGATTAGCATATTGAACTGACGGACGGGAGACCCAAGTTTGAATCCCAGCCAAGTCGAGCAGGATTTTTCTTACCTGGGTCAGCTCCTACCTAGAGCGGGTGTGCCGTGGACACTGCGGGAACGCTGATGCCACACAGCTGAGACTCACTCACTTCACGGGTGCGACTTTGGAGGCGCTACCCGAGATGTGGCATATCAGGTGGTGTGAGTGATTATGCAGCTGGCACATAAGTGGCCGAAGTTCCGGGACTGGTTAACACCAGGATATTTTTGACAGGAAGGGTGGAATCGGCCCTGTCACGTAGTCTCCAACCACATGGACCTTAGTTCATAGCTTCATTTTATCATCTTCATCATGATCATGCATCATGTAAGAATGCTGTTCGAGGTTTCTGATCCCTCAAGTCCTCCACTCTTGGTGGCCTCAGCCCCGTCCTCCAGGAGCCGTAGGTCCCAGTTCGTCTTCAGTCAGACCCTGCTGCTGTGTCCGGAGTGTGGGAGGACATAGTGGTTGACGCCACTTTGGGGGGGAGCTCCCAGTCACAGGCATGAGAACTGTCCGATTTTCGGCGATTTTCAGATTTTCCTGGCCCCTATTTAATAACACTTTTGACTTCTTATGTGCCAGGAAATGGCTTTAAATAACTCTACAATTCTTCAAAATTGCCGTTTTCAGAGTTTTTTTTTGGGTGAACAGTTCTGATGCCTGCAGTCATCAATGTCATAAGTAGGGGGAATAGTAGGTGTAGCCATCTGGAAACCACACAGACCACCACTGAAGTGACTCGGCAGCAGTGCGGAGTTTCCTTCGGAGGGAGCATCCCCTACTACCTAATATAAATACAGCAGGGCCAGCAGTCTGGCTGGAACAGCTTGTGGCCCTGGGTGAGTACACTGGGGTTGATGGGGATGAGCGACGTGAAAGGGACATCTCTAAGGTTGTTGGAAGAAATACACAGAGCAGCAAGAAAAAAAATCTCTTGTTGAGGACGACTGGCCAATTCCTGATGATGTGTTGGGAGGACAGCAAATAGGACCGATGTGTAGCTCATACAGTGTCTGCAATGTGTAACGATAGTACAAAGCTGTCGATTCAGATTTTGAGAGCAATGAAAGTTTGGACACATTTTAGTTTCAGTGGCAATTGAAAGAGATGTGTAGATAAGCATTGACTGCTCTAGGTGGTGCATGATTGACTCTGTGCCTGCATGATCCACCCCTGAATTCATCCTAGGAACACAGATACAACTTGATGTCAACAAGTGGTAAAGATCTTTTGGCTCACGAGGTTATGTGTCTCTAGCAGTTGGGTTATGTTTACTCAGGCTTTCCGTTAACGACAAATTTTGACACGGATGGAAAAACAAATCGAAGGCCATCTGTTACCTGGATGGACAACAAATCTTGAAAAAAGAAGCATCCAGTTACTTTTCCCGGCCGTGTTTCAAGTACACGACAGACTGTAGAGCGCCCAAGACATACTTTTGTTTCATCAAAAACATTACCGATGACATGACCTATGGGAGTGTCTACTACTTACTCAATTCTAGCCTAAGAACTCGTTGTGTTAACACACAACCCGGGAGGCACTCGGGGAACCCCGAGGGGGCCAAGAGTTGTCTCCCGATACTCCCCATCCGGAACCGAGTACCCATAATTCCTCAGTCAGTCTACTTAGGCTTACGCTGTTCAGACGTGTTGCTCTAGCCTACGGATTTGGGGGATTTTGACCGGTTCGCCGGTCTTCGACGGACTTGGTTCTTCTCTTGACTTCTTCTTCGTCGGGCCCCCCTGTACCTGGTGGTTCTGGTATCCCTTCTTCGTTGGCAACTGCCCGCTTGGCTACCTGAAGTGCCTGGGCCACGCTGTGAACTTCGCTGGGACTTCGCCGCGCGTGCCTTGGTTTTGGATTTTCTCCCCCCCCCCCCCCTTCCCCGGTCCCGCTCCGGGAAAAGGTAAGGTGACTGGGTTGGCCCTCGGCTGGTTCCCGGGCTGGGCACTGGTTGAGCAGGCACGAACGCGGTCTTCATTTGCGCTGTTGCTTGCGCCAAGATTCTTGACTTTTACTTGGCGGGTCTCGCGCCCGTTCCCCCTCTCCTTCCGTGTTGGTGTGGTATTGTTATTGACAGGGTCAAGTCTCCCTTTTTCGCTGTGGTTAGCAGCGGGGTTGTTGAAAGTTCCGCGCTTTTAACGGAAGGCATTTACGCGTGAGGGAAGAAATGAGACGTTGTAGTCTGGAACGGTCATTCTTAAACGGCGCAGATCCGCAGGTGGTCAGCTTCGTTTTCCAAGATGGCGTCTAACGATGCAGAGCTCCTTGTTCCTCGCGGTTAAAACCTTTACTGGAATGGGAATGGTGTGCAAGATCGGTGAAAGCTAAGTCTAACCTTATATCTGGCGCTTACCTACTCACTTATTCCTCACCTATGCTCTTGTACCTGGTTGGGTTCGGGGAATGTGTTATGCTCCAGCCATCCCTTGACGCATTACGTTGGTGAATGTGGCGAGAGCCGACACTACTTCGGTACTGAGTCGGTCACATCATGCCTGTTTTGTTATGCATACTGCAGACCTGTTTACCATATACGGGGGCGTATTAGATACATGGGAGATGCAAAGTATTCGTCAGTTGAGGGGACACTGACGGCACCAAGATGACTTATTGTTGCTGTCATGGTTGAAGATCATAAGCAGCAATAAATTCTCTTGCCACCACAGGTGCTACTCACATTCACTCACTTGCTCATTCCACATATTACAATGACAGGCTGCAAATGGACGGTGATTGGTACGGGTGAGCCCGTCGCCAACGCATCTCATGGCAGGCACCAGTGACCTTCTCCCGGCCCGAACCTCCCTGGAAAAAAAAAAAAAAAACAACCCAGAGTGCTCAGACAGCCCTATGTCTCCTGGACGCACTGGTTTATGCTCTTTGGTTAAATTCTTACTTGTGCATGTGACTACCAGTTGACATGAACAACATGCATAAGAATACAAGTTAACATGAACGACAGTAACGTTTTACTGTTGAAAGGTAATTAATTGCCTGCTGGCAACTTAAGACAACGATCAAAGCTGCACCTGGAGGCCCGTCGCTATAGTACAGCTCCGGTGTTTCGCGGGGGCTCCGCTCTGACAAAGGTTCTGGGCCTGCCGCTTGCTTCAGGCCTATACTTGTCATGACATGCTTGAGTTTTGTTGTGCAGGATGTGTTGTAGGCTCAACTTAGCCTGGCGGTCCTCCCAGACCAAGGGTGTCTTCCACACCTGTAGGGGCCGGGATGTACCCGGCGTAGGACGTATACGCTGGGAAGACAGGTACACACTTTGGTGGTTGGGGGAGTTGCCTTGGCAGGATGGACAGACAGTGCGGTTAGCCGCGACTCCACTTCTTCGCAGAAGGTAGGTCACACAGGTGGGGTGCTTACCTGGGATTAACCGGGACCCTACTGGCTGCACTCTCTACCTTGCGGGGATGTATTGCAGGTCCGCGCGCTTGCTGACAGGTTGTTCCTCGCTGGTTGTGCGGTTGTCTTGCGAAAGTTCACCTTACCAGGACAGGGTCCCTCAGGCCCACGCCCGCGTGCCTTCGGTTTTTTGGTATGTTGCAGGGGCCTTTGGATGACCTGCACACAGCACGGACGTTACAGTGACCGTCGGACTCATACAAGGTCTGTCTACCATGTGCCTCCGAACCTTGGTGTGACGTCTGCGCCACGTGACCTGGACGGCGCTGGTCTCACCTTGGAGCTTCTATCGGCGAGAGCGCCCGGCGCCTGTGACTGGTTCCAGACCTGCTGAGATACCGGCGGCTATCCCCGGTACTCCGACCGCTCGAGTTCCGACGAGTGGACTGTGAGATCACCATGCCGGACGCGTCAGTATAGTGTGCAGGAGGAAGTGCGCTTGGACAAAGCCTTCTGACAGACAACCGGCCTCCCTACAGAGCAGGCTGGTCCCAACTTGGGTTTTCCGGCGCGAACGCCCGACACCGGTGACTGTTCCAGACCTGAGGACGTACCGGCTGTTCCGGTTCTCCAGCCTCTTCAAGTTCCGACGGCCCTAGCATCGGGGGATCGACACGTCGGACACAGCTTGGTAGTGTGCGGAGTCGGGAGCTCGAGGCGTTGATTCCCAGGAGAGAACACGCTTGGACCAAGCCTTATGCCAGTCAGAGAACCCTTCTCGCTACAGAGTTCGGTTCGGAGAGACGTGCTTCGTGCCGTCCATGGTCAACCGATCCCCACTTGTCTCCTAGGAAGGCCTTGGATCCTCCTCGGCCGCTGCGAACCCGCCTCGCCACAGAGTCCGGCTCGCGGAGACAATCTCACACGCACACCACGTCTCAACACGTTCGGGATCTGCTCTTCGATCGAACTCGGGCCGGCTGCTAGTGGTTGCAGGGTACTGTTGGTGGCCAGCCAGCAGGGCGGAGGTGCCTGTCTCCGTTCCTTACCGCCCGAGTCCTTGACGATCTTGTGGAGGGATTGCTACGCGGACCGCTCCAGTTATTGCGCGGAGAGGGGTTCTCGACGCGGGCATTACAGGAGGGTACGCACCTGGACATAGCCTGCGGTCAGGCGGAGACCCACCTCGATACAGAGCCCGGTTCGCAGAGTCACGCTGTCCCGCCAGATCCCGAAGGTAGAAACGAGCGAAGGTAGATTCTGCTCGCCAGCCCACCGCTGCCACGATGTCCTTGACAGCGCAGTTCCGGTCGAATGCGACGCTCGTGGCCATGGCGCGTACTTCGTGTGCGCGGATCTTCAGTCTCTGCGCTACCCGTGGGGAGAGATCCATGTATGCAGTTCGTACTACCCAGTGCAGCCAGGAGGAGATCGTCTGGGCTGTGATATCAGTCTTGCCCTGTCGTATGGGCAGGAAGAGGCGGCACGACTGGGAATCCACTTCACTCAGGATCGGATCTCCGCTCTTGTTCTCCTGCACGCGAGGAGGGACCACTCTGCACCTTTGGATGCCCGTCCATCTACGAATCTCCCTCGTTGGAGTCAACCTTCCGACACTCTAGGTCTACACTCCGCTATCTCTCCGCTGCGGGCGTGCTTAGGAGTTGCCGTTCTTCACGTCGCTCCAGGGATTCTCTCCTGCCTCGCTCGTCGATCCCTTCGCGCCCGGCTGCCGTTCGTCCCTTTCCTCTCCACCTCACTCAGCCCTTCCCCTTCTTCGTGCTCCGGCCTGGCTGCAGTTGCTCCTCTTCTGGACACCCGACCCCCTCCGGTGGTTCTCGGGGAGGATGCTGTCGTTACTTCGCCTTGCTCGGACCTGTTTACCTCCTCTTGAGGTTACAGTACACGGGTCGACCCAGTTGTGCACTAAATACTCCTTGGAGATCTGACGACTCACTAGCTGGTGGCCTTACGCGTGAGTTCCAATTACTTAGTTAGTGGAACTACTCTGACTTCGCACGGGTGGTAAACGGGTCTGCGAGCGCTTCGGCTTCTGTCTCCCCTGGTGCCCTCTTGGATACAGCTCGGAGCTGGCAGCGGCTTCCGGACTTCGTGCCAGGCGCTTCGACTACCCTGCGCTTCTTCTCTCGGTTCGCGGATCTTCTTCACCCCCATGGAGTTGCCGGCTGTTGGCTTCCCTCGGTAGGACCGGTGCTCGGGAGGTCACAGGAGTTTGCCTCCCCTTCCGGCGGTGGATCCGCTCTTGACTCTCCTTGGGACTAGACGACCTCTCTCGTCCGTACCTCCCTTCGTGTCGGGAGATTGAAGAGCTCCTTACCCTATCCTTCGTTCTCCAGGTCGACTCCTGGCGCCGAGTGGGTCGGCGTGATGCGGACGGACCCGCTGTGCTGACAACTCGACCGAGCCAGTTCTTGGGGAGTTCCTGGACTTCGCTACGGGGAGCAGACCGGAGGAGGCTTCTAGAACCTTCGCTTCGCTTCCGCTGTGGGACTATGGCGCAGCTCCGTCTCCCTGGGGTCTAACCAACTCGACATCCCCCCTGGGCACCCAGGAGTGCACTGGGTTTCGAACACGTGGTACTGCTGCGGCTGTGCTCGCGGTTGGACGGCCCAGCCACTACTCGGACGTCGGATCTACTCTCCTTCGGTCCTCTCTAAGCCCGGCTGCCTCTGCTACGCCTCCTACTACCGTGGTTCTTCTCCTACTCCAGCCTGGCCTTCGGACCTCGCGGTCAAGAGCGTGAACGGCTTGGATCTGACGCAGACTAGTAGGTCACCTTCTCGTGGGAGGGCTGAGCCAACCTGTTCCACGATGGATCCAGTTGCTACACGCAGTTTGCACCAGGATGCCTTCGGAGGACCGGCGCACTGGCGAGATGGCTTCGCGGACCTGTTCGCCACTAGGTGGGTTCACTGGCGTGCCCCGTGCTTTGAGGATTCACCCTGCCTTTGTGGATTCGCCCTCCTGGACGAGACATCGACGCTCTGGCCTAGCCTGGGAAGGTTGCTCCGCTCTTCCTGTTCGTCACCCCGTTACTGGGTTCCGGTCCTGTACCTCTTACACCTCTCCTCGCCGCGGACCCCCGCTACTGCTTCCCGCTTCTGCAAGGTGCTCCTGCAGCCGCGACGCTCGTGTGTTTCGCTTTGATGGGGCCCCTACTCCTTCGCCTTCGTGGGTGGCGGCAGGCCCTCAACGTTGGACACAGCAAGGTAGTGTGCGGAGTCGGGAGTTCGAGGCGCTGGTTCCCAGGAGGGAACGCGCTTGGACCAAGCCTTATGCCAGGCAGAGAACCCATCTCGCTACAGAGCTCGGTTCGGAGAGGCGTGCTTCGCGCCTCCATGGTCAACCGGTCCCCACTCGTCTCCTAGGAAGGCCTTGGATCCTCCTCGGCCGCTGCGAACCCGCCTCGCCACAGAGTCCGGCTCGCAGAGACATTCTCACACGCACACCACGTCACGACACGTTTCGGGATCCTCTCTTCGCTCGAAGTCGGACCGCCACCCTCGCTCTCCCTCGCGAGCGTAACAAGGATCGAGCTTCTCCTCGTCATAAGGAACGGCAGCACTGAAGCTACAAGTCAGACGATCTTCCTGACTACGCTCAGTCATGCGATCCGATTCCAGGATCCCTCCCTCAGCGAGCTTAGAGGCTAATTACGTCCTATCAGCTACGTACAGGGCCACGAACGTCACAGTCGTCAGGAACTGTGCTGTCTTCCACATCGTGGCTGCTGTAGGGCTGGCGGGCATGTTCTCTCGCCCGCAGAGTTTCCCAGCCCAGCGAGGCCACTCTCTCTGGTGGGGGGGCTGCTCCGGGGCTCCTCTTCCTCCTGGCGCTTCAGCGCCGTAGGTTACTCCTCCCCAGGGTCGTCGGGAATTTGCGTTGGGGAGGACGGCCCTTGGGGCCCCAAGGTGTGCTAGTGCGCGGCACCCTCCTATTCGTGATTCTCCCATAGGTCATGTCATCGGTAATGTTTTTGATGAAACAAATGCATTTTTCTTTAAAAGGTATTTTTTCGAAAAATACTTACCGATGACATGACTCGGGGCATTACTGTCCCACACTCATCAACAAATGCAGGACAAGACCACGAGGCTTGCTGACATCTCGTCCCAAGTGGGCCTCACCATTCACAAACAGAAAACAAAGACAATGAGGCTGAACGCAACCAGGGAAGAACCAGTCTTGCTTGCTGGCACCCCGTTGGAGGAGGTGGAGTCCTTCACCTATCTCGGGAGCATCATAGACAAAAAAGGCGGCACTGATGCAGATGTCAGAGCACGAATTGGTAAAGCCAGAGCAGCCTTTCTCCAGTTGAAAAAAAGTGTGGAGTTCCAGAGAGCTGTCACAACACACCAAAGTCCGGATTTTCAACTCCAATGTAAAAGCAGTTCTCCTATATGGAGCAGAGACATGGAGATTGACAAAAACCACAGTCAACAGAGTACAGACCTTCATGAACAGTTGCCTTAGAAGAATTTTGAAAATCCACTGGCCAGAGAAGATCAGCAACGTCAGACTCTGGGAGAGAACAGAGCAGATAACAGCAGAGAATGAAATTGGGCGAAGAAGATGGGGATGGATCGGTCACAGTCTGAGAAAGCCAGCTTCCAGTATCACTAGGCAGGCATTGTCATGGAACCCCCAGGGAAAGAGGAAAAGAGGTAGGCCGAGAAACTCCTGGCGTCGAGACCTCCAAGCAGACATCAAGAGACTGGGAACCACCTGGAGTAGAATCGAAGGAGAAGCACAGGACAGGAGTTGCTGGAGGTCTCTCGTCGACGGCCTATACCCGGGTAGGGGTGACAGGCGTAAGTAAGTAAGTAAGACATGACTCGGACGACCCTCCCACCGGCCCCGCTTGCCGCTGGTAAGCTAAGTATCCTGACTGAGGAATTATGGGTACTCGGTTCCGGATGGGGAGTATCGGGAGACAACTCTTGGCCCCCTCGGGGTTCCCCGAGTGCCTCCCAGGTTGTGTGTTAACACGAGTTCTTAGGCTAGAATTGAGTAAGTAGTAGACACTCCCATAGGTCATGTCATCGGTAAGTATTTTTCGAAAAAATACCTTTTAAAGAAAAAAGCATTTTTCATTGTGTCCGTCCTGATGATGGACAATTTTTAATCTTATCAGACAGGCGGTTTACTTTCAGTTGATCTATCTCTCTTGCAGGTGTTGAGCTAATCATGTACCACCCTTAACCCCTTAAGTGCCACTGTATGTACATTGATGGTCTGAAATCTGTATGTTCAACCGCGAAAGAGCTCCAGCCATCTTCTGAACAAAGGATACAAAGTGGTTTCAGCAGGAGGTATAGATCCTCATGAGCCCCACAATTGCAGGGGCCCATGAGGATCTATGCCTCTTACAGTAGTGTGGTGTCCTTTGTTTCCTCAAAACACATTACCGATGGTATTACTAATAGGAATGGTTTCTTAGCTAGACTAATTTTAGCCAAAATTGTTGTGTACGAGTATGGCCGTGATGGCAGGTGAGGGGCGCCATAGCCTAGGCGGTAACCCGAGTAGCCTCCTTTCCAACCCAACCGTGCATGCGCTCAGCGGAAGCTCACCAGTCAGTTTCTTTGCTAGATTTTCATAGTGGAAGGTTGTGTAATTTTTTGGCTCTAGCTTCGGACTGTGTATAATTGTGGAAAACTGGTCGTCATGTGTTGTTGGAGGTGTTACCCTATGCTTTGTCTTGTGTTTGGCTTGGACGCTTTCTGGTGGGACTTTACTCGTCAGTGTTTGTGTTAGACCTGACGAGTTAGCGGCGCCTTGTGAACTGTGCTCACGCGCCTCGACGCCGGTCGGGCCGTAGTGTGTTACGCCCTTCGGGTGTCCTGAACTTTTTCCGTCACTCTACGGCTAGCCTCGGATTGCCGGTTTAGGCTTGGACAATTCCTGGGTGGTGGTGGTGGTTCCCGCTTCGGGGACCGGTCGTGCCTGTGACGCCTGCGTGGTCTTCGCTCACGGACCGTGGACTGCGTCGTATGGCCTGCCTTTGCCGCCATTGCTGTTGGGCTTCGCCGAGGTGCACTGGTTGGTCTGTGACCTTTGTGGGTTCCCCTGCTTCTTCATTATGGCAAGGTAAAACCTCGATTATTGCCTCCGTCCGGCACTCAAGGGAAGGGTAGAGCGCCTGGCGTCGGCACATTATTTCGTTGTACGAACTTCGAGAGATAAGATACGCGCGGATTCGTATTGTGGGCCCGCGGGGGCACGCTCGCTCGCATTTCATTGTGCACTATGTTTTGCAGTTGGCAAGTCCGCACCTGCACACGATGTGGACAATTCCAATGGCCTAGTGACGAACATGTGGAGTTCCAGAGAGCTGTCACAACACACCAAAGTCCGGATTTTCAACTCCAATGTAAAAGCAGTTCTCCTATATGGAGCAGAGACTTGGAGATTGACAAAAACCACAGTCAACAGAGTACAGACCTTCATGAACAGTTGCCTTAGAAGAATTTTGAAAATCCACTGGCCAGAGAAGATCAGCAACGTCAGACTCTGGGAGAGAACAAAGCAGATAACAGCAGAGAATGAAATTGGGTGAAGAAGATGGGGATGGATCGGTCACAGTCTGAGAAAGCCAGCTTCCAGTATCACTAGGCAGGCATTGTCATGGAACCCCCAGGGAAAGAGGAAAAGAGGTAGGCCGAGAAACTCCTGGCGTCGAGACCTCCAAGCAGACATCAAGA
The DNA here is from genome assembly GCA_036245525.1 of Semisulcospira habei. Classification (NCBI taxonomy): domain Eukaryota; kingdom Metazoa; phylum Mollusca; class Gastropoda; family Semisulcospiridae; genus Semisulcospira; species Semisulcospira habei. The sequence continues at coordinate 17,253,795 of BTPG01000001.1, forward strand.
GACTGGGAACCACCTGGAGTAGAATCGAAGGAGAAGCACAGGACAGGAGTTGCTGGAGGTCTCTCGTCGACGGCCTATACCCGGGTAGGGGTGACAGGCGTAAATAAGTAAGTGACGAACATGTTGTTTGCCTACCCTGTTCCGCTTGTACCTCAACTCACCCGTGCCTGGTCTGCGCCCCCTGGCTGGAAGTTCAATGGACGCAGCTATGGAACTTCTACCGTCGTGAACGCCCAACACCAGCGCGGGATAGGGATTCAACGCTGGTAAGCCCCACAGACCCGACGAGTGGCCCTTACCAGCGTGTAGAGCCTTCAACGCCGCGGCTTAGGCCGTGAGTCGGAGCTCTAGTGCCGGCAGGCCCCACAGTCCCGTCGAGTGGCTCCTGCCTGGTCGCGGAACCTCAAGCGTTGCGTCCCAGACCTCTAGTCGAGACTCTTTCTCGGAACAGGGATTCAACATCGGTAAGCCCCACAGACCCGTCAAGTGGCCCTTACCAGGAGAGAGAGCCTTCAACGCCGCGGCTTAGGCCGTGAGCCCGAGCTCTAGCACCACCGGCAGCCACCACAGTCCCGCCGAGTGGTCCCTGCCCAGTTACACTGCATGTTGCGGCGAGAGATAAGATACGACACGGCTGTACAGAAAGGTTGATTTCTCACTCTTTAGTTTGGCCCGCAGCCTGCTGCTGTGGTGTGCGGAAGCCCCTCCCCGCTGAGAGCAGGCTATGTATGTCACTAGCTGTCAGAAAAAATTCCTTCTCTATTCTCTGTAACGGACTACTCACGAGTGGTGTGTAATACCTGTGTTTAATGTTCTCTATCTCCTCTTCAGCAGTTTTCTACATAAAACCGTTTAACACACTTGTGCACCAATTCCTGCTGGTGCCTGTGTTGGTGGTATTATTTACGGGACTTTTTTTTAACCTTTAGCACTCTGCTTTCCGCTGGCAGTTCTTTTCCCTGCAACTGCATTCTTTTCAAGTGGGCTAAACCCAAAACTACCCTACTGACTTCAAAAGCCTACAACTTTTTCATTTTTCTATGTATGATTTTGGAATTTGGCATGTATGTAAATAAATGAATCAAGATTATGTCTGAATTTTTAAAACTGTGTTATCTGTGTTATTATCCTAACAAAAATAATAATAATCAATGCTTACTATGCACCGTTTCCGCGTTCACCAGCACTCGATTCAGAATCACACCTCTGCCCATCACCACCATCTCCCCCCCCCCCCCCCCTTTTGATCTCAAGTCTTCTGGCAAAAAGCCAAGAAAGTCTTCATCATCGAAATCTAACTCCATAAAAGTATTCCTTGATGAATGCTTCTAAGTCCTCATCGGTCATCTTTTGTCAAAATGAAGCCGTCAGAACAAACTCTCGCTTAGAAAATTTGAATCGCTCAAACACACTCGAAGTTAACAAGATGGCCAATATAAAATGGAAGCAAGCCTCATTTACAATCACCCAAAAGCCTTTGCAAAGGCTTCATAGCAACCCATTGTTTACCATAGCCGCTTACGAGCAGACCTCGCGGTGGCGGTGGCGACATAGGTCGCCATCTGATAACAAAGCAAGATGTCGGCTGGCGACAAATGTCGCCGCCAGCGTGCTAAAGGTTAAAGAGTGCAATCCGAGGATAAAGACAGGTAGGTGTTTGTGTGTGACTGAATAATGAGTTATCTGTGCCTAGCACAGTACTGAGTAGGTCTGAACATTCATTCTCTATGGAATACTGTTGTGTATAGTGTAATCCCGGTGCTTTATGCTCTGCTTATAGCCTCCAGTATTCTCTGTGATACTGTTTAATAGTATCAGGTACTAACTGTTGTCTGCTCATTCATTTTATCCTGGTTCCTTTATTCCAAATGGTGGTAAGAGAAAGACAGAGTTATGGCAGGAATTAAAAAAACTGTATTCATCCCTGAAAGTGAAATTCTAAAAACTGTTAATAATAAGGAACCACCAGTGTGATATGCTACAGACCCATTACTTGTGTTCGTGTTCATATTAAGGCCCAGTGTGATGTGCTTTTGAGCTGTTATTTGTGTTAAGTAGTGTTAATGTAAAGAAACCAGTGTGGTGTGCTTTAGACCTGTTATTTGTGTTAGTGGTTATGATTTATTGTGTAGACCCAAGTGTACGGCATAAACACAGTGCACAAATGCTGGTATCAGCATGTTTGTGTTGATCGTCTTGATGTACCTAACGGATTACCAGCTTACCAGCTTCTCAGCAGTGGGGTGCTTTCTGACGCTAGAGTTGCTATAGCAGGAATGGCCCCCGAATTCTAATAAGTGATCACAGTAGAGGCTAGAATGCTGCGTAGATACATCAACTTTTCATCCCACAGAAAACTAACATGCACAACAACAGATTGAGCGTGTAGACATGTGGCCCCCCCCCCCCCCCCACCCGGGTCTGCCCTGGGGGACTTGGGTGGGGTTAGGTACTTTTTAGTTCCCAGGGTCACCCTGGTCAGCCCCACAGGGTGAGTTTTCTTCTCTATTCTGGGGCATGTGTTTCTGTCTACCCAAGATCCATTCACCTGTATTTGCCTTTTTAAAACTCTCCCTACTGTCTGCACTGCCTGTAGCTCTTGATATTGGATGTGTGTTGCTAGATGGTCTTAGCTTTATTTAGGCCCCATGTTTTAGGTTTATTTAACGTATTTGACCGGCTGGCAACATACATTCAATGTTCTGTTTGGTTGTTTGTTTCCTCAAAAACATTACCGATGACATGACTTTGTGGAAATGTCTACTACTAGCTCAATTTTAGCCTACTTACCCGTTGTGTGCCTACACAACCCGCTAGGCACTCGGGGAACCCCAGAGGGGCCGAGAGTTATCTCCCGCTCCTTCCTTACCAGTTCCTGTCACGAGACCAACCAGTCTTGCTACTTCGCTCGTGCCGAGAAGACGTGTCGGGCTTTGCTCCGCTGTGCCTCGACCGGTCTTCGTCTTGCCTACGCTCGTTTCGACTTCTCTTCCGTGCCTGCCGCCTTCTAGCGCTGCCTGCTTCTTCCTTGGCGCCGTTCCGGGTTCCCTCGGCTCTCCTCCGTGCTGTGACTGCTGTATGGCTACCCTTTCCCCCGTTCCCGCTTCGGCTTGGAGGTAAGGTAACGGTAGCTACCCACAGCCGGCCCTCGGGTCGAGAGCCGGCTGCCGTGGGACTCGTCTTTCGTTGTGGTTACGACATAAGGGCACCAACTATTGAAATAATTTCCGTGCCTTGCACAGCCTTCTTGCGACTCTCCTAGCGGGACGTCGCCTTCTCTCTCCTGGTTCTGCCTCGTTAGCTTACGAGTTGATTTTGCCTTTCAGACGCTGGTTTTCGTAGGGCCTGGCGGCACTCACGTTCCATTCGTCCAGCTTAAAGGCCCTTTAGCCCTTGGAGAGTATAACCATTGTTTCACGCGCCGGCGGTCACGGCGCCTGGGGTTCCTTGGTGGACAGGGGGAGGTAGCTTAGTGGATAAGACACTATGCTGGCAGTCGTAAGATAATAATAATAATAAGCGCATTAAATAGGCACTTTATCCCAATTGAAATTCGGCTCTAAGCGCCGCCGCGTACTGAACCCAACAAGCACGCTCACGTGAATCACGCGCATTCGCTCACACACTGTACGTAGACACAGAACATTCACGTGCTGCTGGGGGCAAGCTCAGGCGAGCTACTGTAGTTTTTGGAAATTCAAAATCGTTTGTATTTGAAATTTGATTAAGTGGGCTGAAACTGATACCAAAGATCCCGGGTTCGTATCCCCTGGGGGGCAGGAATGGGATATGGACTTTCCTCATTCCATCTAGTCAATTTCTACAGACTCGGCTTACGTTTGCCTGTCTCGCCTTCATGTACACAGCACGCATAATCAAGGGCATATGATAAAAATGCCATTCCCACTAATTGAAAAGAGAATGCCCGGTCGGGCTGGTGAGATGAAACAATGATATCACAAAGGAGGGCTCGGCGCCCTCTTGCCTGTGTTTGCGACCTTGCTATGCCCTTTGTCTGTTACAGAACCCAAATGCTTATGTGCTCCCTATGGGGAAACTTCCAGTGCCGACGGATGACCATGCGGTCTGCCTACCTTGTGCGGGCTGCTACCCGGACCACCTTTGTATGTCTGTGCGACCTGGCCGGATATGTTTGGTCGGACCTCTGGGGCCTGTACCGACGAGAGCGGCCCCTGCCTGCTTCCTCTCTTCCGGCTCCGGTTGATACTTCTGCAGCCCTTACGGTGCTGACCGCCCTTTCCCGCCCTGGCCTCACGGAAAGGATTCCTGTTGGGACTCGGTGTTGCTGGCTGACCAGAGGACCGCCACTGCTGCCACGCCCGCTGACCCTTCCGGAGGGTCTGTTTGCCGGCAGAGCGCCCGCCTCACTGAGCCCGGCCTGCAGCAGTCTGCCCTGAGCCGTCCCACGTTGACTGGCCTTCCTCACCCGTCTCTCACCACAAGCCGCTGATCCTTCCGGAGGATCTGAACGCCGGCAAAGCGCCCTGCTCTCGGAGTCTGGCCAAGAGAGACGTCAGCATTAGCTTGCGCGACACAGTCGCGCCCCGACTCCCACCGTTCTACTTTCAGTTCACTTGCTGGCTGATCAGAGGACTGCCACTGCTGCCACGCCCGCTGACCCTTCCAGAGGGTCTGTTTACCGGCAGAGCGCCCGCCTCACTGAGCCCGGCCTGCAGCAGTCCGCCACGAGCCGTCCCACGTTGACTGGCCTTCCTCCTCTCTCTCTCTCCACGATAAGCCCGCTGATCCTTCCGGAGGATCTGTACGCCGGCATAGAGCCCTTCTCACTGAGTCCGGCCAGGAGAGACCTCAGCCTCAACCTACGCGACACAGTCGCGCCCCGAACTCATCCCGTTCCACCGTCAGTTCTAGACACTCGCGCTCGCCCGCGAGCGCCGCCGAAAGGATCATTCCCCGCGCCGGGATCGTCGCCGCTCCCACCGCCACTCCTCGTCGCGTGCGCGTTCGCGCTCGCACCGTTCGATGCGTCCGCCGCGTCGCCGCCTTCATCGGCGCCCCTCTTCGGTTGTCCGCCGTCCTTCGTCCAGACGTCGTTCCCGCGCACCGGACAGGACCCCTCATCGCTTCTTCTCGCGTTCGCCTCGGCGATCCCCGCCTCCGTCATCGCTGCCGGCTCGTTCCCGGGCTTCCCGCGAGGTTCGACACGCGTCCCCGCCCAAGCTTCGGCCTTCCTCAGTGCCTCGCCCGCCTTCTCGCCGCCCCCTGGACGAAGAAGCCATCAGTTTGCTGCCCGAGGACTCCGTCTCAGCCCTGTTGGGTGAGGATGGTCGCTCCCTTTCGCCCGCCGACGTCGGTGTTGATGTCCCCTCGACCCTTCCGTCGTCGTCCCGTGCGGAGACCCTCTTAGCTTTGGATGAAGCCGCCAGGATCACCGCAGCCACTCTGCCAGCGGACTCCTGCCCAGCCTCTCCCCCCCCCTGAAGAGGAAGGTCTCTGCCTTGGTGGATGCCGAGCGTCAAGTTAAGAGGTTCAAGTCGCTTCCCCAGCCGCCTGGATTTGAGGAGCTGCGAGATGCCTTCTCAGCGCACCTGCAACTTCCCGCGTCTCGAGGGCAGGTGTTCTTCTCCGTTCGTCGCTGGCCGGCTGGCCTGGACATCACCTTCCGTCGGGACTGGTATGCCGGCCATTCCCAGGCTTCCTCCATCCCTCTTCCTGCGATGGACCCCCCTGCCGTGTCGCAAGCTGGCGGCTCCGCTCTTCTTCCCCGTTCCCCCCCTCGTGGCCTGGATTTGACTGCGTCCCTGGTGCGGAACACCTTAGCCTGCGCTGGGTTCCTGGAGCTGCTCACTCAAGCCCTGGTTCGTCGTGTGGAAGACGCCTGGCTTCCTTCTATCGCGCCGCCGGGTTGATCGGCTCTTCTTAGCGGAGTCGCCTACCGCGCCGCCTACCTCACGTCGGTCTACGCTTCGCTGCCTCCGCCGACTGTGCCCTGACCCCGTCTTGGCCATCCTTTTCCCTCGAGGTCTCATGTTCCCCGTGTTTCGCTGAGGCCTCCGCGCGGCGGGAGGTGTCTCCTCCCTCAGGTAAGGTGCCACGGAGGTTTTCCGATTCTCAGACTCGCCAACCTTCTACAGCCGCCGATTTTTCGTTCCGAAGCCTGGAGGAAGTGGCGTCAGGTTTCTTCTCTCGGCCTGTACAGATTTCGGCCCTCCTTCCGGACGGAGACTGCCAGAGCCCTGAAAGCAGCGGTCCAGCCTTAGACTGCGCAGGCGGCTTGGACCTTTCCGATGTGTACCTGCTGTCTCGATGCTCCAGGCCCCCAGGAAGTTCGCTGGTCGTGATCGACGGCGTCTTCTCCAGTTTCCCACGCTCCCGTTCGGTCTCAACCTCTGCCCTGGCGGTTCACCGGGCCGATGGACTCCTTAGTCGCCAAGGCCCGACAGTCCTCCTCCAGTCCGACGTCAATCTACCCAGACGACCTCTTCCTTCGCCGCCAGTCTGAGAGCTCTCTTGCGACAGACAAGGACGCGCTACTGCACCTCCTGACGCACTTGGGGCTTCCTAGTAGCATCTCCTACTCCTTGGGCGCCCGGCTTCCGGCGACGTATCGACGATGGCGCCGGTGCCCCAGATTCTCTCGCCTTCGTCGGTGGACCGACGCCGCTTGGCTGGATTCGGCAGTTCCCCGGGCATCTTCTCCGCCCCAGTACTCTCTGGGTTCGACGCGAGCCTCTCTGCGTGGAATGCTCATCTCCTGCCGCGGTTCCCCTTGACTTCCGGCCCTCGGCCCTCGGATTAACGCGCCTACCCGGCACCGGCCTCCACGTGGCGTAGGTGGGTAGTCCGCTCAGTCCCTGACTGAGTGGGCTAGCGGACGGGTGCCATCTTTGTCCAGGATTAGGACTTGATGTCAGCAGATATGTTGTTCAGCCTTTTCACTGGTCCGGTTTTTAAGGAGCTGTGCTAACCTAGGTCGTACCATGTTGGATTGGTCCTTAAAAATACTCGTGACTTTTTGGTCCTTTGGATCCCAAGTGTTTGCCGTGCTTGGAGACCCGTGTCGGGGGAGAAGAGGATCCTGGTGGCTGAGGTTCCCTTTGGGCTGCGGCTCACTGGTGCCAACACTCCACTTCGGCCTTGACTTCTACCTAAACGGGAGGCTAGTCGTACCGGCCTAGTCAATCGGCTCTTGTCACGTTGAGCCCTATCCCACTGTTGACATGCGGGTTGCTATACGGAGCACCATGCTATAGCTTCTGCTGCTGATTAGGTGCTTTACGCCAGTATTCCCCTGCATTCAACGGTGTGATAGAAGGCGGTGGCTCAAACGGTTCAATCGGGCTTACCCCCTTGAGTATATCTTTCGGGCAGTCTCCATTGTGCGTCGGCTGGAGACCCGCCGACAGTTGCACTTTCCCTTGTTGGGCTCGGTGGCGGGCGGGGACCCCCGGGGGATGAATATCTCTACTAATATAATATGGATAAAACCAAAAAACCAAAACTAGCACAGAAACGGCGCATAGACACCGACATTGCACATGACAGTGATTCAGACTGTGAGGAAGCGACGCCTCAGGCGTCGGCCGTATGGCCTCGCTTCCTCATTGTCCATAGCAAGGTGAAGGAGAAACCAGTTACCAAGCTGCATCCTTTTCTGGTGGGGGAGACCCTCAGGAGCCGTGTTGGCAGGCCTGACGCCCAGCGCCTCAGGTCTGGTGACTTGCTGGTGGAGTGCCGTACTCGGGCACACTCCAGCGGGCTACTGGGGCTCTCTTCCATCGGAGACACTCCTGTGGAAGTCACACCCCACAAAACTATGAATTCGTCAAGAGGCGTAATCAAAGATCAAGCTTTGGCAGAACTGTCAGAAGATGAACTTGTAAGGAACCTTAAGTCTCAGGGGGTGACTTGCGTCAGGCGCTTCGCTTCCAAGCGAGGTGGTGGGGAGATCCGTCTCCCTACCATCATCCTGACGTTTGGCACCCCCACCCCTCCTACTACCATCTGGGGAGGTTACTACTCCCTGAGAGTGAAAAAGTACGTCCCTCTTCCCCTCCGGTGCTTTAAGTGCCAAAAGTATGGCCATGGGCAGAAGACATGCCGTCAGGCAGAGGCTTCATGCGCCCGTTGCACTAGGCCCGGACACTCTGCTGAGTCCTGCACAGCCACCCCCCTGTGTGTGAATTGCCAGGGGGCGCATATGGCTTCGGATAAGAAATGCCCTCGTTGGATATCCGAGTGCAAGATTCAGCAGGTGCGTGTGGAGAAGGGGCTGTCCTTTCTGGATGCCAAAAAACTGGTTGAAGGCCCTGGTGCAGCTGCGGCTGCCCCAACCTCTAACACCTCAGTGTATACTTTTAGTGCAGCGGTGGCAGGCAAGCGCCCCACCAAAGACTTTTCATGTCAGACCCCAACTTCTTGGTTGGGGGCGGAGCCTCGGCTCATCTCGCCCCTGGAGAGTAACCCTCCTCCGGTGGTGACAAGGAGCCAGGGAACGCAGAAGGCGGACACTGCCGGTCCGGTTGTGCCGCCTTCTGTTGCCCCTAAGCCTCAGCCCCCACCCAAACCTGTTAGTCAGTCAACTCCAAAGGCTTCTGGCTCTGGTCAGCCTTCTAAGGCCGCTAACTCTAGCGGCAGGAACGCTGCCCAGGACCAGAAGTCTAAGAAATCTATGGGACCGCTGTGCGCACGGGCCCAGAAGGGGAACACAGATGTGCCCCTTCAAAACAAATATGCTGCACTGGAGGAGCGGATGGAGGGAGTGGAAGTTGTTGTTGCTGATGCTGCGGCAGCTCCACCCCCTTCCTCTCCGAAGAACCAGAGGAGGCCCGGGAGCCGGCCCCCCTCTGTTTCTTCAACTCCTTCCAAGGTAAAGGAAAAAGGGGGGAAAAACTCCTTACCCCCAGATCAGACTTAATCATGGACTCTTTGCTTCAGTGGAATTGTCGTGGTTTTCGAGCTAACTTTGAGGAATTACGTCTTTTAGTCAAGTTCTATAACCCCTCAGTCATATCTCTTCAGGAGACTTACCTGAAGACTTCTGACCCTGTGTCTTTTAATGGTTTTAATGTTATACATAAAGGCTCTGATTCGGAGAGGCGCTCGGGTGGAGCGGCTCTTCTCATTAGTAGCCAAATTTTATGTAGCCCCGTTAGCATCGACACCTGTCTTCAGGCTGTCGCTGCTCGGGTTACCTTAAAAAAGACCATAACCATATGCAGTATTTACCTGCCACCATCACTGCGGGTCTGTAGCAATGATATTTTTCACTTAGTAGATCAACTGCCCCCTCCCTTTATTCTCATGGGGGATTTTAACGGTCATGCTCACCTTTGGGGTAGTGACCACTCTGATGGCAGAGGTCAGATGTTAGAAGATGTTTTTTCTCAACTTAACCTATGTGTCTTTAACGATGGCTCACCTACATACTCTAACTCAGGTTCCGGATCTAGTTCTGTTCTAGACCTCACTGTGTGTGATCCTTCTCTCATGCTGGACTTTGACTGGAAGGTTCACGACGACCTGTGTGGTAGTGACCACTTCCCAGTAGTCCTGTCATCGGTCAGCTGTGAGGAGGATTCGCCGGTGGGG
>BTPG01000001.1:17263387-17328387 GCA_036245525.1 Semisulcospira habei
CGCTGGAATCTCAAGAAAGCTAACTGGTCTCTGTTTGCCTCTCTCTGTCAGTCTCGTCTTACAGAGGAGGTGGTCATGTCAGCTGAAGAACCTGTTTCTTGTTTTACTTCTATTTTGTTGGAGGTTGCAGGTGAAACCATCCCTAGAACTTCCACATCACTCCCTCGGAAGCCGAGAGTACCATGGTTCAATGAAGAGTGCCGCAAGGCCCAAACAATGCGCAAATCTGCTCAGCGACGTGCATTTCGTAATCCGTCGCAAGCAAATATTTTAACCTTTAAAAGACAGCGGGCGAAAGCCCGTTATATTTTTAAACGTGAACGCCGTGCTTCCTGGAGACGCTTCGTCTCATCTTTATCTTCTAGGACTCCGTCCCAAAAAGTCTGGAAGGCTGTTCGAAGAATTAGGGGCAGGGGTGGCTCGGCTTCTGTCGGCCATCTTAGAGATGGTGCCAGTTTGGTCACAGATAAAAAGGCTGTGGCCAATTTGCTTGCCTCCACCATTGCCCATAATTCTTCAACAGAGCATTATTCACCTTTCTTCCAGAGAGAGAAGGAGAAGCGAGAATCTTGTGCTTGTGATTTTATATCGGATAACTTGGAAGACTATAATGCCCCTTTTACGTTTTCAGAATTGCAGCAAGCCATGCAGAAATGTACTGACTCTGCTGCTGGATTAGATACCATCCATTATCAGCTCATAACACATCTGCCTGAGGATTCACTCCTTGTACTTCTCAAGGCCTTTAACCATATCTGGATAACCGGTCATTTTCCGCCATCTTGGCGCCAGGCTGTGGTTGTGCCAATTCCCAAGCCGGGTAAGGATCCTTCCGACCCGGGCAACTACCGGCCAATAGCTTTGACATCATGTTTATGTAAAACTATGGAACGCTTGGTCAACGCCCGACTGGTGTGGCATCTTGAGTCACAGGGTCTCATCACAGACCTCCAGTGCGGTTTCCGGCGCTTCCGTAGTACAACTGACCATCTAGTCCGCTTTGAGTCTTTTTATCCGAGATGCTTTTGTCAACAAGCAGCATGTCTATGCAATTTTCTTTGATCTTGAAAAGGCATATGACACTACCTGGAAGCATGGTATAATGTCTGATTTGTCGGACATGGGTTTTAAAGGGCATCTGCCCGTTTTTATTCACAATTTTTTGTCCAACAGGTCGTTCCATGTCCGTGTGGGCTCCACCCTCTCCGACTCCTTTGAACAGGAGATGGGTGTCCCGCAGGGCAGTATTCTATCTCCTGTTTTATTTAGCATTAAAATAAATAACATTGTAAAGGCCGTCAAGGATGATTCTGAATGCTCTTTGTTTGTGGACGACTTTGCTTTGTGTGCACGAGGTCGAGGACTTGCGTCCCTTGAGAGGCGCTTGCAGCTGTGCGTTGATCGCATCCAGGGGTGGGTGTCTCTCAATGGATTCAGATTCTCGCCCTCCAAGACAGTCTGTGTGCATTTTACTAACCAGACGAAATTTTTTCCAGAACCTAGCCTGAGCATTGCTGGAGTGCCAATTAAGGTGGCTGAAGAGGCTAAGTTTTTGGGGGTCATCTTTGACAAAAGATTGACCTTCTGCAACCATGTTAACTACCTTAGAACCTCTTGTCGGAAGGCCCTCGACATTCTTCGTGTCGTTGGTCGTACTGACTGGGGTGCAGACCGCATCGTCTTACTTCGACTGTACCGGGCCCTTGTTCGGTCCAAACTGGATTACGGCTCTGTGGTATATGGCTCGGCTTCCAAGTCTGTTCTGCAGCGTCTGAACACAATTCACCATCAAGGTCTGCGCATATGTCTGGGAGCCTTCAGGACATCTCCAGTTCCTAGTCTGTATGCAGAGGCAGGGGAGCCTTCTCTCAGGCTCCGCCGCATCCGCCTCATGCTCAGCTACGTTCTGAAGCTGAAGGCCCATCCAGAAAATCCTGCCTATGATTGTGTTTTTAACCCGTCGTTTGCAGAGATTTACGATGCCCATCCGGGAGCTGTCCGTCCACTTTCCTTCCGTATCCGACCTCATCTGCAGGCGGCCGGAGTGGACCTGGACAAAGTTTCGGAATCTCTGCAACACGTCACTCCACCCTGGCTACTACCAGTTCCTGACATCTTGCTGGACTTGACTGCCCACAAGAAGGATTGTACTCCACCAGCCATATACCAACAGAGCCTCAATGAACTCCTTTCAATTTTTCCTGGCTATTGTCGTCTTTATACGGATGGGTCCAAGTCTGAGGATGGAAGAGTGGCTGCGGCTGCAGTGTCCTCTCGCCATCCTAGACGCCCATTTAAGCTCCGTCTCCCTGACCATTCCTCTGTATTTAGTGCAGAACTGCAGGCCATTCTGCTAGCACTCAAGCATGCCTATCAGTCTCGGGAAAGGAACTTCCTGATTCTGTCTGACTCTCTTTCTGCCCTGCAGGCCCTTCAGGGCGCGGGAACAGACCATCCACTGCTGGTGCAGATTAGAGAGCTCTACGCGGACTTGATGAAGGAATATTATGACATCATTTTTATTTGGGTCCCAGGCCATGTGGGCATCGAAGGCAACAGAATCGCAGATTCTGCTGCCAACAGTGCCCGCAGTGACCCTGTCCCTGACACACAGACTGTCTATAGTGATTTTAAACCTGTTATTAGTGCGTACATAGCCCGCGAGTGGCAGTCCGAGTGGGACAAAGAGGAAGGGAACAAGCTTCATGAAGCTCTTCCTAAGTTGTCTGACAGTCTACCTTTCCGCTGCGGCAGCCGCCGTGAGGAGACTGTCCTTGCTCGGCTCCACATCGGGCACACATATGTTACGCACTCTTACTTACTTAAACAGGATGAGCGTCCATGGTGTTTTGCCTGTGATGAGCAGTTTTCTGTTCGACACTTTTTGCTGTATTGTGCTGACCTAATTGACACCAGATATAAACACTTCACAGCAGACTCCTTGAAGGTTTTGTTCCGGGATGTTCCCCCGGACAAAATCTTCAATTTTTTGAGAGAATGCAATATTTTTAACAAGATCTGAGCATTCATAGACTATGTGAATTTTTTTATTTGCCCTTTTTGAGAGTCTGTAGACGTTTCTTTTCCAGACATGTGCGACATTTTAGCCTGAGATTTTTAATCTATATTTACATCTTGTCTTAAGACCCTGCTTTTAGTCTGGATGACCAGATTTTTACCCATCCCGCCGTGAGATGGCCTTAGTCGCCTGCTCGGCGTTAAACCCAAAGAACTAACTAACTAACTAACTCGGATTAACGCACTATCTCATCGTCCGGCCAGTGATGCAGGCCGTTGACGAGCCCTTCATTGCTGGGATGACCTCCTCAGACACCAGGAGCTGCTCGCCCTCTCTGACAACACACCTTTGGTGGATTACTTCCAGGTACAAGGTGGCACACGCTCTCTCGAGCTTGGTATGCTTCTCTACCAGAGCTGGGGTTGGTGCGAGGACTGGACCTTCTTGGCGAGCCCGACACATTCCCGGACAGCTGTACGTCGGGACCGACTCGCTGTCCCGTCGCGGCCAGCTTTTGCATGCGGATTGGACCCTTCAGCAGGACATCTATCGGTGGACCCGCGCCCGTTAGGAGTCTCCCCAGGTCGACTGGTTCGCCACAAGGTGGAAGCTTAGGCTTCCCCTCTTCGTCGCCCCGATTCCCGATCCCTGGGCTTGGGCTGTCGATGCGCGCTCCATTCCCTGGGACGTCCTGGCGGCCTCCGCCTTTCCTCGACGATCCTCGTACCCAAAGTCCTCCTCAACCTTCAGCACTGCCCGGCGGCCCTCCTGTTAGTCGCTCCGTTCGCCTGGATCCGCCACAGGAACACTGGCCCTTCTCAGCCTCGCCACGGGCCCCCCCCCCCCCCCCCCCCCCCCCATGCGCCTTCCCACTCCTCGCACCATGCTCAAGCCACTGCGCCAGCCGCTGTTCCTCCCTGCCCGGAGCGGCTCATCCTTCACGACTGGAGGTGTGCGGCAAGCCCTCGGTGCTAGAGGCTACTCGGGTACAGCGGTGGAGGCGATCGCTGCGGCCCCCAGACCTTCGGCCATTCGAGCCTACGTGGGACATGGCGAGTCCTGTTTTCCTGATGCACCGATCACAGCCTGAACCTCACGGATTTGTCGTATCCGTAGCTGGCGGAGCTCTATCGGGCTCGGCTGAGACCTAGATCTAGCCCTTCACGGTGCGGGGTCACCTGTCCAGGCTCGCTGACACCGCGGACACCCAGACCCGGGCGCCTGCACAGACTCGCCGACCTTATGGGACACTTCGGAAGCCGGCGTCAGGCCTACCGCTCTCTCCTTCCCCGCTGGGACCTACACTGGGTGCTAACGTGGTTGAATTCTGCCCGATTCGAACCCTTACAGCGGCCCGTTCGCAGATGTGACACGCTACACGTGCTTCCTGCTGGCCCGGGCTACCACCTCGCGGGGGAGCGAGCTACACGCGCTTAGGCGCGTCCTATCTGCTTACAGTTCTGAGCGGACGGGTCCGTGCTACTTCTCACTGCCCCGGCCTTCCTTGCCAAACAGGTCCCTCTGACCGCGCCGCAGGTTTTACCTTACGGCCGCTATGAAACAAACCCCTGTCACAGGAGACCAGGTAACAGGATCCCGTGCGCACCTTTGACTGCTCTGCGACGATCTAAAGCCTTCCGCAGAGGGCGTGCACGCCTCTCCCTACCTCTGAGATCGGCGGAATGACATAACGGCCCAGACGTTCTCTTCCTGGCCCCCTGAGTCATTTGCTCCGCCTATCAAGATTTCTCCCTGCAGGGAGCGAAGAGGCTGCACATATGCGCACACGAGGTACGAGCCATGGCCACGAGCACCACGTTTGTTAGAAAATGCGCTGTCACGGACATCGTGGCTACCTTGGACGGGAAGACTGAATCTGTATTCGCCCGCTTCTACCTCAGGGACCTGGCGGGCCAGCGAGAGAATCTCGCAATGGTGGGGGACATCGCCGCGGCGCAACACTCCCTCCCGGCGCCACCTGCGCCGTTGGTATGCACTTCGCTAAAATTGTCGGGAGTTTGCGACTGGGAGGACGGCTCTTTTCCCTCCTAGGGAGTTGTCATGCGGCACCCTCCGCCTCATCGCAATTCTTCCACAAAGTCATGTCATCGGTAATGTTTTTGAGGAAACAAATTCATTTTTCTCTAAAAGGTATTTTTTCGAAAAATACTTACCGATGACATGACTCGGATGGCCCTCCCACCTGCCCCGCTTGCCGCTTTCGAGCGAAGTATCTGACTGGTTGGTCTCGTGACAGGAACTGGTAAGGAAGGAGCGGGAGATAACTCTCGGCCCCTCTGGGGTTCCCCGAGTGCCTAGCGGGTTGTGTAGGCACACAACGGGTAAGTAGGCTAAAATTGAGCTAGTAGTAGACATTTCCACAAAGTCATGTCATCGGTAAGTATTTTTCGAAAAAATACCTTTTAGAGAAAAATGAATTTTTTTTCACAAGCAGTGCAGGCACGTCCTGAGAAAGCCTTGTTGCTGTCGGGACGTTAAGCAATGTACAATCAAACCAAAAAGCCCCGTACTTTTGAAAAGTATTTCGAACCCCATGCAGGAATCGGGCCCTTGTTCGGTCCAAACTGGATTACGGCTCTGTGGTGTATGGCTCAGCTTCCAAGTCTGTGCTACAGCGTCTGAACACAATTCACCATCAGGGTCTGCGGATATGTCTTGGGGCCTTCAGGACGTCTCCAGTTCCTAGTCTGTATGCCGAGGCAGGGGAGCCTTCTCTCAAGCTCCGCCGCATACGCCTCATGCTCAGCTACGTTCTGAAACTGAAGGCCCATCCAGACAATCCTGCCTATGATTGTGTTTTTAATCCATCGTTTGCAGAGATTTACGATACCCATCCGGGAGCTGTCCGTCCACTTTCTTTCCGTGTCCGACCTCATCTGCAGGCGGCCGGATTGGACCTGGACAGAGTTTCGGAATCCCTGCAACACATCACTCCACCTTGGCTCTTACCAGTTCCTGACATCTTGCTGGACTTGACTGCCCACAAGAAAGACTCTACTCCACCAGCCATATACCAACAGAGCCTCAATGAACTGCTTTCAATTTTTCCTGGCTATTGTCGCATCTATACCGATGGGTCAAAGTCTGAGGATGGGAGAGTGGCTGCGGCCGCAGTGTCCTCTCGCCATCCTAGACGCCCATTTAAGCACCGCCTCCCAGACCACTCATCTGTATTTAGTGCGGAACTGCAGGCGGTTCTGCTGGCACTCAGGCATGCTTATCGATCTAGAGAAAGGAACTTCCTGATTCTGTCTGACTCTCTTTCTGCCCTGCAGGCCCTTCAGGGCACGGGAAATGACCACCCACTGCTGGTGCAGATCAGAGAGCTCCACGCGGACTTGATGAAGGAATATTATATCATTTTTATTTGGGTGCCAGGGCATGTGGGCATCGAAGGCAACAGGATCACAGATTCTGCTGCCAACGATGCCCGCAATGACCCTGTCCCTGACACACAGACTGTTTATAGTGATTTTAGACATGTGGCTAATGCGTACATAGCCCGTGAGTGGCAGTCCGAGTGGGACAAAGAGGAAGCTAACAAGCTGCATGAAGCCCTTCCTAAGTTGTCTGACGGTCTACCTTATCGCTGCGGCAGCCGCCGTGAGGAGACTGTCCTGGCTCGGCTCCACATCGGCCACACGTATGTTACGCACTCTTATTTACTTAAACAGGAGGAGTGTCCATGGTGTTATGCCTGCGACGAGCAGTACTCTGTTCAACACTTTTTGTTGTCTTGTGCTGATCTAATCGACACAAGGTATAAACATTTCACGGCAGACTCCTTGAAGGTTTTGTTCCGGGATGTGCCCCCGGACAAGATCTTCAGTTTTCTGAGAGAGTGCCATATTTTTAATAAGATTTGAGCGTTTATAGATTATGATGTTTCTATTATTTTGACCTTTTTGAGAGTCTTCCGACGTTTTCTTTAAAGACCTGTGCGACATTTTAGCCTGACATATTTTTTAAGGTATATTTACATCATGTCTTAAGACCTTTCTTTTAGTCTGGCTGACCAGATTTTTACCCTTCCCGCCGTGAGATGGCCTTAGTTGCCTACTCGGCGTTAAACCCAAATAACTAACCCATGCAGGAATCCTTTAAAAAAAATGCTGCCAACAGTCACATGCTTCCTGTTCTGCTCTCGATACTGCAGTTGAGTCACTTTTTTTTTTTTCTTTCTAGTAAGCCGTAAGTGGGACACAGAGCTGTCACCAAAAGGTGCACCCCCAGCCCCTCGCTCGTTTCATACACTGACTGCTGTGGGCAGTCGGCTTGTGGTGATTGGTGGTCGAGGAAGGTCCAACGAACACTTTGCTGATGTCCATATTTTTGACACAGGTGAGTGTTTTTAAGTCCCTTCTATTTATAGAAGGGACTTTTTCAGGCATCAGAACTGTCCGATTTTCAGCGATTTTCTGATTTTCCTGGCCCCTGTTTAATAACACTTTTGACTTGGAAATGGCTTTAAATAACTCTACAATTCTTCAAAATCGCCGTTTTCCGATTTTTTTTGGGTGAACAGTTCTGATGCCTGCTTTTTAAAGATGGGTTGCGGTGGGGCGAAATTAATAGCATGTCCATGTTGTCAAAGGTTGGCAGGCTAAACCTCTAACAATTGAAGTAACCAGATAAAAATTACGTCATGTCTAGTTATGCTAACATCGCTGCTGAATGTACATCTGGCGTGAAGCGCCTTATGTGTGTATACAACATAAAAGTATGTGTGTGAGTATGCATGTAAACAAGAGAATCTCCGATATTTCTGTACACACAAGCTTGAAACTTAGCGAAATACTTTCTTAAGTGGGTGGCTAAGAGAGCCTCCAAGCATATTGTAATTGAATGTCTCACTCATTGAAGACATGAACAACCGTTTATAGGAAGTCATTTGACCCAGATTAGAGTCTGTAATTTTTGTCATATTGAACTTTTGCATAGCTAGTTTGGAGAAAGACATTGGATGAGTTTGTTAGCCAGCTTTGTATCCTTTCAACTTCTTTAGTAAAAATTAATTCTTTTCAGAAAAGAATTAAAACACAAAAAAACCTTGACTTCTAGAGAAAGTCAGACAGTGCTGGTGACGTAAAAGAAGCAACTCCGTCACCACACAGACATAAATTATGACGTAATTCTCTCTCTCTCTTTCTCTCTCTCTCTCTCTCTCTCTCTCTCTCTCTCTTTCTCTCTCTCTCTCTCTCTCGTTTTCTCACACATATGCACACATCTACAAGAGGTATAGATCCTCATGTGCCTGGAGGGCGCATAAACATCTATGCCTCTCGAGGATGTTTGAAGCGCGCGCATGCACTCACGCATACACACACATCGACCTGCTTTCAGGAGAGCATGCAGGTGTACTTAGTATAGCATGTAGCTAGGTAAAGTCAACCTGATTTCACACAAATTATAGCAAGACAGAAATTGTACCGTGAAATTCTAGTTTTGTCACCATTTTCGCAAGTCTTGAATCGAAAGCGAAACTCATATCACATTAAATATAATTATAAAATTACGTAAAACCCAAAAAATACGTCATGACAAATGACGTTTGACAAACCAATGACACATGCGTGCATCTCCTAGAGGCATAGATCCTCAAGTGCCCGGAGGGTGCATGAATATCTATGCCTCTTGAGGATGTTTGCAGCACACGCATACATACACATCAACGCGCTTTCAGAAGAAAATGCAGGTGTACTTAGTATAGCATGTAGCTAGGTAAAGTCAACCTGATTTCACACAAATTATAGCAAGACTGAAATTGTATCGTGAAATTCTAGTTGTTTCCTCAAAAACATTACCGATTACATTACTATTTGGAAACATACACTTAGCTTACCATTTCAGCCAAAATTCCATTGTATACCTACACAACAAGGGAGGCGACCCAAGGGCGCCGTAGCCAGGCACCCTGAGTAGCCTCCCGTACCTCCCTATCTGATTGCGTGCCCAGTGGTGTCCCGCCAGTCTGAAGCTTAGCTTACCGCGAACAGTTGTGTTCAAGCCTACTGGACGTTTTGGCTGTGTACAGTTGTGAACCGGTCGTACCTTGGATTGGAATTTACCGTGGTTTACCGTGCCTGCCTTGGATTACCTTCGTTCTCTGGATTTACTTGTGGGTGCTGGTGCTTCCGTTGGATTATCATGGTTTTTCCGTTTGATTTTGGTGGTACTTCTGTTGGATTTGGGAGGTAATGGGCCGTTCTCCACTGCACACGAAGGCCCTACAACCTTCAGCCATGTGTGACGGGTGGCAGCTGAGTGAAGTTTCCCTCCAAGAACCCTACATGCGTGCGTCTGGTGTGTTTGTCCCATTACCACTATGGCTAGCACGTAACAGTACCCTACGCCCTTCGTAACAGGTTCCTCCCGGCCCGAGTTCTCTCGGGCTCAGACGCGACTACTGGTTAGTGGCCCGCCAACCCCTAGGACGGGACTACTGGACCCTGGTGCGTCCGCTCCCCTGAGCTTAGCCCACAGCCTCCCGGCCCGAGTTCTCTCAGGCTCAGACATGGCTACTGGGTGGCGGCCCGCCAACCCCTAGGATGGGACTACTGGACCCTGGGGCATCTGCTCCCCTGAGCTTGGCCCACAGCGAGCTTGCTGGCCCCGCCTCCCGGCCTGAGTTCTCTTGGGCTCAGACACGGCTACTAGATATCAGCCCGCCAACCCCTCGGAACCAGGCCAGCACCGATGTCCTTCGTCCCGCTCCACGGTCAGTGACAAGTGCCCCCGGCCGGACGAGGCTACTGGACCTTTGTGCGCTTAGAGCCTGGCCCACAGCGAGCTTGCTCGCCCCGCCTCCCGGCCCGAGTTCTCTCAGGCTCAGACGCTGCTTCGTGGAATTGGCACCCCCGCTCCTCAGAACCAGTCCAGCGGCTACCTCGATCATCCCACTCCACGATGAGTGACACGCGCCACCTGTTGGACGAGACTGCTGGACCTTTGTGCGCCCAACCCTCAGAGCCTGGCTCACAGCGAACTTGTTCGCCCCGCCTCCCGGCCCGAGTTCTCTCGGGCTCAGACGCGGATGCTCGGGAGTAGCCCCGCCGCTCCTCGGATCCCGGCCCACAGCTCTACGGTGAGTGACAAGTGCCCCCAGCGGGACGAAGCTACTGGACCTTGTGCGTCCCCTCCTCAGAGCCTGGCCCACAGCGAGCTTATTCGCCCCGCCTTGCGGCCCGATCTGCTCTGGACTCCGACACTGATACTCGCTGTCAGCCCCGCCGCTCCTCGAACCCACCACCGGCTACGTCGACCACCCACTGCTGGTGCAGATCAGAGGGCTCTACGCAAACTTGAAGGAATATTATGACATCATTTTTATTTGGGTCCCAGGGCATGGGGGCATCGAAGGCAACAGATTATGCTGCCAACGATGCCCGCAACGACCCTGTCCCTGACACACAGACTGTTTACAGTGATTTTAGACATGTGGTTAGTGCGTACATAGCCCGTGTGTGGCAGTCCGAGTGGGGACAAAGAGGAAGCTTATAAGCTGCATGAAGCCCTTCCTAAGTTGTCCGACGGTCTACCTTATCGCTGCGGCAGCCGCCGTGAGGAGACTGTCCTTGCTCGGCTCCACATCGGGCACACGTATGTTACGCACTCTTATTTACTAAAACAGGAGGAGCGTCCATGGTGTTATGCCTGCGACGAGCAGTACTCTGTTCAATGCTTTTTGCTGTCTTGTGCTGATCTAATCGACACAAGGTATAAACATTTCACAGCAGAGTCCGTGAAGGTTTTGTTCCGGGATGTGTCCCCGGACAAGATCTTCAGTTTTCTGAGAGAGTGCCATATTTTTTAAGATTTGAGCATTTATAGACTCTGATGTTTCTATTATTTTTACCTTTTTGAGAGTCTGTCGATGTTTTCTTTAAAGACCTGTGCGACATTTTAGCCTGACATATTTTTAAGGTATATTTACATCATGTCTTAAGACCTCTTTTAGTCTGGCTGACCAGATTTTTACCCATCCCGCTGTGAGATGGCCTTAGTTGCCTACTCGGTGTTAAACCCAAATAACTAACTAACTAACTCACTCCGCGATGAGTGACGGCACCCCCGATCGGGTGCGGCTACTGGATCTGGTGCGCCCACTCCTCACTGCCTGGCCCACGGCGAACCAGTTTGCCCCGCCTTGCGGCCCGACTGCCTTCCGGCTCAGTCGCGGTTACTCGGGAGGATCGCGCTAGGATTCCGGGATACCCCCAGTCGCCCTCCCACGCGCGCTCCCGCGGGACCGGACCTCTCACTCGTAGGCGCTTACTTCTCAGCACCACAGGACCCAGATCTTTGACGAGACGGCCGACGCACTTCCGGCCTGGCACCGCCTCCTTTTTGCACCTGGCTACTTCGCGTTCCTCAACCGACCCCATGCACGCCCCGGCATGCATCGCCCGCCCATGTCTCCCGACACCAACGAGCCCCCAGCTGTCTGCCAAAGGACTCCATCGCGGTCCTCCTCAGAGATGACAATCGCCCTTGTCGCCGGTGGCCCCCTGGCCCCTCGGATGGAGACTTCCGGTCCTTCGAGGCGACGGCGCGGCTGATCACTTCCTGTCTTCCCCGCAGGACTGCCCTCCGTCCCCCCTGCTCAGAGGAAGGCGTCGACCCAGATAGATGCCTCCTGACCCTCCGGGCGATCCCCGGTCCCTGGTTCCGGGACCTTGACGAGGCGTTTCCGCGCTCCAGCAGCAGAGCTCCTGAGCGACACTGGCTTCTTCTCTGACTCCTCGGGCGGCGGACTTGGACAGCGCTGTCCGCCTACGCAGGTACACGGCTCCCTTTTGGACCTTCACAAGCAGTGGTTACCCCGGCACAGTGACAGCTCACGGCTCTTCAGCTTCGCTCCGCCACTCCCTCTGTGGCTTGGACGGGGCTGCGACCCTCTTCCGCTGTCGAGGGCACTGGGCTGCGACACGTGGCTCTCGCTGCTCCCAGACGACCTTTGGGCCCATTCCACCAGCTCCGAGGGCCTCCTGATCTCCTTCGATCTCCTGCGGTCTCCTCCGCTGCTGCGGCGCTCTCCCCTGTGGACCGCTGTCCCGACAGATCGGCGCGGAGCCGACACTCTTCGCGTCTGGGTCGCCACCCGGCTGCGGAAGGCCGCCACGGAGGGAGTCGCACGACATGGTTCCCCTGCCTTCTACACCCGTCTCTTCATGGTCTCCTAGCCCAGCGGCAAGTAGCGTCCGGTCATCGTCCTCTCGGCGCTGAACAGTACATCGCCGCATCTGCGTTCCGCCTGGTGACAGCCTGTGCCTTGCGGACGGCGGTACAGGCCATGGACTTCGCCGTCAGCCTGGGCCTGCCTGACGCATTCCTGCACTCGCTTCTTGAACGCCGTCGTCGCCGAGGCCAGGCTGGCCGCCTCGAACCCACCTCGAACTGCTGGGATGATCTGCTTCGGAGCAGGACAGAGTTGCGCTGCACGATCTACCCAATCGGCTTGGCCTCCCAGTCAACTTCGGAAAGTCGGACCTCTCACCCTCCCACCGGTGGTGCGCTTAGACATGGTTTCTGGCCGACCGCAACGTGGTGGGACTTCCGGAGCCTCGGTTCCAGACGCTGGCGACCTTCGTCCGGCGGGTATTTCGAGCGGATGCAGTTCCCTCCAGAGTCGGGCTTCAGCTCCTGGACCTGATGACCGCGGCGGCGGCGGATGTCTTACCTCTTGGCCGGCTTCCTCCCGAGCACTTCGGCTGCTTCGGCTTCGCCCCTGTTGCCCCGATGCTCAGCTCTCGGCTCCTCTGCTGGACAGTTCCCGTCAGGTGTTTCCCTCGCCACACATGGCCTCGCCCTGCGCGGACGCAAGCCTCGCCGGATGGGACGCGCACCTTCTACCGATGTTCCTCACGGCTTCTGTTACACTATAAGTGTATACGGTCATCACCGTCAGCTATTTGTATAAGTTCCCTTGATATGCCAATAACGAGGGTATAATTAGTGCCATGGGCAGAGCAGGGAGAGGGTAAATGACACGGGCCACTTTAGCTGTCATAAGCTCACGCAGGATGCTGGCCCTATTAAGCTGGGACTAATGAATATATATATATACTTTAGTAGTGGTGGATACAGACTCCTGTTGAGGAGGAATAATTATGAGGGACAGTAATAGCCCCTTTGACAGATTTGGGACAAGGGGGCATGGTCCACCAGAACAGATGTAGAATATTATGTTTGACAGTAATAGCACCTTTGATAGATTGGGACAAAGGGGTGATGCCCCCCAGAACGGCTATATATATTGGGGAAAACCACCAGAACAAGAGAGCTCGGAAGGAAGGAAGCAAGCTCCGAGAGAGAGAGAGCTCAGAAGCAAGGGACAGAGTTCCAATTTCGCCATTTCGTATTTCATGCTAGTAGGTTGGTTTTGCCCAACCTATTAGAAGTATGATCACCAAGCAATAAAAGACTCTTTTGGAAACACTCTTGGCTGGCTGCGTCTTCCATCAACAACCCTTGCGTGTGGCTGTAGTGTAACACTTCCTGCCACTGACCTCCGGACCTCGCGGACAGGCACTTCAACGGGTTGGAGCTGGCGGCAATTGGGCGAGCCCTCTTCGCGTGGGAGACACACCTCCGACTCCTGGAGCTCCTCGTCCCCTCCGACACCTCCACAGTGGTCTCCTGGATCCAGCAGCGGGGCGGGTCACGCTTCCCCTCCCTCTGCATCCTCCTGTCCCAGATCCTCCGGTGGTGCGAAGATCGCGACATCCCTCTCCAAGCGCGACACACCCCTGGCCACCTGATGGTCCTGCCGACTCCCTCTCGCGGCACGGCCGGCTTCTCGACACCGAGTGGGCACTCCACCCGGATATGTTCATATGATCTGCTCGCAGTGCGAGACCCCCATGATCGACCTCTTCGCAACACAGTGAAATCGCCAGCTCCCCCTCTGGGCGGTCGACGCGCTCTCCATCTCTAGGGAGGCCCTCTTCGCGGATGCTTATCCGCCCACGATGCTAGTCCCAAGGTCCTGCTCAAGGTCAAGGGCGCCACGCGGTGCTGTTGCTGTTGGCCCGGTTCTGCTGGACCACCGACCTCCTGAGCCTTGCCACGGGCCCCTCCCCCCCCCCCCCCCCCCCCCCCCCCCCGCCTGCCCTGCGGCTCCCTACCCAGTGCACAAGGCTCAAGCAACCCTGACGCACGCGGCTGTACCACCCGTGCCCCAAGCGACTTCTCCACACACGACTGGTGTTTGTGCGGCGCGCCCTCGCTGCTAGAGGTTCTCAAGTGCAGCGGTGGAGGATATCGCTACAGCTCGCAGGCCTTCGACCAGACGTGTCTATGAGGGACAGTGGCAAGTCCTTCGGTCCTGGGGCAATGACTGGCACCTCTCCCCCACAGATCTGTCTCCTCCTCTATCTATTGATCGAGCAGAACTTGGCGCCGATCACCATCAGGAGCTACCTGGCCATGATAGCGGACACGTGTCATTGTGAACTCCATTAATGGTGCGCGCAGTGCATACGCATTGGTTTGTCAAGCGTCATTTGTCATTTTTTTTTTTTTAACGTAATTTTATATTTAACGTTATATGAGTTTCGCTTTCACATCAAGACTTGCAAAAATGGTGACAAAAATGAATTTTTCTCTAAAATGTATTTTTTCGAAAAATACTTACCGATGACATTACTATTAGCAAACGTACACTTAGCTTAACATTTCAGCCAAAATTCCATTGTGTACCTACACGACAAGGGAGGCGCCCCAAGGGCGCCGTAGCCAGGTACCCTGAGTAGCCTCCCGTACATCCCTATCCAGTTGCGTGCCCAGTGGTGTCACGCCAGTCTGAAGCTTAGCAAGCAGGGCAGGCGGGAGGGTCCTCTGAGTAATGTCATCGGTAAGTATTCATCGAAAAAAATACATTTTAGAGAAAAATTCATTTGTTTCCTCAAAAACATTACTGATGACATTACTATTAGGAAGAATAGCAAATAGGAGTTGGGTGCCGCCTAGAATCACACTCCCTGTAAACGGGCCCACCAGACGCGCCCACCCCAGGGCACATTCCCGACCATTTCAGCTAAGCTAAACGCAAGGCGCCTTAAGCGCCGGGAGGGAGTGTCGCGTCATGGCGAAAGCCCCAGCCAGGGCTAGGGTCACCCGCGGGCCCGAGAGGTCACCGCGGCAGCATCGGGCGAAGGCAGATCACACCCGCCAGCCCACGGCCGCCACAAGACTTGATGGTGCAGTTGCGGCCGAAATGTGACGCTCGTGGCCAGGGCTCTAACCTCGTGCGCCCTGATCTTCAGCTTCTGAGCATCCTCCGGGGAGAGGTCCAGGTAGGCGGACCGGATAACCCCCGTGGAGCCAGGAAGATATCGTCTGGCCGCGAGGTCTGGCCTTCGGGGAACAAAGCAGAAGGAGGCGAGAACGTCCACTCCGGATGGGTTCGGATCGGTGCAGGTACACCCGTAAAGCCCTCCCCGGGTCCTGCTGTCTGGTCTCCTGAGGTAGGGGTAACCCCTTCAGCGCCGTATGGGGATCACCTGAGGCGTGGGTAATGGAGACTGGGTCTTGGCCAGGAAGACGGGTCGGTCAGGAGCTGCACAGAGCCATCAGTTCTGCACTGTACGCAGGCGAGGGCCAGGAGGAACCGGTCTTCCGGGTCAGGTCTGCGAAGCGAGCCAAGGGGAGCGGTTGAAGCGGTCCGCATAGAGCCATGTCAGCACCCAGGGTAGGTCCCAGCGCGGAATCAGCGAGTGGGGGGCAGGCCGCTGGGGGCCGAAGCGTGCCATAAGGTCGGCGAGGTCCTTGCCAGAGCCCGGGAGCGGGCGGCCCAGGTGGAGACACGTGTCCGCTATCATGGCCAGGTAGCTCCTGAGGGTGATTGGCGCCAAGTTCTGCTCGATGAATAGCCAGAGGAGGAGACAGATCTGTGGGGGAGAGGTGCCAGTCGTTGCCCCAGGACCGAAGGACTTGCCACTGTCCCTCATAGACGCGTCTGGTCGAAGGCCTGCGAGCTGTAGCGATATCCTCCACCGCTGCACTTGAGAACCTCTAGCAGCGAGGGCGCGCCGCACAAACACCAGTCGTGTGTGGAGAAGTCGCTTGGGGCACGGGTGGTACAGCCGCGTGTGTCAGGGTTGCTTGAGCGTCGTGCGGTGGGTGGGGAGCCGCAGGGGGGGGGGGGGGGGGGGGGGGGGGGGCGTGGCAAGGCTGAGGAGGTCGGTGGTCCAAGACTTGGTCCAGCAGAACCGGGCCACCAGCAACAGCACCGCGTGGCGCCCTTGAGCTTGAGCAGGACCTTGGGACTAGCATCGTGGGCGGATAAGCATCCGTGAAGAGGGCCTCCCCAGAGATGGAGAGCGTGTCGACCGCCCAGAGGGGGAGCTGGCGATTTCACTGTGTTGGAAGAGGTCGATCATTCCACCATCTACAAGGGCCTCCTGTTCACTATGACGCATTGGCACATCTGCAAGGCTTTTTCAAAAGGAGATATTTCAACATCAGAATCAAAGTCAAAGACAAAAGGTAGAGACCCTTGACAGCGAAGACAGCTCTCATAGGGACTTTGAGGGTTATGGTTCATCCCATCTTCTTGTGAAAGTAAAATTTAAATTTTAAAAGTTTACCCCTATTCGTGTTTACTAGAAATAACGTAATTCTGTTATTAAATGAAAAGTTTTCTTTCTTTCTGTTTTTGTGCAACTTTTAACCACGAGGTTCTGACACACTACAGCAGGATGTGGATCAATCAGGATAGTTCAAGGGTGCTGCTCAAGTGCGCCTTAAGGTAGCAAGCTTTTCTGTCACCACCCTTGAACTAGCATGGTCGATGTGTCTGCTGGATTCTTTTATAGTCTTCACAGGACAACTCCCACATTTTGATGTTTCGTCCTTGTTGCTACTGACAATACTGTACTGTAGAAAAGACATGTAACTCACCAACTGTATCTTTCGTTGAATAGTATCTTCATTAATTGTCAAGGGATTAATGGAAAGGTTCGTGACGTCTGAATATTATTTAGTGACAACACTGAGAAGCCTTCAAACTTCAAAGGCAAAATTCAAAGGTGAATCATGTAGGCTGCAGCATTAACCCTTATCATTCAGAATACACCAATGTGTGAAATAAGTTTGACTAAAATAGTTCAAGGGTAGCGCCAAGCTATTCTGGCACCACCCTTGAACTAAAGTGATCAGTCTATATCCTTATCTATAAGAACTATAACTTAGCTTGCATATGGCAGTGTACAAATTTGAAGCTTTTAGCGTCAGTATGATATGGGTTAATTTCAAAATTGGGTATGATACTAACAGTGGATAGGCTCTGTAACACATTACAAATTCATAATTTAAAAATGAAAAGGTTTGATGTTTCCTGATTTGTGTGTATCATTAGCTATGAAGAAGCAAAACTGAATTTTATGGTGTGCATTTTTTGTGTTGTATGCTACTTTTGTAATGTTGATTTATGTGTCGGCATCAACCCATTGTCAAAATGTGCCTTCTTTCCATGCACAGAAACTAAGCAATGGCTTCAGCCCCAGTTGAAGGGCACTGCGATGTCAGCCCGCGGCCAGCACATAGCAGAGCTAATTGGGCAGTGCTTGGTGGTCTTTGGAGGAACAGGACAGTTTAGTGCAGAGACCATGCAGTGTCAGGACTTCTACACAGACACATTTATCATTAATGCAGGTTAGCTCAGTTCATTGCTTTAAAAAATTACAGACAAAGAAACATAAGTGCCAAGTGTGTACTGTAAAAATACAAGAAAATAACCTACAAAGAATGAAACATGCGAAAGAAAGACGAAGACAAAATAACTTGTGTGTTTCTTTCTTTTTTGTAGTTTTGGTTTATTGCTTGTCTACAGGTGCAATGGTGATCATATTAACCCATTCACTGTTGAGAAAAATGAACACAATCATAGATCCTTATACTATAAACCTCTGCAGTTGGACTTATGAGGAGCTATTCTTGCTGAAGTCACTCTGTATCCATGTTCCTTGGACAGTTCCATGTTTCATGTTCTTTACAAAGAATTAATAAATAGTCCAGACACAAAATGTGTCTACTAGCAGTTAACTCATTCTACCCCAGACACCCCACAGCAAGATAAGGATCGACCATGATAGTTCAAGGGTGATGCCAGAATAGCTTGGCACCTATGGGCAACAAGCTATTCTGGCATCACCCTTGAACTATCATGGTCGATCTGTGTCCCGCACTAGAGTGCAGTCTTCAGAAGACAACGGCAAAATTTGGGGATTTCGGTCTTGGGGTAGAATGAGTTAAGGGAGGGATGAGCAGTTATGCATGTCGCTACCGGTAGTGTACATACAACTCAGGTGGCTACATGCACAAGGGATTAAACTTGCTCTAAAAGTGCTTATGGGCCAACACTCGATACAAACAATATTCTGAGGAAACAAAAAACTTGGGCTTTCTTTAACCCATTGCATCCTGAGGCAGAATTTTTTTTATTTATTTGCGTGTTGTCCTATGAAGGCTACATTACAGAACTGGAGTTAGACCAACCATTTTAATTAAAGGATGGTGCCATGCCTCAGGCGCCAAGCTATTCTGGCACCAGCCTTGAACTATCATAGTCAAATTTATTTAATAATAATAATAATTATATTCATAAAGCTCAAACTCCCTGCAGTGCAGGCTCTAAGCACTGTAGAATGCAAATCAAAGTTAAAAACTAAACACAAATCAATAGACAGCAGCAACACAAAATACAAATATTACAATACAAATTCAAAAATTAACAGCACATAACCACATCTAAAGCACAAACAACCATCGCAGCAAGGACTGGCACAGGATAATCATGATGTTATTGTGAAACAGAAGAGACTGGAATTTGGTAAGACAGAGTAGTGCGATTGGAAAAGATGTGTTTTAAGCTGACTTATGAAAGAAATTACTGTGGGGGCATCACGAATGTGCTTCGGAAGCGAATTCCAAATGACTGGGGCCTGGAAAGAATAGGACCTTTGTCCAAAGGACTTTGTATTTATTTTCAGTCTTTCAAAAGTTTTTCACTGCAAGAGCGTAAGGTGTGGGAAGCTTGATAAGTAGTTAACATACTGGAAAGGTAGAGAGGCAGTGTACCATCGAAATGACGGAAGGCGAAAGTAGCTACCTTGTACTAGTACTCAATCCTAGCTTTGATGGGAAAGCAGTGAAATTGGTACAACAAGAATGACACGTGATCTTTTTTGTATTTCTGAAAAATGATGCGAGCTGCACTGTTTAATATTCTCTGAAGTCGAGCCAGTTCTTCAGATGACAGGCCCACAAACAAACAATTACAATAGTCAATGCGGCTCAAAATCGGTGAAGACAAGCTGAGTGGTGGCAGACTGAGTCAGGAAAGATCTTACAGAGCTGATTTTCTTCAGCTGGAAATATGCTGCTCTACAGATGGAAGTAATATGGTCATGCATAGACAAAGTAGAGTCCAAAAGAACTCCAAGGTCATGAACACAGCGTTTGAAAAGTATGTTGGCTTCACCAACAGTCAAGCTGCTGCAGGTGACCTGGGAAAGAGTGTTATATGACGCGACACACATTGACTCAGTTTTGTCATCATTCAGCATGAGCTTATTTCAAGCAAAAGTGTATCAGGATGATAACTGGTTGAATGATTAGTGTGTACTGCTTCTACTACTTTGAGTGCTTCCGCTCAGCGGTGAATAGAACCAGATATTTGTGACCACAGATTTGTGCTGTAATATTTTTGTCATGTATAAATATCTCCTAGCATTTTGTGGATTGTTTAAAAAAAAACTGTAAATAAACGTGAAAAATCACTCTAGTGTTTCACTTTTATGTTTATGTTCATAAAAGATTACAAACTGTATGGAATGTACAAGCAACAATGCACTCTTCTTTTGTTTACAGTTTCATTTACATCTGATAATGCAGCATATATCTCTGGGTTGTTTTACTGGTGATTTTCACATTTTTGTTTGTGTGTACTTGCAGAGGAAGTCGGCAAAGGCGGAGCGAAAGCACCCGTGAATGGTAGCGGTGATGCCTAGTCCAGTTTTAGTGGATTATTCTTTGATTCATGGAATCATGGTGACGGTCTTGAGTCCTGGAGACTAAGCTTTTTCAAAATCCCCAAAAGCTGAATTTCAGCTGTTTGGTTCAGACAGAACAGCCTTTCAAACAGCTTGTTAGATCTTGCAAGAGACTTACATTCTCATGAGCCCCTGCAGATGCAGGGGCTCATGAGAATTTATATCTCTTGCTGGCCTTGAATCATAGTGTATAACTCGTCCTTGGAACGTTTTTAGTCTTTTCAGTTTTTCACACTGTCACCCTTGTCAGTACTTTCGGCAATGAACAGTTTTTATTTAATCGATAGCCAGCAACATCATGGCAGCTCAGACTCTTCCTAGTGTGCAAAAGTTATCGAGCAGGCATCATCTGCTGTTGGCCTGTGCATGGCTGTGTGGAGCCTGATGTTAACCTGATCCCCTTTGCTCACTTTGCTTCTGAGTCGCCCATAAAACATTAGATTATTTATGAGATGGAGATGGAATAGTTTTACCAATGCTGTCATCATGATACATGTACTTAAATTTTTGTCACAATTTCACATTTTGTGGATATTATACAGGAAATAGTGGAGCCATGGTTGTAAATAGTGTATTTTTACACATATTTGTAATTTTCTTGTTTTGCCTTGCATCTAGTTATGTACATTGCCTTCATTTTGTAAATTCACTAAAACTGCAGTTCTCTAGAACTTGTTGGATCTGCTACAGTTCGATTTATGAACACAAATGTCAGCAGTAAATGCCTTCACAGACAGCTGGTGATTGCAGAATAGAGATAGTGAGAATGACCCTTGAATAATTATAATGGTACCGTTTCAGAAAAAAGAGTAAAATGTGCCTGCTCTGCTCACACACAAGTACGAAATGTACTTTAAAGGCAGCCATTTGTACCTAAGCAATAGCAATTCATAACCCATTCAGCCCTGACGCAGCAGCTGCAGGAGATGGGTCGACCATGATAATTCAAGGGTAGTGCCAGTTTAGCTTGGCGCCAAGCTAATCTGGCACTACCCTTGAATTATCATGGTCGACCCATCTCCTGCAACTGGTGCGTAGTCGTTAGATGATGCCTCTACAATTTGGGAAATACGTGCATCAGGCTAAATTAGATAATTGTTACTGGTAAAGGTTGATATTGTTTTGATATTAAACACTGGTTTCATGTTACAACACAAGTGCTTATTTGATGTTGCCACACATAAGTGTACCACTAACCACAGGTTATTTTCTGATCATAAAAGTTAGTGTATTTATATGTACCTTGGGTGGAAAATTTTTATTTGCATACTTACTTATGCCTGTCACCCCTCCCAGGGTATAGGCCGTCGAGGAGAGACCTCCAGCGACTCCTGTCCTGTGCTTCTCCTTCAGTTTTACTCCAGGTAGTTCCCAGTCTCTTGATGTCTGCTTGGAGGTCTCGACGCCAGGTGTTTCTCGGCCTGCCTCTTTTCCTCTTTCCCTGGGGGTTCCATGACAATGCCTGCCTAGTGATACTGGAAACTGGCAATTGTGTCCCTGGATAGAGAGAGGCGGCTCGGTCCTGTGGCTTCCGAAGACTTCCGGTTTTCACCACACGACGTCATAAATCTTCAGGTAGAAGAACCTTTCTCCTCCAGGAAAGGAATTGCTTTTTGTTTATTCGTCGGCGTTTCTGTAGCTATTTCCTTATTTGCAGGGTGGGGAAGCTACCCCCACGCCCAACCCCCTTACTAGGAGGACCAGGGGTTTTCTGTCGGGGTCTCCTTCCCTTAGTTGGTTCACGTACCCTATTTCATTCGGTGCACCCCTCTCGCGAGGGACCCCCTATCCACCACCCAGGGGACGCACCTCAACGTCATATGGTCCCAGCTCGAGGTTTTTGTTTGCATGCCTTTGTTTAAATTTTAGCATTCATGTATAAATAAATTTCTGTTTTTGTATTTGAGATTCTGTATGTTTGTATTTTTGTGTACGCTTGTGGGGGTGTGTGTGCGCGGATACAATACTGTATTCATCTGAGCTTTGAACTCCGTCAGCAGTGCAACCCTATGAAGGCAAAGAAAGTCAGAAAATGTTTGTGAAAAGTAAAATTTTTATTTTTAATACAATGAAACTTTAGCTTTTCACAAAAACGGACTGGTGTCTTTTGCCACACGGGGCAGTGTGTCGCTTGACCAGTTATTGGACACGCTAAGGTCACAACATTTTCCACATCTTGTAAAAGATGATGCACCCACACAGACGTATTTGTTGGTTGGTTAGTTCGGGTTTAACGTCCACAGCACCGAGGTGATCATGGACGGCCCTGACGGGCGGGTTATGGGGGACAGGGAAATCTATTGCCTATGGAGTACGACCTGAACACTGATCAACTCAGGCGCACTCCAACTGTGCCACTTTGATTTACCAGGACCTTTCAACGGACATGCTATTGAACAAATCCGTTTTTTCCCCCTGGATTGTGAATCCAGCTGCCGGGACGGGATTCGAACCCACGACCCGGCGATTCCCTTCGCTCTCCTGCTCCGACGTTTAACCGCTTGAGCTATTTCGGACTCCCGTCGTCGTATTTGTTCTGACGCCAAATACTAAAATAGTCTCCTGTTCCAGTCTCTCAGTGAGACCCTTCCATCTGCAAAAGACATGAATTCACATGAGCCCCTGCAGTCGCAGGGCCTCATGAGAATCCATGTCTCTTGCTCACCATAACTGGCACCAGCTGTTTCATTTGTTTAGGGTTTTAGCGTATCGTCCGATTTCTGAAAATCCAGTGACAACACAATTTCATAAGGAAATCGGTGCTAAAATTAGAAATCCGGAGTGATCTGTTGAGTAAGCTTAACCCATTTTAACCCCAAGGCCACATTTCCCAGACTGGAGGTTTGACCTAAGCACTACCGGTATGTACCAGTTGCAGGAGGTGGGTCGCGGACCATGATAATTCAAAGGTAGTGATAGATTAGCTTGGCGCCGAGCTAATCTGGCACTACCCTTGAATTATCATGATCGATCAGTCTCCTGCTATAGTGTATTGGTGTTAAATGGGTTAACACCCTCCCCGCCACTCCCCCAAACCTCTTCTCTCCAGTTGTAAGAGTTTTCAAGTCGAGCAATGAAAAGAGGTTAGGAAATGCCTTCTCTCTTCATAGTCTCTTCTATTGTGAGACGTAAATGTTTTTTTGTTTGTTTTGGATTTTGTTTTTTTAATTCGTAAAATGCAAAATAAATTGTAAATCTCCGGCACCCCCTCAGTCGTAGAAGTCATGGGGTTAAATCACTCAAGACTTAACTCCTTTACAACCCTCGGCTAAAAATAAGGTCTCTGAAATCATCGCAAGTAAACTCTGCTGAATGACTCCACCTGCTGATGTAAACGAGGGCAACAAGCTCACAGCGCGGGCTCATGAAGATCTATTGTCTCAGTTGTACATTCCGGTGTCGTTCAACTGTGTTCCGGAAGTGGAAGGCCGGGATTAACCCGTTCAGTGCCGAGCAAATTTGACCACCACCCAACTACCAGAGGCATAGATCCTCATGAGCACCCGCAGTCGCTCATGAGGATCTATTATTATTTATTATTATTATTACATGGCATTGAGTTATAAATATGAGAAATGCCACGCCATAAATACTAGGTATTATTATCTATACCTCCTACTGTGACCATGGTAATTCAAGGGTAGTGCCAGATTAGCTTGGCGCCTGAAGGCGCCAAGCTAATCTGGCACTACCCTTGAATAATCCATGTTCCTGAGACAGCTAGGGCTTTTTGGTGTCCACTGAATCAGCGAAGATTGAAGAAACACGTTAGTGACAGCCGTCTGCGACAGCCCGCTGTGGCTCGCACTGAACGTGTTAATGTTTTGTTGCCTCTATAAGTGTTTGGCGTAGGTTTCATTTCACGCGATGAGACGAGATGGACAACAACGATTTCATTTATTGTGGACTATGATGTCATCTAATGAGTACACCTACGCGGATGTCAGTAACGATGTCACGGGAGTAAATCAGGACCTTACGTCACTGGCGGTCTGCGGGCGAGGAAATGCCCCATTGACATTTGATCAATGAGTGTCCTTTGCCCTCGCATCATCAGTAAGCACACTTTGTGCGTCTACAATACTTACATTTCAGAGAACCTGACACGCGGATACTGCGACAAAATATGGGGGCAAGAGGCATAGAACCTCTTGAGCCCCCGTAGGTACGGGGGCTCATGAGGTTCTATGCCTCTTAGTCACGTGTTGCCGGCTTTTCAGTCCTGGGCGATGATGGGTTTAACGGTACACTCGGTGATATCATTGATGTGCCTGTTAGGTCTAACCTTGGTGCTTGGTGACAAAACAGCATTGGAAAAATATTTGCCGGAAACTAAACAATTACTGCTGAGCATTCTTTCGGAGGTGACGTCATGAGAGTGTAGCTCATGGACGGATCGGTTACAAGGGTTCCGAACTCCCCTCCCAGACCCGGCAGAATTCTTTAAAATGCTGTAACAAAATCCCTTTTAGGGGTGTTTGGACCCCCCCCCCCCCTCTCGCCCCCCACCCTCGACCGCGCCCCCCGCCCCGTTGTTTGATATTTTTTGGGCGAATACTGTAGTGAGAGTCTTAACACACATACACCTTCTCTGCTTCTTCTCCCTCCGCCTCCCCCGCTTTTCGACTTTTCGGCTCCTGGAAGCCGCAAGCCCCCCCACTCCCCCCCCCCCCCCCCCACCCCGAAGTAACTGATCCGACCCTGTAGGTGATATTTCCGATTGTTCTCTGTCTCTCGGTGATTCATACCCTAAATATACTCATGTTTAACAGTTAGGACTGAAACTCGACCTGGATTAAACGAGCTGAAAATTGTAATTGTCATGTACACCGGCCGTAACTGAGAAAATGAAGGGGAAGAAAAGACCCTGACTCTACGAAAATAAAAAGCAAATCGGTGTCAGTACCCAAATTAAACTTTCTCTCGGCTCGATCGAAACAAACGGTGACACATGCAAATGGTTAAGAACGTACTCACCACATAGGTGGCGCCACGGATCCCTCTTTTCTAATCTTGTCCACAATTTCCGTGCCTTCCTCTTTAAATTTATCATCATCTTTAACGCTAGAGGCCACTTGACTTCCGAGCCACATTTTTTTGCAACCCCGCATCTTTCGCTGATAAATCTCTCTCTGGTTCCTCCCCAATTAAAACCTTGCGCTCGCCCAATGCTTTTAAGCTCACGATCGGTTTCTGTTCAGTGAGTCTCACGTTGGTCTATTTAACATGGCCGCAAGAGCCGGGCATAGATTCTCACTAGTGAGCCCCTGCAGTCGCAGGGCCGGCTCATGAGAATCTATGCATATTGCAGTAGGTACTCATAGACTGGCCTCAGTTGATATCAGTCTTCATTCTCGGACCTAGGGAGTGGTCTTCAGTTAAAGCGTACGAATGAAGAGAGATAGATATGCGCGCGTCAGAAAAGTTTGTTTCTGGGCTTAGGTTCAGCGGCGGGCAATTTCAAGAAACGTCGTCTGCTAGTTCTCAAATGAGGTTCTGTGCCCACTCAAAAAGCGCCCTCCGCCGGCAGATGGGGGGTTACACTCTAAGTTAAATCCCCGATGCCTATCGGCTGAGGAACATAGAGGTAAAGTGATTAAATCCAGAATGAAATACCTTCAAAGATTCTGTGGCCGGCGAGTTTTGTAGTGAAGTTGGCCCGCAAAGGGCCCACCAGTATTGTCCAGTTTTGAGAAATGTGAGTTTTTTGTCACACTGAAATCAAAGTAAAGATCAGAACTGATATTTTCGCCAAATTACGGCAGAGTTTGCAGTCTGCAAGAGATGATTAGCGCATCTGAACCGGCTCTCTTGCAAGCTGGACGGAGTTGACTTCATTGCAGGGAAAAGATTGTAACCTGGTCTGAGTGGCTTGCCGCAACAATCGCGAGTGTTATAGGCACACTTCCTTTCCTTCGACGAAAATAATCATGAACGCCCGCCCGCAGAGAGAAGTCAGATAACGTTTTTATTCACTCCTATGACTCAGTGCAAAGTTTTATTCGTCTTTGTATTACCACTTCCTTTGTTTTTGTGACCGCCAGCCGTTAGACGGAAGTTGTTTTGTTCTTACCGGCAATCACTGACGTTCATCTGCACTCTCACAGTGCGACAAGGTCCTCATTCGGGCCGATGGCGACCGTTGTTGGCCCGCGCGGCACGGTAGTGCGCGGCCGGCCGACAGCTGCCCGAGGACCTTTTGCGGCTATCGGTGCCGCCTATTGTTAGAGTCAAGGTTACAATCAAGTGCTGTTGTGTTGTCTTTTTCCGTCCATTCACTGTTTCCCAACTTAGTCCGGCTGCCATTTTCTAGGGATCACGCCCTATAAGGCTCGGAAAGTTCCCCGCGTTGCCTAGCAGCGTCAGCGCGTCAGTCGCCATCTTAAGAGGATACCATAGTCATCAGATAGTAGCGAAATAGTGTTTCAACACATTTTTCTTTTTTCGTCCTATTTGGAAACAAACAAAAACAGATTCTGGTGAGCGGTTTCCTACAGTGATGGCAAGACTTGCCGTTATTGCTTATAGTACGTCAGGAATTTCCTGACATTACAAAAACAGCGATTTCCCTATGAGCGCTTAGTCCCGTATCCTCACAAGATGGCCGCCACGACTGGCGGGCGTGTTGACGTCAGCTTCCCGAGCTCTATAGAGCCGTTGTGCCGGCGAGCTACTCAGTCATAAGCGGTAACGTGCGTAAGTGGTGACAGAATAAAGTAAACTCCGGATATAACTAATCGCCAGGGGACCCACCTTTTCTTGCTTTTATATCCGAAGTTTATTATGAGAGAAGTAATTCTTCTTCTTCTCGAACGCCGTTACACTTGGAGTTTGGCTCTCGGCAAAATGAAATCTGTGGTCTTCTGTAGCGCCTCCACAGGCCCGTACAGTTTCTCTTGTAGAGTGGCGGGCTTCGGCCATATCTCCTCCCTCAGCAGCTGGTGGTTCCCACAGTCCTGGATGATGTGCTCTGTGGTCTGCTCTGACCCGTCCTCTGGCTCCTCAAGACTGAAGGTCCTTCAGTCGCTGGGGGTGGGCTCCGAAGAGGCGCAGAGCCCGGTACTGCACCTGCCTGGTGAGACTCCACAGGGCGAGCACCATTTCTGTTGAATCTATCTCCAAGTGTCATATGGCTGTATATGCGTGATACTGTGGTTTATTAGCAACTACAGAGGAATCACGTTGCTGTCAGTACCAGGAAAGGTCTTCAACAGGATCATCCTGGAGAGAATGAAGATCTCCGTCGACCCCCAGCTGAGAGACCAGCAAGCACGATTGCGGAAAAACCGATCATGTACAGACCAGATCCGCATCATCGTGGAGCAGTCTCTGGAGTGGAGCTCCCCGCTGTACGTCAACTTTGTGGATTACGAGAAAGCATTTGACAGCGTGGACTGAGACTTTGTGGAAACTCCTACGACATTACGGTGTACCCACAAAGCTCGTCTGCCTGATCAAGAGCAGCTACGATGGCATGACATGTCGCGTGATCCACGAAGGGCAGTTCACCAGGGAGCTCCAGGTCAGAACCGGCGTCAGGCAGGGGTGTTTACTGTCTCCGTTCCTCTTCCTACTGGCCATAGACTGGGTCATGAAGAGGACCACAGAGCACACTGAGAAGAAGCGGAATACAGTGGACTCTGTGGACACAGCTTGACGACCTCGATTTTGCAGACGACTTGGCGTTACTGTCCCACACTCATCAACAAATGCAGGACAAGACCACGAGGCTTGCTGACATCTCGTCCCAGGTGGGCCTCACCATCCACAAACAGAAAACAAAGACAATGAGGCTGAACGCAACCAGGGAAGAACCAGTCTTGCTTGCTGACACCCCGCTGGAGGAGGTGGAGTCCTTCACCTATCTCGGGACATCATCGACAAAAAAGGCGGCACTGATGCAGATATCAGAACACGAATCGGTAAATCCAGAGCAGCCTTTCTCCAGCTGAAAAAAAGTGTGGAGTTCCAGAGAGATGTCACAACACACCAAAGTCCGGATTTTCAACTCAAGCGTAAAAGCAGTTCTCCTATATGGAGCAGAGACTTGGAGGTTGACAAAAACCACTTTCAACAGAGTACAGATCTTCATTAACAGTTGCCTTAGAAGAAAATTGAAAATCCACTGGCCAGAAAAGATCAGCAACATCAGACTCTGGGAGAGAACGGAGCAGATAACAGCAGAGAATGAAATTGGGCGAAGAAGATGGGGATGGATTGGTCACAGTCTGAGAAAGCCAGTTTCCAGTATCCAGTAGCAGGCATTGTCATGGAACCCCCAGGGAAAGAGGAAAAGAGGCAGGCCGAGAAACACCTGGCGTCGAGACCTCCAAGCAGACATTAAGAGACTGGGAACCACCTGGAGTAAAATCGAAGGAGAAGCACAGGACAGGAGTCGCTGGAGGTCTCTCGTCGACGGCTTATACCCTGGGAGGGGTGACAGGCGTAAGTAAGTAAGTGGTTTATTATAGTGCGCTGTGCAGCCCAGTACCTCTGTCTTCAGCATTCGGGGTTTCTGTCGGGGTTACCTCACCCTTAACTCCTGGTCAAAAGGCCTTTCCTGGGAGCACAGGATGGTTTGGTTATGGAGTGTCCTTCTCCTAGTTGGGTTGCGACCAAGGCCGGCTTACGAGTCCCATCTACACAGGTTTTTCCTCGGACCCCCTCATAACAGTTTACTTTCCACTAAAAGCCTCCGGTTTCCGAACGAAAATGTCACAGTACTGACGCTATGGCTTTGACCCAAAGAAACTCTACTTCAGACTCGGAAACTGTAGTTTGGTATCGCGGCAAAAAATGGTGTGTGTTAGCAATTAGAAGTTTCATACAGCCTATTGAACTTTTTGTTACTCAGTTTAACCCCTTAACTCATTCAAGGGAACGCTAGGCGACACTTTCGCAACTATTGATGCGGGGCGTCTTGAATAAGTTAACTGGACATCATCTATGGCTGGAGCATGGGGCCGGATTTATACTCCTTCCAGCAAGACGCACAGATCCTTATGCGCCCCCCGCAATGGAGTTGGCTAATGAAGATCTATGCCTCCTGCATTTGGGTGCTGCTCGTGTGTCCGGCAGCGAAAGGGTTAATCCCCTAACCATTATGGGGGGCCAGTAAATGCTGTGCCACGATTTTATTTTCTGGGAACAAAATTAAAACCACAGAGACAACCCGGTAAACTTTCTTCAACGAGAAACGCGCAGATATGAATATTCGAAACTGACAAGACGGAGGCAACGATCCACATGGACCCTCAGGACTTTGGCGGCTCATGACGATCTATGCTTTTTGCAGTTGACTGGGCGGTTACTGTGTCCCGGCACTGAATGAGTTAACAATTTGTATCACTTGTCTGGAGTGTAATTTTCCCCCACCCGGGTCTACCCTGGGGGACTTGGGTGGGGTTAACTACCTTTTAGTTCCCAGGGTCACCCTGGTGAGCCCCACAGGGTGGGTTTTCTTCTCTATTCTGGGGCATGTGTTTCTGTCTACCCTTGGTCCATTCACCTGTATTTTCCTATTTTAAACTCTCCCTACTGTCTGCGCTGCCTGTAGCTCTTGATATTGGATGTGTGTTGCTAAATGGTCTTAGCTTTATTTAGGCCCCATGTCGTAGGTTTATTTAACGTATTATACCGGCTGGTGACATACATTCAATATTCTGGGTTTTGGGGGTTTTTTTCACAAGCAGTGCAGGCACGTCCTGAGAAAGCCTTGTTGCTGTCGGGACGTTAAGCAATGTACAATCAATCAATCATTGGAGTGTAATTTACTCTTGAAGTATGGATTTCATGTAGATATAAAAATCAGTTCTGCGCAGTTTAAGACGCAACACAAAGGCAATGAACGTTAATCTCATTCGAGACGTGCGGCAGAAGCAGTCACGCGGCGAATATCCGCATTCGGCACGTTTCGAATGAGTCAAGTCATTTTCTTAGTGGCCGGCATGGTAAGCAACCAAAGTAAAACAACAAGACAAAGTGACACAACTTGACCCTGAATCTTCTGCAAGCGAAACGAGCCCCTCTAGCGACCCTACAAAAAGCAAACGCGTTCCTTTAACGATATTTTAACAACGAAACGATCTTTAAACAACCCTCAGAAAATGAAAGGAGTCCCTTTAATGATCCGCGAAGCGACATCCTTTAACAACCCTCTGAAACTGATGCAACGAGTTCCTTTAACCCATTACATCCTGAGGCTGACGGCTTTAACACACACAAAAAAAAATTTGTCTTATTGTCCTGTGAAGGCTATTTTACAGATCAGGAGAAAGTTCAACCATTTCAGTTCAAGGGTGGTGCCAGAATAAACTATTTAACACATCACTGACACTGATCCTGATGCTGATTTTTAAAGTTTCATATTATTGTCCTATGAAAGCTACATTACAGATAAGGAGACAGATCAACCATTTCAGTTCAGGGTGGCGCCAGAATAGCTTGGCGCCTCAGGCGCCAAGCTATTCTGGCACCACCCTTGAACTGTCACGGTCAAACTTAATTTTAGCAATAGCGAATCAGGATGAACTGAAGGGGTTACACGTTATCCGGTGGCTGAGCGAGCACATCATGCATCCTTTTGTCATTAGGGTCAAGCAAACACACCTTGATTTATCCCTGCCTGCGCTTTCTTGCGCAGGGAATTTTGCTAGGTGATTAAGGTGCACATTAAAGGCAGCCGAAACAGGAGAGACCCTTATCTTTCACGCAGGTGGGTGAGGGGCGAAGGGCAGCGGGTTGCGGCAGGTTACTGCAGCAATGACTTTCAATCTTCATCATTCCCACCGCTAACCCGGTAAACAAAAGATCCTCGGGCAGACGTACGTCAGCTTTATTGAGTTGGCCGCGCCAACTTTGAAAGTCCGACTGACCACGGCCCAAGGGACTACAGCATTGCTTTAGCTCACATCTGATTGGCTCATCTTGTGCCGCTTTGGGTAGTAGGAGTTTCAGTGTATCTTGGCACGGACTTTTAATTAAGGTCAAGGCGCCCTTGCATCAATTGCTGCGAAAGAGTCGTATCAAGGGGCTTTCTATGTTGCCTTGCCTTAACTAAGACTTTTCTACCATTTTTCAAAATCTGTGTGAGTAGGCACGCTTAACGGAATCATTTCAGTGTTGTTTGTTTCCTAGTTTGTTTGTTGTGTTTACTGCCGGGCCGTTGAGCGCAACTGTGGAACACTCCTTCGTGCCGGCCAAAGGACTGAGAAGCAGAACAGAAGAGTCTTTTCGATGTTAACTCATTCAGCCCGACGGCGGTATTTCCCAAAGTTTTGGAGGTGTCATCTAATGACTATGCACCAGTTGCAGGAGATGGATCGACCATGATAATTCAAGGGCAGTGCCAGATTAGCTTGGCGCCGACGGGCGCCAAGCTAATCTGGCACTACCCTTGAATTATCATGGTCGACCCATCTCCTGCTGTAGTGCGTCAGGGCTGAATGGGTTAATGATACTACTACTACTTTACTACTACACTACTACTATACTACTACTATACTACTACTACTACTATACTACTACTACACTACTACTATTACTATACTACTACTACTACTGCTATACTACTACTACACTACTACTACTACTATACCGTATGCTACTACTACTATACTACTACTACACTACTACTACTATACTACTACTATACTACTACTACACTACTACTACTACTATACTACACTACTACTATACTACTACTACACTACTACTACTACTATACCGTATGCTACTACTACTATACTACTACTACTACACTACTACTACTACTATACTACTACTACTACACTACTACTATACTACTACTATACTACTACACTACTACTACTACTATACTACTACTACTACACTACTACTACTATACTACTACTACTATACTACTACTACTACAACTATACTACTACTACTTTACTACTATTACTACTACTACTACTATACTACTACTACTATACTACTACTACTACTATACTACTACTACTATACTACTACTACAACTATACTACTACTACTTTACTACTACT
Organism: Semisulcospira habei; assembly: GCA_036245525.1. NCBI lineage: Eukaryota > Metazoa > Mollusca > Gastropoda > Semisulcospiridae > Semisulcospira > Semisulcospira habei. The sequence goes on from BTPG01000001.1 coordinate 17,295,505, forward strand.
ATACTACTACTACTATACTACTACTATACTATTACTACTATACTACTACTACTACTATACTACTACTATACTACTACTACTATACTACTACTACAACTATACTACTACTACTTTACTACTACTACTATACTACTACTACTATACTACTACTACTACTTTACTACTACTACTATACTACTACTACTATACTACTACTACTACAACTATACTACTACTACTTTACTACTACTACTACTACTACTATACTACTACTACTATACTACTACTACTTTACTACTACTACTACTATACTACTACTACTACTACTTCAGTTACTACTCGTACTACGACTACTTCTACATAGTTCTCATAAAGCACGGTTCAGAAAACACCTCACTGCGCTTTAAAAAAAGAAAAAAAGAATTACAATTAAGAATTGTATAAAGGAGATATTTCGAACTTTTAACCCTGTCTTGTCTAAGCAGGTTTTTTTTTTAAAGTACCGTTACGCATAAAACTGAATACAAATTTCTGAGCACTATTTGTGTTTGTTAAGCCTTGTCGACACACCTAATGAGCTTCTGTGGCAGTTTGGACACGCAGCAAACGCACACGCGTAAACGCGCTTATTTACTCTGCGCAGCCGTTAGCGTGTCAATCTATTGTTAGCTGTTTCTCGTACTGATAGCGTTGTATTTCTAGAACGGAGTTGAGTCATTGTCAGGTTACTCGATATAAAGACAACGTGCGCTGAACTGGATTGTCCTGTGTCTAAATGGACCATAGCTAGACCTGTGGGTAGCGTTTCGGAAACCATCTATTACACAAGTGTATCTTGAACAGTTACGGCGGTAGTGGGCCCATAGGCGCCAAGCTATTCTGGCACCACCCTTGAACTGTCATGCTCGATCCATGATCTTTATGTTGTGTGTCGGGGCTGAATGAGTTAAATATTGTAAACCCACTGAAATAGAACTCGACCTGCTTTCCACATGGCGGATTGGTGGGCGGAAGAACTAAGGTAACACGGAAAAAGAGCGCATCATAATCATATTCATATGCAGTTGTTGTTTTTTTCCCCATCGACTGCCGTGCAGTGTGTAAGTAGCAAACAACATCATTAAAATGCAAGAGGCACAGATTCTCATGAGCCCCTGCAGGTGTGGGGGCTTATGAGGATCTATGCCTCTTGCCGGCATCATTCACACCAGTGTTCCTCAATTAGGTGAGTTATTATGTCTGGTGGTCAGTCCACAGTACAGTGTCGGAGACCTCTTTTTTAGTCGCTGCGTGTGTAATCGGGTTAGCCGCTCGTTCTTATTGCATTGTAGGGACTTGCTTTTCCTGTTCTTGAAGTACCTTCCAGGTGCGCAAAAGGTTATCGGGCCGAGTATGGCAGCCGTTGGCCCGCGCACGGAGGGCGGTGCGCGGGCCAACGGCGGCCAATCTCCACCACGACTAGAAGCTGCTGGATTTTAACGCGACCATCATTTTAGCTTTGGTACGCGCCTACAACGACTGACTATGACAGTTGAAGGATGGAGCTAGTAATTTGAAAAAAAAAATCCATACCAGAAGCCTGAAAATGTGAACTTCCAACCTGTAAAACGCAAAGAAAAGCACCACAAGGAAGAAAGAAACAGGCTTAGAAAAAGCAGCTTCTTAAATTTTCGGGGTTTTAACTCTTTATAACCCTTTTTCAAAACTGAAGTACAAACCAGAACTCAGTGCCCTACTTATAGTTTTAGATCGATTCCTCCAGACGCTGAACCATTCTGGCAGCCAGCCCTTAACCCTTTCCCTGCCAGTGGACGCAGACTGGGGTTTCTGAAAACTTTGTTAAGAGTGTTTCAACGCCTAAGAGCCCCAGCCCAGCAGCCGTTTAAGGAGCATAAACATTAAGTGGCAAGCAGCCGCATATATCCTCGTGGTCTCCCTCCCCCCCCCCCCCCCCCCCCCCGCAACTGCGGGGGCCCATGAGGATCTATGTCTCTTGCAGTTTGGATCTAATTCACTTTGTCCTGGAAGTAAATTCAGTCTTATGTTCGCTCAACATCCCCTATCGGTGTTTGATCTGTAGAAGTGAACATAACACTAAGGATATATATATATATATATATATATATATATATATATATATATATATATATATATATATATATATATATATATATATATATATATATATATATATATATTCCCCCATCCCACCCCCCCCCACCCCACCCCCATCTAGACCTCCTCTCCCCCACCTCTCCTCTTTATACAAAATAATTTTTTTTTTTTTAACTCTGAGCAATGAACTTTCTTTTTACCTTTTTTTTTTTATCTAGCAGTCCAGTCTTTTCAACCGTTATGCATTAGAAGCCATTGGATACATCTAATGCGTTTTATTCACAGCAACAGTTTGGTGACACAGTTGGCATCTCAGAAATGTAAACTTGACAGGTGAGGGGAGGACTAATTTGTGCACAAAGGACGCGAGGGGGTGAACATTTCGCGCCGTTGCATATTGCGTAAGGCTAACTGGAAACTAGAAGCAAATGTGCAACATAATGGTGGGAGGGGGGTGTTTTGTTTGCTTGTTCATACCGATATATGTGTTCTTAGATTATGTGACGCGTGTTTATCTTTTGAAGTATCATCTGATGTATAATTATGTGTGCACAGTAACACGACGGTTTGTTACGGAGGCAATGTCACGCCTAACACTTTAACAACTTCACAGCCGAGAAAAAATGAACGCGATCCAGCCACAAGAGGCATAGATCCTCATGAGCCCCCTTTCCGCAGGGGCTAATGAGGATCTGTGCCTCTTGCTGAAACCACTTTGTGCCCACTTTCTTTGGGCAGTTGTGGCTTTTGGTCGTTCAGTGAACACATAACGTCGACAGGGAAGGGGTTAAGCTTGAATAATAAAAAAAGGTTTAATCATAAGCATTATCATCACAGGGGGAGAAAACCGAGGTTATGGTAGTCATTTGAAGAGTTGTGCGTCTGACTCGGAGCGTCACAGGTATTGAATACGTATTCTATACCTGTGACGCCCCGTATCAGGGGCTAGTGTTCTATACCTGTGACGCTCCAAATCGCTGGGGGCACAACTCTTCACATGACTGCCATAACTTCGGTTTTCTTCCCCTGTGTCATCATCACTTCTCTCTCTCCCTCTCTCTCTCTCTCTCTCTCTCTCTCTCTCTCTCTCTCTCTCTCTCTCTCTCTCTCTCTCTCCTCTCTCTCTCTCTCTCTCTCTCTCTCTCTCTCTCTCTCTCTCTCTCTCTCTCTCTCTCTCTCTCTCTCTCTCTCTCTCTCTCTCTCTCTCTCTCTCTCTCTCTCTCTCTCTCTCTCTCTCTTCCAAAAAGCAAAGATCTGAGCGACCCAAGTGAGTACAGACCTATTTCAATCTTATCAGCAGTATCCAAACCACTTGAAAAGCATATACATAATCATTTACTTCAATTTCTGGAGGACAACCGCCTTATTAGTACAGCACAATCAGCTTTTCGGCCTAAACATTCGTGTCAGACAGCCTTAACTCTCATAATCCACAAATGGCGTACTGCCATAAATGAGTCCAAACTTTCAGGTGTAGTATTTCTAGATCTTAAAAAAAGCCTTCGATCTCATCAACCACTCAATCTTACTAAAGAAGTTACCTTTATATCACATTGATTCAAATACAGTCGCTCTTCTCTCATCCCATCTCTTAGACAGTACGCAGAAAGTGTTCTTGAATAGTAAATACTCAGCGGAAGGACTGGTGACCCATGGTGTTCCTCAGGGATCCACCGTAGGACTTTTATTATTCAACATCTTTATAAATGACCTTCCACTGTCAATATCACACCCCGACACAAACTGTGAACTATTTGCTTATGATACATCATTACATGTATCTGGTAAAAAGGTTGCAACCGTGAGCGCGGTCCTCCAACATAGTTTAGAGGAAGTGCCAACTTGGTGTAAAGAAAATCATATGATTATTAGTATTCCTAAAACGAAAAATATGTTGGTGACGACACGCCAAAAACATCAACGTGGTTTGCAACCCCTTGAGCTGTCTCTTCACTCTCAACCTATAGAGCAAGTGTCAAAACATCGTTTGTTAGGAGTGACAGTCGACGAACAGCTCAGCTGGGAGCCTCACATAGAAACTGCCTGTAAAACTATTTCGAAGAATCTCTTTCTGTTATCCAAATTAAGTCGTATAGTTGACACTGATGCTCGGAAACTATTCTTTAATGCACATATTAAGACATATTGTGATTATGCTTCCAATATATGGGACGGCTGTGGAGATATTCATTTGAGAAAAAAAAATCCCATTACCGGCGAGGTATTAAGCTTATTCTTCCTGGTTCGTCCCCTAATGATGAAAGACTGAAGGCCCTTAATATCTTACCACTTAGTAAACAGTTGGAACTTAACAGATGCTTACTTGTGAAAAAATTCTAAACGATGCCGCCCCTCCCTATCTCCGTGAGCTGTTTTCCCACACGAATAGAGAGAACACGAGGAACAGCCTCTTACTCCATCTCCCAAAACCGAGAATCGACATCTTCAAATCTAGCATATCATTTTCCGGTACTAAGTCATGGAACAACTTGCCCTCTCATTTAAAGTCTATTTCAAAGTTATCTATCTTCAGAGCTCGCGTCTATGAATATCTGCTGTTGTTGTGAGTGTTCTATCTTTCTGCTCAGTATGTTGCTCCAGCACAGCGTGCATGTACCTCACAGGAATTCCCCTACTATACATGAAGTGTCCGTTCTTGACTAGTAGTATGTATACACATACTTCTTATTTCGCTTATGCTCAATAAAAGAGACTCTAAAACATTGTTACTTTCAATCTTTAACGGACCCTTTATTTTCTTTTTCTTGTTTTCATGTACATTTAGTTGTTCAGTATTTTTTCTTAATTAATAGTACTTTGTAGTAGTTTTGCATGATTTATGTACATTAAGTTAGTTATTGATGTCATGTTACAGTGATTTTTACAATGTATTATGGTGAACAAAGGACAGTATGGAAGAAAGGTATTTCAATGCCTAAAACTTTATCCTAATAAACGTTTCATCATCATCATCATCACCATCATATCTCTCTCTCTCTCTCTCTCTCTCTCTCTCTCTCTCTCTCTCTCTCTCTCTCTCTCTCTCTCTCTCTCTCTCTCTCTCTTTCTCGCCGTGAGATGGCCTTAGTCGCCTGCTCGGCGTTAAACCCAAATAACTAACTAATAACTAACTCTCTCTCTCTCTCTCTCTCTCTCTCTCTCTCTCTCTCTCTCTCTCTCTCTCTCTCTCTCTCTCTCTCTCTCTCTCTCTCTCCTCCCCCCCTGCTTCAGGCTATCCTCCCTCCCCCCCCGCCCTCTCTCTCTCTCTCTCCTCTCTCTCTCGCTCTCTCTCTCTCTCTCTCTCCTCCCCCCCCCCCCCCGGCTTCAGGCTATTCCTCCCTCCCCCGCCGCCCTCTCTCTCTCTCTCTCTCTCTCTCTCTCTCTCTCTCTCTCTCGCTCTCTCTCTCTCTCTCTGTGCTCGCTGTGCATGGAAGTCTCCGTTTTACGACCCCCTGCCGAATTCTTTGTTGCCCCAATCTATTTCCAGGAACAATGATCGGCATGTGATTCAGTCCTCATACATTGATGCACCACTTTGGCCGCCCTGGGTCTTCCTCGCCGCACACCTCACGGTTGGATTTCGCACACCTCACCGTGGGATTTAGAAGTAACACTGAGGTGAATGCACACTAGTTGTCCCCCCCCCCCCCCCCCCCCTTGCTACCTACTTGGAGACAACCAGTGTCAGGCGACTGCTCACCATTCAGCCCCATTGAACACAATACAATCAAATCTAGAACAGATTCTGCCGATATTTGGCAAAAGACGTTATGTCTATTTTAGGAAGATTACAAAGTAAAGTAGGCAAAAGCACTGTCAGGAGAGAGAATTGTGCATTCAAAAATTGACCAATGATGATAGATCGAGTTTGGTCAAAGCACAAAAATCAAGGATAGGAAAGAAGGGTGCGCTAAGTAAATGACGAGTTCGCTTAGACCCAAACAGCAGCCAACACCGGCTAAACAATCTGGAAAGAAGTACCCAACGGAGAAAGAAACACGCTTAGAAAAGGCGGGTACAACACAATTTATTAATATTTCGGGTAAATACCCTTTGTCAAAATAGACAAACAAACAAACAGAGAGATTAGCCGCTACTTATCTTCATTGGCAGAAGGAATGTGGCAACTCATTTCTTTCTCCGTTGGGTACTTCTTTGCATATTACACGCTTGGCAGTCACCTTTTTGGTCTGGATTGATTTTTTATAAACAATCTGGATCCCCCTTGGGGGACCTGGATCTAAATTTCCATGCATCAAGGGGCTGGAAATCCAGTAAATATGCGATACGCCCCCCTCATTGCTTCCAGTCACTAACTTAGCGCACTCTTCTTTCCTATCCTTTTTTTTTTTTCTTTTTCTCGATAATGCACAATTCTCTCCCGTGCCAGTGCTTTTGCTACTTTACTTTGTAACCTTCCTAAAATATGAGCACTGGCAGTCTTCCCTTTTCTTTTCATTTACTATGTCTATTTTTGTTAAAAGCGAGATTTTCATTGTAATAAAATTAAAAGCTCGCGCTTTTCTAAAAAAAATGGACTTGCAGCAGCAAAGTTATACGTGGGCCATAAGGAAGGTCGGTCGCCTCATTATAACGCCAACCACAGACAGGTCTCAGTCGGGCACGGCGGGCAAGTGAAGACTGACGTCGGCCTGAGCACTTTTGGCTTACTTTTTAGCTTTTTTTTTTTTTTTTTTTTCTTGTCGCCCGACTCTCCCACAATAACTTGACCGCGAATAAAGCGATCGAGGCTGACCTGTAGCGCAAGGGTGGTGCTAAAATAGCTTATTGGCCCCTCGAGGCGCCAAGACATTCCGGCACACCCCTTAACTCATTCAAAGCGCTCCGCATCGATAGCTGCGGATGCGTCGCATAGCGTTTAAGCCTGCGGCGCTATACGAAACTTTCACAGCCATTGATACGGGGCGCGGCTTTGGATGAGTCAAAAGCAGGCGCCGGGTCCTTCATTACCACGATGAGACTTACAAACTCCGATCAAATGGCAGACGAAGTGTGTCTCCGCTAGCCATATACCACACCTTCACAGCTATTGATGCGGGGCGCGGCCTTAACCCATATCATACTGAGGCTAAAAGCTCAGTGCAAAATTGTACACTGCCATATGCAAGCTACATTATAGTACTTACAGATAATGATAGAGACCAATGGCCTTAGTTCAAGGGTAGTGCCAGGATAGCTTGGCGCCTAGAGGCGCCAAGCTATTCTGGCACTACCCTTGAACTATTTTAGTCAAACTTATTTCACACACTAGTGTATTCCGAATGATAATGGTTAAATGACTCGAGTTAACCATTGTTCCTGGCCCATATCTTAGTAACGTATTCTTCGTGTTTTCGCGCGACAGAGGAAAATTAATGAGCCACTTCACTCTCAGTGGCCGCACGGACGGATTGCCGGCGTTTCATCGTTCTTTCAACACCGCATAGGACATCACGAATCCGAGAATCGTGGATGCAAAGTGGCCCGCCCGCAAGAGGCCTTGATCCTCATGAGCCCCCGCGACTGCGGGGGCTCATGAGGGTCTAGGCCTCTTGCAGTAGTGTATTGTGTGTTGAGGTTCCCCTTGGCAGTGAAAGGGTTAACGTGTGAAAACAAGCAGACACCGCACAGACATACGCGGCTTTTGTATGCTTTCATGAAGATCTTGCATGTAGATCGTGCGTGTTCACTTTTTCTTGGCAGTTGAAGGGGTCAAAATCGAGTCTCTCCCCCCACCCCCCCACCCCCCCCCCCCCCCCCCCCCCTCCTCCCAAGTTTGGGAACCGCACTCCATAGTAGGGGCCTGACGAGTTGTGCTTTAAATAATGAAAATCCGCTGCGCCACCGCGTGCGAGCGGTCACCGCGTAAATAGCTAATGAGTCAGAATACTGAACTGAGCTAGAGGACGCGGTGGCGCGCACCCGGTGGCGCAGCGGATTTGCATTTAGTCAAAACACCACTCGTCCGTCAGGCCCCTATGCCGCATTCTTCTCGGCGCTTCTTAGCCAGCCCCCGTCTCCCAGGTATTTGAATCACGTTCACTTTCTCTCGGTAGTGATGGGGTTAAAGTTTGCAACAGACAGGATCACTCCGAATGCTAAGCTCCAGCTCGAGTGTCCACAAAGCCCCTGCACTGATCTGAGTATATACTATGCCCTTTGTCGTCTGCTGCACTGACAGGAGAGAGACAACAAAATGGGGGCCGGACTACTAACACGACACCGCAATTCGCGTATGAGTAATCCCCATGAATCCCGCAACATGCACACAACAAAGCTGTCGACAAAAGCGACGATTTGCACCGGATTTAAAGCTTTTCCATCTAGCCGGCTAAGTCTTCACGCTAAACAATGAAGGGAAATCTGTCTCCGTCAGTGAGTCAGTGACTTTCGTGCGTTTGCAAGAGGCATAGATTTTCATGAGCCCCTGCTGTCGCAGGGGCTCATGAGAATCTATGCCTCTTTCATAGGAATGATTCTCTTTTAGTATGGGCTCCTCAGACGTAGAGGGGAATGAAGGGAGGGAACAGCTGTGACTGTTCGAGTCACTCAAGACCAGCTTTGTGTGTGACAGAATGGGAAGCGATAGTAGGGAGTCGAGTGTTAGATCTTCAGACTGATTGTCTTCTCTCCGTAACATTTAATGAAAACGCAATAACGCGTTTCCTCCAGCAGTCCATATAGACCCAATATATCTAATGAGAAGCCAAAGAAATGCAACATTTTTGGAGTGACTCAAAAAAATGTTGCATTTCTTTTGCTCCTCGGTATATAATCTCATAAAATGTGCTCTACGTCTTGAAGTTGGTCTGTCAAGTTTTTACACGCGCAATTCGTCAATGTGAAAATGTATCGACCATGTCAGATCAGCGGCCTGCTGAGCATTGCGCCTCAGCTGCCATTGTCAGTCCATCTCCAGCGTTATGTACGCTATAAGTTTTTTGTAGCAAGGGCTTCCTACAAGGACCCTTGTAGGCTCGGAAGGTCAAAAACATCGAACCCTGAAGGCCGAAAGTTACTCAAGTTTGACCTCCCGCAGAGCTGCAAGGGTACGTCGTAGCAAACCGGCCCCTGCTGCCAATAACCTATGTGTTTAGTCAGTTCCTCTGCCAAATCCGTAACATCATTAACGAAAGTGCGAAGTGCGGCGGCTTGCGGCGCTAATTGACCTCAATACATGTTCTGACCTTGTAGTCAATTTAGGTTTGATTTTGCGGTGGCGCATGAGGATCTATGCCTCTTGCTGACACCTCTTCGACTGAATCAATGTTTCTGGGACAGCTTTTTTTGTGTCAGTGTTGAATTAACGACGATTACCGAAACTACACGTCTGCGTTACTAGTGGCACTGAACGGGTTAAACACACACACACACACACACACACACACATACACGCACGCACGCACACACACACACACACACACACACACACACACACACACACACTCACACACACACACACAAACACACACACACACACAAACACACACACACACACACACACACCATGCTTCGGGATCAGTATAAGATGTGACTGTTATATACAGTTCCTTGCCTTCGGACATCTAACCATATCCCCACTTCCGCAGGCAAACGTGAAAATGAAGATCTCAGTCTCTTTCAGATGGAAACAGTTCCCTGCTGGCGTGCTAGAAACGTTCAAGGAACGGAAAAAAAAAAAGTGTGTGTGTGTGTGTGGGGGGGGGGGGGGGGGGGGAGCCACGAAACAATGAAACACGCAGGGAACGGTCGAAAAATTAGTTTTTACGAGGTGTATAAAAAAAATAAAACCAGCGCATTATACTGATAGGCTCTTTATCTTAATTGAAAATCGGCTCAAAGCGCAGCCGCGAACTGAACCCACCAAGCACACACATGTGAATCACGCGCATTCACTCACACACTGTGCATGAACACAGAACATTCGGCACGTGGTGCTAAGGGCAAGCTCAAGCGAGCCGCCTACTGAGGTTTTTGGGATATTTTAATCGTTGGTATTTGAATTTGATTAAGTGGGGTGAAATCGACAGAAAAGGCGTGGACTGAGGAGGAAGAGCTTGAGAAAGAACCCCCGACGGTCCACCCGAATTAAAGATGACACTTACTCGAGGAGAAAAGTCACAGTCCAACGCCGGAACCGGATATCGAACCTCGCACCTCTAGCCGCACTGATTGGTGTTAGGCACTTTAAAGCTGCGCCACGGACCGCACTTTATCGGTCGAATTGAGTACGAGCGGTTTATTTTGCCTAATGGGAGCTCGGGCATACTTTAATTGTATTTTTACGACTTCTCAAAGTGTTTTGACTTTGAACCGACATATCTTTCGCATCACATACTTTGCACCGTGACTGGCAGCATTACCCAGTGCGCAAAAGGCCGTCTGGCCGACGTCGGCCCGCGCCCGGTCGTGAGCGGGCCAACGGCAGGGCCGCGGCGACGTCAGGCCTTTGCGCACTGGATGTGCTTCTCCACAGTACACACCGTCACGTGATATAGACCAAAAAGGGTACTGCCACATTGTAAAATGCAGGAAAAAAAACTCAATGAAGAAAGAAACACGCTTAGAAATGAAAGTTACAAACAATTTATTATATTGTAACTGCCATTTCTAAGCCGGCGGCTTGTTTCTTCTCAGACCGTTATGTGGAATAGCAACGAAACGGTCAGCGGTGCGGCTAAGATGGTGTAAGCTTTATCACCACCACTTGAACTGAGGTCGGGAAAAAAAGTGGAGTGCGCAGGTTGTACAAAAACGCGTTTTTCAACCGTTGCTTGTGAAGTAAAGCCTCCGGATATGGTAGAGATTACATAAAGATGAAATTGTAGAGTGTTGAAGCATTGTGCAAAAGGGGACAAAAGAATGGGCGTGTACATCTGAAAACTAAAACGGATAGAATTTCAGGGTGTTGACATTTGGGCGATGGGGGGGGGGGGGGGGGGGGGGGGAAGATACAGTTTCAGAGTGCTGAAGTTTTTTAATGAAATAAATGCGATAAGCGAACTTAGCTGCAGAATTCAGAGCTTGAGGAAGGGAGTGAAGGACGAATTTAACTCATTCAGCCCGGCGCACGTATTTCCCAAATCAGTTTTGGAGGCGTCATCTCTAGTAACGCTGCACCTGTTGCAGGAGATGGATCAACCCGCGCCAAGCTAATCTGGCACTACCCTTGAATTATCATGGTCGACCCATTTCCAGCTGTAGTGAGTCAGGGCTGAATGGGTTAATCAACGTCTTTGATCAGGTCTCCAGATAAGAGTTAACCCCTAGACAGACAAGAAAAAGGTTAAAACGATCTAGCTGCAAGCGACATAGATCCTCATGAGCCCCCGCATTTGCGGGGGCTCATGAGGATCTATGCCTCTTGCTGATACTACTTTGCATCTTTCTTCCTTGGACGGCTGCAGTTCTTCGGCGTTCAATGAACACACATTTCAGAAAGCTCAGCCCGCGACCATAGTCAGTGGATGAGTTAAAAGAAAGAAACGGTGATTGCAGACGATCACAGCACAGGCATATGACGCTCGCCGCGCAATCAATCACCTCTTAACCCTTTCCCTGCAGTGGACGCTCATTTTTTTTTTTTTTTAATTTATTTATTTATTTTATTTTTTTATTTTTTATTATTATTATTATTATTTTTTTTTTTTTTTTTTTTTTTTTGGGGGGGGGGGGGGGGGGGGTGACGGTGGGGGATTGAAATCTGTGTTAGTTCAACGCCAAAGAGCTCAAGCCCTCCATGGCACACAGATTTCAAAATAGTCTCTGCAGGAGGCATGGGCTACACATGCACCTGCGGGGGCACCTGGGGATCTATGCCTCGTGCAGTTGGGTGGTGTTCACTACACTGCGGCAGGAAAGCATTTAACAAGGGTAGTAGTAATAGCAGCAAGGGTGCTACTGCTACTACCCTTCAGTGTCGGTTCATTCAAGGCGGCCCGCATCAATAGCTGCGGAAGTGTCGTACAGCGTTGCCGGCGGCAACGCTGTACGATACTTCCGCAGCTATTGATGTGGAACGCCTTGAACGAGTTAAGAGCTGACCGTCCCATGCATGTAAATAACAGTAATGAATTCTTGAACGCCTGTTGGTTGTTAGTAGCTCGGAGTTTTAACGTCCACGGCACCAGGGTGATTATGGACGGCCCCAAACGGACTGGGTCAAGGGTGACAGGGACAGCCGTTGCCTGTGGAGTACGACCTGAACGCTGATCAGTTTAGACGCACTGCAACTGTGCCACTTTGATTTACAAAGCCGCGGTATTTTTGACGGACACTCTATCTGAACAAGTCCGTCTTCAGTCAGTATTGCCTTAAAGGCAATACTGAGTGTGTGCGGACAACTACTCGTTGCAGAAGTGTGCAATTACTGCACTGAACTGCGCAAGAAACGTCGAACGACTGCAGCCGGATGGGAAACGGTCAAGTCGGATCAAAAGAAGAAATCCTATTTTTGCCGTGGGACACTGAATCTAGTGAAGTCAAATTTTCTGAATTCTGACATTTCAAGTTTCAGTCCTGGGAGGCCGCGGTCCTCACGCACTGGTTTCGACTGAGATGACTATGATGACAGGATCGGCGTGGATCCGCCTTCAATCGAGGGTAGTGTCTAATTAGCCTGACCGGTGATTGTTCAGTCCCTGAGGAATGCCGAAACCCATCAAAGGGGGGGGGGGGGGGGAATCCAGTCTTCGGTTAGTGGGGAAACCCAACGTATGTCATCTGGGTGCCAACCTTGTACTTCCTATAGAGATCTGATGATAGAAGTACTGACTCACGCCGGAAAACAATCGCCGGGCTGTAAGCGAGCAGCCATTTAACGGCTTGCCCTTCGCCGCCGCCGAGACTGAAAAAGTGAACACCAGCCGCAGACCGCAACTGCAAGCGGCATAGATCATCATGAGCCCCAGCACGACTGCGGGGGCTCATGAGGGTCTATAACGCTTGCTGACACTACTTTGTATCCGAGTTTTTAAACTCATTCTACCCCAACACCGAAACTCCCCAAATTTTGCCCTTAGTGAGTCCTCAGTCTGAAGACTGCATTGCAGTGCAGGACGCAGATCGACTATGATAGTTCAAGGGTGATGCCAGAATAGCTTGGCGCCCATAGGCGCCAAGCTATTCTGGCATCACCCTTGAACTATCATGGTCGATCCATATCTTGCTGTGGTGTGTCTGGGGTAGAATGAGTTAAGCTGTGTTTGCGTTGAATGAACCGCCGCAAAGATTTCACATTCACGATCTGTGACCACTGGCTGTGAAGGGGTCAATGCAGACTGCACAGTGACCGCCGATTCAACTCTTGCTTTTCCGTTGCCGGGCCGGGGTTCCTTTTTTCTTCTCTGTGTCCTGTTTGTGCAGTAATATTAGCCCTGGGTTTTTCTCTCTCGTCAGTATGTATCCTCCCACTCATAATAGACTATTTCCGTAAATGAGATGTAACTTCCGAGACTGCATGATTTTGACACAATCACTGAATTCATCCCTCCATTGCCACTGAACGCTGAATGTGTTTGTTAACTCATTGTACCCCAAGATCGAAATCCCCAAATTTTGCCGTTGTCCTCTGAAGACTGCATTGCAGTGCATGACATAGATCGACCATGATAGTTCAAGGTTGATGCCAGAATAGCTTAGCACCCATAGGCGCCAAGCTATTCTGGCATCAACTCACCCTTGACTATCATGTTCGATCCATATCTTGCTGTGGTGTGTCTGGGGTAGAACGAGTTAAATGAAATCAATTATAACGTCAACTGAAGGCCCCAAGCCGTCAAAGGAAAATCAGTGGATCAACAAAGTGATTTCAGGAAGAGGTACATAGATCCTCAGGCGCCCACGCATCTGCGGCGGCTCACAATGATGTGTACCTCATGCAGTTGATGGGTAGTAAGTATTTAGATTTTCTCGGCAGCGGAGGGATTATAATGTGTGTTGGTCTTTCATTTTGACCGTTACGGACTACAGCTGTGAGGTGAAACTCACAGATCAGAGCACATCCACCCCGGTTTAAATAAATAAATAAATACATTTTTTTTAATTCAGTCTTCGGGCCCACGACGGCAGCAGTGGGCCCGCGCACAGCCGTGCGCGGGTCCACTGCTGCCGTCTTGGGGTCGCGACGACCTTTGCTGACTGGGCAGGCCCCTAATGCTATTTATTACAGGCGCGAAATCAGATAACTCTCAGAGTCCGAAATATCTCAGGCGGTTAAACGTCGGTGCAGGAGAGCGAAGGGAATCGCCGGGTCGTGGGTTCGAATCCCGTCCCGGCCCCGGTACTGGACTCACAGTCCAGGGGGGGGGGGGGGAAACGGATTTGTTCAATAGCATGTCCGTTGAAAGGTCCTGGTAAATCAAAGTGGCACAGTTGGAGTGCGCCTGAGTTGATCAGTGTTCAGGTCGTACTCCATAGGCAATAGATTTCTCTGTCCCCCATAACCCGCCCGTCAGGGCCGTCCATGATCACCTCGGTGCTGTGGACGTTAAACCCGAACTAACTAACTAACTAACCGGCAGATAACTCTGGTGAGAAATCAGACAACTCTCAGTTACGGCAGACTGACCTGGTTTGATCGACCAACCTTATGAGCAATCACCTTTCATTAAAGACCATCGTTTAGATGTTCGTTAACTTGGTACAGGTGACACCAGCCATCCGAGTAAAAAATCGTACAGTCATAGAGCTAGCAGTACTGCGCAGAACCTTTGGTGTCCTATGCCGGGAAATCCAAGCTTCGTCATCTGTTATGCAGACTCCGTGGCTTTTCTGGATTCCAAGGAGAAGGTGTGCCGGAACATATCGCGTTCCACCTGCAAGAGGCATAGATCCTCATGAGCCCCTGCCGCCGGCAGGGGCTCATGAGGATCTATGTCTCTTGCTTGCTGACACAGATGATGGTCACTGCAGTTTCAGACTGTGACAAAAAGGGTGTGAACATAATTCCATTTGCAAGAGGCCTAAGTCCTCATGTGCCCTTGCAGGGAGCAGGGGCCAATGGGGATTTATGACTCTGGCCGGAACAATCTGCATCCATGTTCCTCGTAAGAAGAAGACCGTTAAAATTGGTCACAGTTCAGCCTGCTGTTACTCAGAAACAAAGGTGTGTCCTCCTTGCAGGCAGATGCCTCGTAATTCTAGTTTAGGAATCAAGGTCCCTCTACGCAGGTGGCCTATACAACAACAACAAAAATGATTCCTTAATACCCCGACTCCCTAACGTGTGCGAGATACACAGATGCTCAAGAAAGTCATGAAGCAATGAAGCAGGTGCCCCCGGCTAAGGAACACTCAGTTATTGAAATTTGTATCTGTGTTAATCCTTTGGGCGTCGGTAGCGCTTTTTTGTCGCGTTGATTCCTGCAGGAATCATCGACACAACAACAACGACACAACACTACCGACAGCCAAAGGTTTAACTCCTTAACTGCAGGGGCAGGGTGAACGCTACCCCGCCAGCCGCAAGAGACAAAAATCCACATGAGCCCCCGCTGTCGCGGGGGCTCATGTGGATTTTTGTCTCTTGTTAGTCCTGTGTTCTTCCAGCCTAAGTTTGTCTCATTTACATCTGTGTTCCTCACGCGAATGTCGGCCGGCGTGCAGTCGTTTCAGTCAGACGCGCAATTCGTGATCACTGGCAGCGAAGGGGTTAAACGACGGAGGAGGACCTCGGCCTTCACGGGTCGTGTTAATGCTCATGTTTTGTTGGTTGGTTGGTTGGTTAGTTCGGGGTTTAACGTCACGGCAAAAAAGTGATAATGGACGGCCCTGAGGGTCGGGTTATGGGGGCCGACAGGGAAATCTATTGCCTATGGAGTACGACCTGAACACTGATCAATTCAGGCGCACTGCAACTGTGCCACTTTGATTTACCAGGACCTTTCAACAGACATGCTATGGAAAAAGTCCGTTTTTTCCCCCTGGATTGCGAGTCCAGCTACCGGGGCCGGAACCCACGACCCGGCGATTCTCTTCGCTCTCTTGCTCCGACGCTTAACCGCCTAAGCTATTTCGGACTCTCGTGTTTTTGTGTTTCAAAGCATGACTAATATGTTATGAGTACATGCTATCACTCCGACAATCTTAATCTTACATGTATTTAGAACACTGTGGAGGGTCTGTCGCTTCCATTTCAAACGCCATGCACTCCACCTTCTTCCCGCCTCCCCCCCCCCCACACCTCCCCCCACCGTGTCCCCCGCACCCCTCCCCCCCCCCCCAATCCCACCCGCCACCCCCTTCCGCACGTCCTCCATGCCACTCTTTTTCAGGATAGGCTGCTATTTTATAAATACGAGCCACTGAGTACCACACAGACTTACGGGCAGGAACTAGGTTTTCACCATACGTACCAATGTACAATGCATTGTATTTATTTTCTTCCCCAGTACGCAAAAAGCTATCGGGCCGACTTTGGTCCGATGCCTTTGCTTACTGTAGTCTAGTCGCTGTAAAACAGTCTTGGTTTACAGTGAAGAGAAATACAGGTCGACTGAAGATCCCCAGCCGTCGTAATACTGATAACGCATTTCTTTACTAGATAGCCTGTAGTCAGTCATACCTCAACTAGAGAAAGTCGCCACCGAAGCTATTTGCCTTCACTGAGCATGCTATCCAGTGTATTTTGACAACACCCACTTATTACTCGCACAGTGAGATCACACGCTTCACTTTACAAGCACCCTTGACCTTTTGTGTGTGCCTGCGAACTTTTTGATTACCCCCTTCGTACTTAATAGCTACGCAGTCGGGCAGGCTAATCGCTCATAAAAAGAACGGAAAAAAAGATAAGTTTACTTGTAGTCCATATCTGTCCGAGCCTGTGGGTCTTTTCAAACTCGGAATATGCCGTGAGGAATTCATAGAATGGGGGGAAAATTTTCAACAAAAATGTGAGAAATTGTGTCGTACTTGTCCTTTCTAAGTGTGTTTCTTTGTTGGGAATATTTGTGCATTTTACGCGCTGGTCTAAATTCTAATCACTCTAGCAGAGATCTCTGTTGTACTATTGCTTGTAGAATCGCCCCGCTGAATGAAGCATCGGCGCCAAGTTGAGCGGGATGAGCCTCTCCTCAGTGTCAGCTCAAGGGTAGTGCTTGATTAGCTTGGCGCCTGGAAGGCGCCAAGCTAATCAAGCACTATCCTTGGGCTCTAATGATCGATAACCCCTTCCCTGTCACTGTCCGAACACATATTTTGTCAATATCTGAAATATTGTTTTCACTCAACGACCAAAAGCCGTCCGCGCAGCCATACAAGGAACATTGAACGCAAATTGGTCTCAGCGAGCAAGATAGATCCTCATGGGCCCCCGCGACTGCGGGGGCTCGTGAGGATCTATGCATCTTGCACTTGGGTTTTGTTCGCAGGTTCTCGGCAGCGAAGGGGTTAAGCTCTCTCAGCATTTGGCGCTAAGATCGAAAGAGTCAGTTATATAGCCCTGTCCTCAGACTGAGTTTGTCATGCCATTGAAGTTCAGCCATTGAGGGACGGTAACTTGAGACTTCCTGTTTAGAAATTTATTTTTTCTGCGTCCCAGGTCGGACGTGAAAGCATTTTTGAAGTCATGTGTCATCATCGTGAGTGTAAAGAGCTAGGAGAGGTGGCCCACGCAACGGTTGTAACGCGGATGTGTCAAACACTAGTTTGTCAGTTGTAATATTAAGGCCGCCGATTCAACCTGGGCCTTGACACACTGGTGTCGATCGAGCATAGTTCGATGACTAAGGTACCACTGAGTAGGTTTGGTACTGCCAGAACGCACTCGCGCACGCAAGCACCGGCACACAAAACAAACACACACATACACACACGCACGCATGCACGCACGCAAGCACACTCTCTCTCTCTCTCTCTCTCTCTCTCTCTCTCTCTCTCTCTCTCTCTCTCTCTCTCTCTCTCTCTCTCTCTCACTCTCTCTCTCAAACACACGCTCACACACACACGCTCACACACACACTGACACACACACTACACACACACACACACACTCTCACTCACTCGGCGGCACTCACACACACACACACACACACACACACACACACACACACACACACACACACACACCGGCACACATGAGTCATACACGTATGCACGCGCTTATATGATGATTATTATTCACAACCTCCATTCCTCTTTTCCCTTCCCCGCCGGCATTCACACACATCATCAGTGTAACTACCACGCCTGAGTGAGGCCGCGGCTACTAAACGTCAAAGTTCGAGACGTGCCGCCGGTGTACGGACGGATACGCGGCTGTTCTCCGTGTATATGTGCGGCACGTCTCGATTGTGTTAGTACACGGCTCAGCTAGCTGTACCTGTGACTTTCGCGAGTTACTCGATGCCCCCATAGAGTTGTTTAAGACAATAATTATTACCCAGCGCAGTACTAGCGGCCGCGTGGTGTGCAGAGGTCTTACAAGTGCCGCGGTGCTCACGGCCGCCAGGGGCCAGTTGCATGTCAGTTCAGCGGCCACTGACCGACCCCAAAGCATACACGCTACACTTGAAACGCTGCCGTCGCCGCCGAGAAACACCAAGTTATTTTTTACTGGGAAAGTGCACCGATTCAATCACAGTAGCAACCTTGCGTATTCAGTCTACAATAAAGTGTATTCCTAAAAAATAGACAAAACAATGCACGGACTTAAAACTACACTACGGCCGTGGATTTGGCCAGGTCGCTTTATCTGCAAGAGGTGTATATTAAATTCGCACCGCCCGAGTCCTTACAGCCGAACACCATTCCGTGAGTGGGTTAAAAAGGGTAGATTGTTTCTTTGTCCAGAATGGAGCACCTCAGTGGCACACTCAGTGGACTGCTGCCATGAATGGGCTTCGTCACTGAGTAACCGCTGGACCTAAGTCTGACTCTCGTTAGTTAATGAATGAATGGGTGCCGGGAATCCCCCGCTCGATTTCAGTAAGCTCCGCCCCACCAGCAGAGAGAGAGAGAGAGAGGACACGGCCGGACCGGTATTTGCTTGCATCTCCCCGCGAATTGAGTGAATCGCTCGGGCAACAATCGTCACGGTAACTAGACTGAGAGTTCAGTGTCAGTATCAGTTATGAAATCAAGCTGGAATGGTCCACTTCATCATGTTGTCGCCTTATACACGACACTGACGGGGCGAATGAATGACTGAGTTAAAATTCAGTAGCAGGGGAAGTTTCAGAAAAATACTGACTGGCCAGTGAGTGACACCACAACTGAGCCAGCTAGTTTTCTGCTTGGTGTGTGCGCCGAGTATGACTGAGTTCGAAAACCCGAGAGTCCAAACAACGCGAGTGAAACCGTGTTTCTCTGCCAACTGTTTCGTAAGCATGAGGCATAGACTGCCGATTAGTAATATGCGAGACTTAGAGTCTCACGAGCCCCTGCGGATGCAGGGCATATTATACCCTGCATCCGCAAGGGCTCGTGGGACTCAATAAGCCTCATGTGCATCCTCGTACTGCGTCAACCCCTGCGGGTTAACTGTACGACTGGTATGCAAATTCGCCGTGCCAACCTTGGTTTCCTGAGAGGAAAGAGTGATTCATTGATTCAGTCCCCTTTTCCAGAGACACGAGCAGACGACGGTCGCCGCGCTGCTTACGTAGGATCTCTGCCAAGATTACTGTCACTTCGACAGAAGTTGTCCCCTCTGACGGTGCTAGTCTCAAGAAGGCATCACTTTTCACTGAGGATTAGTATTGCTTATCGGAGTCAAGTGTGGCCCACGGGTCAGTCGTGCATTTCACTTATACCGTCAACATTGTTTGACTTACGACCGAAAGGTGTTACTTGAACCGACCCTACTAAACATACTTATTTACACTTTCAGTGTTTGTGCGTTTCTGTTTGTAAATATCCTGGTGTCCTCAGTTAAATGCGACGCGGACACCCGCGCAGTGACATTTAGACCGTAAAGGCGAGACTTTTGAGTGCTAAAATACTACAACAATACACCCAGCACAACTTTCAAGTGGCCTTGTGAAAGGCATCCGCGAATAAAAAATTCAGTTTCAGTTTGAAATGCTGACTTTTGGACATTAAAAGAAAACTTCATGTAAAAAGAAAAAAAAAGAAGCAATTTTTTTCTTTTTACAAACTGAAAGGGTCTTTATCTCATGTGTTTTGGCTGAGACAGCCGAGGCGGTAATGTTGCTAAATACGTGCAACTGAGTATCCGGTCTGAATTTTTGTTAAACCAGTAACATTGGATTGCTTTTGGCCTGTTAAAGTGCTACGGGCTGTGAAATTTTAACCCCTTCACTGTCAGCAGTTAATAAGGATATTAGTAAACCTATCTCAGTTACAGTGTTGCCGAGTGTCGTCACTGAGTCTCCCCTAGATATGAAAATGGCCAGCAAGAGGCATAGATTCGCGGGGGCTCATGAGAATCTACGCCTCTTTGCCCCATTCGGGACGTAGTGTTTGCTGTCCGCCCACCGACAGTTCAGGGGTTAACGTCAGTCCATTTCGTTGTGTTCAGAGCCTGTTCTTGTGGTTCAGACTGCACTGACTTCATTTACAACAACTGCAAGAGGCCAGCGAGCAACCGACGGATTTGTGCAATTGACTGCGAGGCAAGCAGTATTGGGATCCTTGTGAAGATTTGGCGTTCAGCTGATTGTGTCACGGTGCGTGTGGGATTAACATAGCCAGCGCCGCGACGGATCACTCGCTAAGGCAGCGCTGGTCGCGGTAACTTGCAGGGAAAAACTGAGTTGGTCCGGCCGGGAGACTGCTTCGGCCATAAACCATACTGACAAGTGTTAGAACTGAGGTGCTGCAGTAAAAGAACACGTGCAGGCTGGACAGTTCTCCAGAAAGCCGCATTAGTGCTGGAAAGTGTACCAAAAGACCTGGAAACCTGCTCTCAAAGTGTCGAAGTGCCAAAGGCGGACGTGTGCGCGAACGTTTGATACTAAAAAGCTGTGCATTACTAAAGTGAATCATATTCTATATTTTGTGACACAAAGATATGGCTGTGTTATTTGGAGTCAAGTCAGTGTTTTTGACGATCCTTCTGCTACAGGTGAGTGAGTCTCTCTCTCTCTCTCTCTCTCTCTCTCTCTCTCTCTCTCTCTCTCTCTCTCTCTCTCTCTCCCACCCACCCCACACCCCCACCCCACCCCCATCCCCACCCCCAGTTCCCGCTTCGCCTCCCCAGTTCATTCTACCTTCATCATAGACTCATCATAAACCTTTGCGACTGCAGGAGCTTTCCCACAATCGGCTGACTGAAGTCTCTTTCCAGTGCGCGAAGGCCATCGGGCCGACGTCGGCCCGATGGCATTTTGCGCATTGGGTTGCATCTGTCTGTGTGTGTGTGTGTGTGTGTGTGTCAGTGTGTGTGTATGTGTGTTTGTCACAGTGTGTGTGTGTGTGTGAGAGACAGTGCAGTGTGTGTGACAGTACATGTGTGTGTGTGTGTATGTGTGTGTGTGTGTGTGACAGTGTGTGACAGTGTGTGTGTGACAGTGTTTGTATGTGTGTTTGTCACAGCGTTTGTATGTGTGAAGGGTGTGTATGTGTGTGTGTGTGTGTGTGTGTGTGTGTGTATGTGTGTGTGTGTGTGAGAGATGACTGTGTGTGTGTGTGTGTGTGTGTGTGAGAGAGAGAGGTGTGTGTGTGTGTGTGTGTGTGTGTGTGTGTGTGTGTGTGTGTGTGTGTGTGTGTGTGTGTGTGTGTGTGTGCCGGTGTGCACTTTACGCCTACCGTGTTATCTCTGCTCTTTAATTGTTTGCATCATCACGTATAAACTTACATGTTGACATAGACAAACACGTACACGCAGATGTAGGTTTCATAGCAGCACCTTCAGTTATACAAATATTTAACTCCTTTTTCTTTTCTTTTTTCTTTTCGGGGATTGAATGTATGAATACGACCTTGCGTGTCTAAATCCGGCAAGCGGAGACCTAGGCGGATTTATAGATTTAGAAGCGCAGTGTTGTATTCATTGCGCTCTTCTTTTTTTTTTTTAAACTGCTCAATTCGTTTCCTGTCAAAGAACTTGAATCGGATTCATGTCGCATGGCGGCTTTATGGTTTAAAACTTCCACTTCGTTTATATGCCGACAAGGCTTTAGATATGCCAAGACACAATTGGAAAGATTGCGCACAGGAAATTTATTAAGGCTGAAGTGGATTACTCGGGTTTACTTGGGAAACATATAATTGGCAAAACTGAGACGTTTAGATCGTAATGTAAATAGATTGCCTGCTTTTAGTAGGCGCTGGAAACTTATGCACATACCTGTTTTCTTTACAACCGCAGTATGCCCTTCAGTGCATAACGCAATGTTTGTAACACACACATGTATACGCATGTCTTTTCTTGCAATCTTGCTGAAAAGCTATTGTTGTAAGAGCTGCTCATGATAATATCAAGTTCACTGTGCGCCTTGCAGTTTAACACCTTGACTCCCGAGACATAAACTCAAGAGACATAGATCCTCATGAGCCCCCGCAGTTGCGGGGGCTCATGAGGATTTATGCCTCTTGCTGACATCACTTTGAATCATGGTAGTGGGGTGCCGGTGGTTTTGGCTCTTTGGAGTTGAATTAGCGAACATTGCAGAAACGCAGTCTGTCAGCTGGCAGTCAAGGGGGGGGGGGGGTTAATTTATTGTATTTTGTATGCACACTTAGTCAGTCTTTGCTGCATTCATGTCTTCTTTGTGTTAATTATCTTGTATACCGAATGGTTGTACAACGTTTGTGGTATTGTGTATTAGCGATTGTGCGGCATGAACTTCAAACTACAGTAAACTTCAAATGCAACAAGTCGCTAGGGGACTCAATTTTTTTTTTTTTTTTTTGTTCAGTATATCCGAAATTTGTTTAAGCGAAGTAATGTACAAAGAGTGTTGTCGGGACCTCTAAAAAGTGTTGTTATATCCGACTTTCGTTATATCCGACCTTGTTTTAAGCGGAATAGACTGTATGTATCTTTCTCCATACCCAGACAGAGGCAATAAGATCTCTGAACCTTTGAGCTTTTGTTTCTAAGCATACGACCAGAGTCTCCCAAAACTGAGATTGAGTCTCAGTCAGTCCCAAATTTGAGGCGCCATCTTATGACTGTATTTTAGTTTTCATCCCTACGTCACACGACCAATCTCACTGTACCGCAAACCGTATCACGTGACCGAGCTACAAAAACCCTTGCAGCGACAAATGGCGGACTTTTTGTAGCCCTCTTTCTTGACGCGTCTTGGATGCCAGTTTTGTTCTACTATGACAAAAGATCACCAAAACGTTCTAAAGCACAAAGTTACATAGTGTTGTTCGAAACATCAGGCACACTACTGGAGACGGAAATGCCATGAACGATTTGAAATTACGTCATAAGTCTATTATGTATAAATGTACATTCTTAACGTCACCGTCTGGCGTGATCCAGGTCGGAAGATTTCGTCTTCATTTCTTTTACGAAAATAGTGGAGGAATGAAAACAAATTCATTATTGGTAGCAGGGGCTTGCCGCAAGGACCCTTGTAGGCCTGAGGGAGGTCAAAGGAACCATTGCACCCCTCAGGCCTTCGGCCTTCGGGGTACAATGGTTCCTTTGACCTCCCTCAGGCCTACAAGGGTCCGTGTAGCAACCCCCTTCGACCAATAACTTATAATATATACTGCGTATCTCGAAGTACCAAGGAGGATACATCGATTAAGAAAGCTCAAGGGTCGTGCCAGATGGGTTTGGCACCTGAAACGCGCCAAACCAATCCGGCACGACCCTTGAACTATTCTCGTCGATCCAACTTCCGAAGTGGAGTGCCCTGGGCTGATTAGCGTCTTGTCCTATGAGGGCTTCATTACAGATGAGTAGATAGATGAACTATTTTAGTTCAAGGGTTAATGCCAGAGTAGCTTGGCGCCTCTGGGCGCCAAGCTATTCTGCCACCTCCCTTGAACTGTCATAGACAAATTTATTTCATGCACTACTGTATCAGAATTTAAAAGGTGAAGATGTTTGTGTGCGTGCAACGAGCATTAAACCTTTGGCTGTCGGCAGCTCTTTTTGACGAGGTGATTCCTGCAGGAAAACCTGGACAAAAAGCAGACAGCAGAAGGATTAACTTTTATATATATGGCTTCCTGGGGCGCCCTTGTCTTTTATACGCCCAGGTTGAAAGACTTTGTGCTTGTTTCCCGTTTTTAATTGTTCATGTTCCGAGTTTTCATCCTTTGTCACGGTTTTTTTTGTGTGTGTGTGTGTGTGTGTGTGTGTGTGTGTGTGTGTGTGTGTGTGTGTGTGTGTGTGTGTGTGTGTGTGTGTGTGTGTGTGTGTAAAGAAGCAACTCTACTGGTTTTTAATTATTATTTTTTTCCCCTGCGATCTGCGACCTGCGGGCTTTGATTGCTAACAATCGCCAATACAATGGGTTATCAATATTGTCTTGCCTCAACAGAGAGTTTTCTACCCTTATTTTCATAATCTGACTGAATAATTATACACGTAACAGAGGTATGCTACTGCTCCTTATTCGCAACGGGGGGAGGGGGGGGGGGTGAGCGGAGGGGGGAGGGGGGACTCGTTAACCATTTTAGTCGCCTTCAGGCGCCAAGCTCATCCGGCACTACCCTTGCATTACTATCATTATCAATCCATCTCCTGCTGCAGTGTCCCGGGGCTAAAGGGGTTAATGTACAATGGAGAAGAAGAGCAGAAGTCTAGCATTTTCACGGTATTTAAGCTTTATAAATCAAGTTAGCTCTTTTGTTCAGCATTATTGTAAAACATACTGAGAACATTTATAATGAATATATCGCGAACTTGTAACCTTTATTGCCAAGATCAGGTCAGTTTTAACCTTTTCACGGTCACTGATGCTACATCGCACGCGGGTGTGAAATCTGTGTAACGCGAAAAAGAGCTGCATGAACAATGGATACAAAAGTGATTTCAGCAAGAGGCATAGATCATCATGAGCTCCCGCAACTGCGGGAGCTCATGAGGATCTATACCTCTTGCCGTGGTGTGGAGTCCATTTGTTTCTCGGCAGTGAAGGGGTTAACGGTTAGACATGAAACAATCAGTAGTCTCTCTCATTCTAAGCCACCGGTTTACGTCCATCTGAGTTTTTTCTTTCTTTCTGATAAAATAAAATGTTTATATTTTTCTTCTGTCATCCTTGCCTTTTTTTCTTCTTTTTTTTTTTTTTTTTCTTTTTTTAAATCTTGTCTTTTTTTCTTTCTTTTTTTTTCTTCTCCTTTTTGCGTTCACATCCAGATTTCTGTAACCGGACACTTTCAGTATGGAAGCATTTAAACTCTGGACGAACCACAAAACACTCTTCAAAGAAACGCTCTGCGTAAAACAGGAAGTGATGACTTTGCAAGATTACCTCATAGCATCTTTTGATCATGGTCTTAACCCATAAAGCCCAGACACGCCGCTCGGCCATGATAGTTCATGAGTGGTGTCAGAATAGCTTGGCGCCTGTAGGCGCCAGGCTATTCTGACACCACCCTTGAACTATCATGGTGCATCTATCTCCAGAAACGCGATTCAGAACTCATGGAATACCTTTTTTTTTTAAATCAGTCATCTTTAGGATGTTAAGTGTTAAAACTTGAAGTCCACAAGGACGTTTCTGACGAAATACCTGCTCTAATTAGTATGATTTGTGAACGCTTGTAGCTGTCGTTTTTGTTTTAGTGCTTCCTATAGAGATAAAGAACCGCTCTCGTCATCAAACTATACTCGGCAAGCAAAAAGGTCCTCGGCCCGACCGTCGTCTTCTGAATAACTACCAGCTCTAATTAAAATGATTTGTGGACGCCGGCCTACGGCTGTCGTTTTCGATTAAGCGGTTCCTGTAAAGAGTAAAGAAACGCCCTGGCCATCAAGCAAAAAGGTCTTCGGGCCGACGTCGGCCGGAGTTGGCCCGCGCACGGCCACGTCGACGTCGTCCCGAGGACCTTTTACTCACTGGGGAGGAGTGGTGGTCAGCAGTTATAGAGGAAGCACCAAAAGCATCGTCCGTATTACATCGTAAACAATGGGAGTGAAGCCAAGCC
The DNA here is from genome assembly GCA_036245525.1 of Semisulcospira habei. Lineage (NCBI taxonomy): Eukaryota > Metazoa > Mollusca > Gastropoda > Semisulcospiridae > Semisulcospira > Semisulcospira habei. The sequence continues at coordinate 17,321,623 of BTPG01000001.1, forward strand.
TACCCAGTAATGAACCGTAACAGTGATGGCGATGGAAACCACCTTAGTCTCTCTAGCTAGTAATCGATTTTGCATTACCAGGTGGTGTGTGGCAGGCAGCCATTTGTCCTAGCGCAAGATATGCCCGGCGTAGAAGCGAAACCGCTATCTAATGATGCCAAAAATGAAAGGCTTGGGTCCGAGACGCAGTCACGAGAAATACGTTTGAGACAACGTTAAAACGTTAAACGTCTTTTGTCCACTACGAAGGTGATTTCACTGAGAGAAGGGGCACCGAACAGGGTCTGCACAAATTTTGACCCCGGCTGGATTCGAATCCGCGACCTTTCGGACGAGAATCAAACGCTCTACCGCCGAGCCACCCAGCTCCACGTTGGAGGCAACGTCACTAAAACGGGAACTGAATGTAAACTATCATTAATCCTTTAGCCCCAAGGTCCCATTTCTCAAACTGATTTTGGAGGTGTTGCCTAACGACTATGTACCAGTTGCAGGAGATGGACTGACCATGATAATTCAAGGGTAGTGCCAGATTAGCTTGGCGCCTGAAGGCGCCAAGCTAATCTCGCACTACCTTTGAATTGTCATGGTCAAGCCATCTCCTGCTTTAGGGATCCGTGGCTAAAAGGGTTAAAATGACGGATCTCTCTCTTGCCTGTGCCGTTTCTTACTCTCTTAACACATTTCAGCCCCGACGCACTACAGCAGGAGATGGTAATTGAAGGGTAGTGCCAGACTAGCCTGGCGCCTAATGGCGCGAAGTTTATCTGGCACTACCCGTGACATATCATCGTCGATCCATCTCCTCAAACTGGTACGTAGTCGCTAGGTGACACTTCCGAATTTTGGGAAATATGGCCGTTGGGTCAAATGGGTTAAAGCGATCAACTGCAGGCAGTAAAGGGTTAGCAGATCGCACTATCTTCATTATAAATGTTCTTAGTGTGTCTTTCACAATAATGCTGCACAAAAGGGCTGACTACAATTATTAAGTTTGAATGGCGGTCATAAAATAAATGACTTGTGTCTGCTCTTCTTCTCCTTTGTACGCAGGCGAGTTCCTTCCGTTAACTCATTCTACCCCAACACCGAAATCCCAAAATCTTGACGTCGTCCTCTGAAGACTTCATTGCAGTGCAGGACACAGATCGACCATGATAGTTCAAGGGTGATGCCAGAATAGCTTGGCGCCCATAGGCGCCAAGCTATTCTGGCATCACCCTTGAACTATCATGGTCGATCCTTATCTTGCTGTGGGGTGTCTTGGGTAGAATGAGTTTTAAGCGCACAAAGCAACGGAAAACCTCACGGCAGTCTGGTACGCGTGCCGACCCACATGGATTGTGAAAAGGAGAGCTGACAAGTCTAAGTTGAGACAAGGCAACATTGATAACCTGTTCAGTGTTGGATGCTTTCAGCTCTCAATCAATGCCCGCCTTGGAGCAGCTCGCTTTTAATGTGTACCTTATTACTGACAAGATCTGTAGAAGTAAATGTGGTCAATATTTTCAGTCCTTGAAAACCCGACACGGAACGGAAGGTCATATATGTTCAAGAATTGTCATTTGGGGATGTTGCACACCCACCCACCCCCACCCCCAAAAAACAACAACAAACAAACAAACAACAACAACAAAAACCCTGAACATATAATCGGGCGATGGTTTTTAAACAAACTGAGCGTTATCTGTGAGTTGCACTGTCAGAGCACCGTGATCTACATACAGAGCTACCATGATAGTTCAAGGGTCGTGTAGGCATAGCTTGGCGCCGTAGGCGCCAAACTATACCTACACGGCCCTTGAACTATTAGTATTACAGTCAATCCATGTCTAGGTGAAACGTGAAAGGTTTAAAGTAGGCTACAAGCCAGCAGTTGTGTACGCTTGTTTCGTTTTATTATCATGAAGAGTTTCACAACAATCGGCACAATGCCTTTGGTATTATGCGATAGACTAGAATAATTAGATTGCCTTATTTGGAAAGAGTTCACCGGCGAACCGACAATTATGAAGTCACTTTGAAGCTGGTGCCAAACGCACTAATTTCTTTGACATATTCCAGCTGACTTCTCAAGGCTTTGTACCTACAGCACTGTGATTATAATTGCGTTCACTCTTACGCACGCACATCTTGGCGATCAAAAAGAGATCAAACGTGGACTTTAGGGAGAGATACGCGGGCCAAATCAGGTTGACGCCAGTCCAAAGCCTGTTTGCTTACTGCGCAGGTCTCACAAATTGTTGCTACTAAAGCCCTTTACAGCCAGTTGACGCGGCTCGTATTTCTGAAATTTTTGTTAATTCGACGTCGAAGAGTCTCGGCCGCCCAAAGAACACACACTTTCAAAGTGGCGCCACCAAGAGGCATAGATCTTCATGAGCCCCCCGAAACTGCGGGGGCTCATGAGGATCTATGTCTTTTGCAGTGTTTGGATCGCTTTCACTTGTTCTCGACAGTCAAGGGGTTAATTAAGTGTGGCCCACTTGACAATGAAACCTGGATTGATTAATGAACACAAGTAACCTAGGGTGATTTTTGTTCAGCTAGGTTTTCACTGATGAAGCGCTTTGAATAGTCTTGTGAGCTAGGTACCCGTCTTTGAAACCATCTTGGAGGTGACAAATAAAATGAATACGACTTTTAAACATTCTTACTTCTCTAACCAGCAAGACACGGCGACAAAGTGAAATCATTCAAATGTGACACCCTACAACCAAATATTTTGGTACGAGCATGATTATTCAAGGGTGGTGCCAGAATAGCTTGGCGCTGAAAGCGCCAAGCTATTCTGGCACCATCTTTGAACTATCCTGTTCGATCCGTCTGCTGAACCTGTACCGGTAACTCCCAGATGTGGGGACTTCGACCTGCTAAGTCTAAAGGCCCCGCCACACATGCCCGATTTTGAGGCCGATTCCCGAGCAGTTTCGAATCGGTAGGTGATCGGGCCGGACTATAAAAACGTGTGCACTGCCACACATGTCCCGAATTTTTTAGCCGACCGGTTTGAACCGAAGATCAAAGTCGTACCTGTTCTGCAAAATGGCTGCTAGTTTTGACAGTGATGATGATGTGCTTGCATTACTATCAGCAGTTTGCATCATATTCGGGAAGAGGCGGGCGAGACATCGGCAACGAAGATGGTACTGATCTTCCGCCATTTTCAAACTGAAACAACGTGCTTTGCGAGACGTGCTCTGATTGGTTGAAGCTTACAATCGGGGCCGATTCGGATCGGAAAAATAGAGCAGATTCTAGACACCCGATTCCCAGCCGAATGGGAACGGATCGGATATATGACGTCATCCGATCGCAATCGGATCGGAATCGGCTTCAAAATCGGGGCACAACCGGCATGTGTTTTGGGGCCTTAAGTGTGATACTGCTGCATGAAACAAACCTCAGTCTACTTCGCTTATAACAATGTCGGATATTACAAAAGTCGGATATAACAACGCCTTTTCAGAGGTCCCCACCGCACTCTTTCTATACACTAACTGAGCTAAGAACATTTGGGTCCCCAGGCGATTTCTTATATCGGTAGTTTTTGTGCACATGTATCACGATCGATTTGTCTGCTGAAAAGTAACGGAAGTCTTCGCTGAGAGGTCTTTAAGGGCCATCAAAAGTTGTCACAGTTGCTCCCCTCTTGAACCTGCAGTCTCAACTCGAAACGACGATTCCCAAATTAGGACCTCTCGACCTTGGGTGCTCGATCTACTCACAGGTTCGCCTCGTCAACTGCCATCGAGCATTCTGGCAGCTTAATGGCCGTGCTAATTGCAGTGTCCGGTTTACACTTATTGGTAATAGTGCCGCCGGAGACGTCATGCCCTGTCGAGGCTGCTGGACGGCCGACTTCTCTGGGGTCAAACGGCAAGGCAAGGGGTCAGCCGAGTGTGCGGACCTCAGTGCATGTCTCACATTGGTTGTTTCGCTTGATTCGCTTGCGGCTGATCCGCAGCGGCGGCGAATCGAGGGAGACAACCGGTTTGTAGGCTGGCTTCACTGTGTCCGATCAGTGATGCAGTTCTTCAGAGTGAAGTAATTACATTTTGAGCATGAAATTCTTTTTTTTTAAAAAGATATATGCTTTCAGGTCTGCGTCAGTGTTCTGGGGACAGATCGGCCATGATAGTTCAAGGGTGGTGTCGGAATAGCTTGGCGCCGCAGTACAGGCGCCAAGCTATTCTGACACCACCTTTGAACTAGCATGGTCGATTGACATCCTGCCTTAGCATGTCAGGGCTTTATGGGTTAATAAGTAGTTCAGTTCCAGTCAGGTCCGTTCCGCAGATGGGATCTCTACTTAGGCTCTCCATCCCACCCATCAGAAGTCTTCCCAGAGTTTTTGTCGACATTATGCCCGGCAATATTGATCTGGTTCCCTATGGATCTTTCAAGTCCTTTCAAGTCTGGCCAGTACCCTCTGCCTTTCTCCACACCTGTAACTCCGGAGCGGGTGGTAGAAGATGTGGTGCCATTCGCGATGATCCTGGAAATGCTTTCTCAGGTTTCTCACCATGCCTGATCTGCCCATCCGTAGTCTCTGTGTGATTTCTGCCTTGTATGTCGTGGACCTTTGAAGCTGGCATTGAAGGCCCACTACCGCCGTAACTGTTCAAACGGATGCACTTCTGTTAAAGATGATTACGAAACGCTACACACAGGTATAGTTATGGTTCATTTAGACACAGGACAATCAAGTTCAGCACACGGCGTCTGTATATCAAGTAACCTGACAATGACTCCACTCCGTTCTAGAAATACAACGCTATCAGTACGAGAAACAGCTAAAAAATAGATTGACACGCTAACGGCAGCACAGAATAAATATGTGCGATTACTCGTGTGCTTTTTCTGCGTGTTCAAACTGCTGTTAAAGTTCATTAGATGTGTCGACAAGGCACAATAAACACAAATGGTGCTGATTTGTGTCTTCAGTCAGATTTATGCGTAATGGTACTTTAGCTTACACAATTCTTTTCAGGAGAGAGTATCAACCTTTTTAGTGCCGGTTGACGCGGCAAGACTTGTTTCTGCGATCTTCGTTAATTCCACACCTGAAACCCCTAGCTGTCGCAGGAACATGGATTCAAAGCGGTTTCAGCAAGAGGCATAGATCCTCGTGAGCCCCCGCGTACGCGGGGGCTCACGAGGATCTATACTTCTTGCAGTGGGGTGGTGTTTGAATTTTTCTCGGCACTGAACGGAGTTACTAAATCCGGCTTCGGGGTTTAACTGATAGTAATAATAGCGTTGGCTACCGGAATTCTCCGGCTGAGGCCAACCCATCGAAGTAATCTCACGGGTGAGCGAACTGTTCTCGGCTGACGTCGGCCTGAGTTGGCCAACGCCGGACGACGACGGCCTGAAGGTCTGCTGCCTATCAGGCTGGCACCACACTGCCCGGCTTTGACGCGCCGCCTGGGCTGACTCTTCGGCGCAGCCGTAGGAAATTACCCGACCATAGGATTGGGCTGGTTTCTCCGTGTCACTGGGCCCTGGGGCCAGTCGCGTGAGTGAGCTTAGTCCTGCGCCAGCCACTAAGCAAGGTGGTCCGCTATATAGCGGAGCACCTTGCTTAGTGGCTGGCGCAGGACTACGCTCGATGGGCACGCAACTGGCCCAAAGGAATTGCAGCTGAGTTGCGCGAGCTCTGAGTCCCTTTTCATAGAAGGGACACGCCGGCTGCACAGTCATAGCATAAAACACGACGCACTGCAAAACCGTTTAACCCTTTGACTGCTGCTGATGATGCCGTTCGGCGGGAAGGGGGGGGGGGGGGGAGAAGCGTCTGGCTACTCCACCGTATGACTGAGAAAGCATAGTCGCCTGTCTGTACAGGAGAAAACTTTCCTCGTCCAGCCAGACAAGAAGGCGAAAGCTTAGTCGTCGGGCCCGTACAGGAGAAAGCTTAAGGTCCCGCCACACATGCCGATTTTGAGGCCGATTCTCGAGCAGTTTCGAATCGGACTACAAAAACGTGTGAACTGCCACAGTGTGACATTCCCCGACTTTTTTTAGCCGACCGGTTTGAACCGAAGATCAAGGTCAGTCGTACCTATTCAGTGATGACGATGTGCTTGCATTATCAGCAGTTTTGCATCATACTCGGGACTGAAGAGGCGGGCGGGCGAAACATCGGCAACGAAGGTGGTACTGATCTTCCGCCATTTTCAAAATGAAACGACGTGCTTTGCGAGACGCGCTCTGATTGGTTGAAGCTTACAATCGGGGCCGATTCGGGTCGGAAAAATAGAGCAGGTTCTAAACACACGATTCCCAGCCGATTGGGATCGGATCGGATACATGACGTCATCCGATCGCAATCGGATCGGAATCGGCTACAAAATCGGGGCACAATCAGCATGTGTGGCGAGGCCTTTAGCAGTCTGGATGCCACAGGAGAAACTTAGTCGTCTGGCTGAACAAAAGAAAGCTTAGTCGTCTGGCGATGCAGGAGAATGCTTAGTCGTCTGGCGATGCAGGAGAATGCTTAGTCGTCTGGCGATGCAGGAGAAAGCTTAGTCGTCTGCTTGTACAGAAGAAGAAAACAAACTTAGTCGTCTGGCTATGCAGGAGAAAGCTTAGTCGTCTGCTTGTACAGGAGAAAGCTTGGACAACTCGGTGGGGAATCCCTTTGTGGCCTTGCTAGTCATGATTTCTCTTTGAGACGGTTTTGTTGAGACACGTCTGACAGAGTTTTGCGTCCAAACGGTTTCATGTAACAAACAGGGTCGACATTGCCAAACTTTGGCA